>CM075193.1:14455616-14895616 GCA_037577475.1 Chaunax sp. Z400
AGTTTAGTCATAGTTAAACAACAAAAGGTAAAAAAAAAAGAAAAAAAAGAAAAGAAAAAGAAGTTGACATGTGTATGATTACTATAATCAATAAAGAAGCATTTTCACATTGAAATCACTGTTTTGTCACTTTGCCCATCTATGACCAGATATATCAGGGACTCTATGCATCATGCTTCAGCTTATTCCCAACACACACAAGTACCATAATGAGCTTTTGCTACCTCAAGAAGGAAGACTGTTGTGGTGATGAATTTGAGGAGGGAATGCAGAAAATACACTGTCTTCGAACTGTAAGGTAGCAGTTTGATTTAGCACTAGACAAAGAATATAACAAGTGAACAGACTCATCGCAGACATGCTCAGAAACTTTACCTTAAGATTCTGTTTTCATTACTTTGACATTCCCTAAACTCAACACGAGTGTCTCATTGAACATCTTCCTCTAGATCTCATCAACAAAAGGTTACATTACAGTATTGAGGATATATGGGACTACGTGGGGAACAAGAGCAGCGCTCATTATCTCCTGAGTGTGTACAGTAGATGCCACAATGATGCAAAAGAGTGTGAGATCCAGAATAGCTTAACTCTGCACCTCAGAGACATTTCTTGAGCAAATTCCCATCAGGCAGTGACGTTTAGCGAATGAAGTTATGTTGAAAAATAAAATTAGCAGATGTGGTGGTGTCCACAGCAGACTAAGGATCAATGATCAAGCTTTGAGCATCGCTAGTGTTGGTTAAAGACTTGGCGAGTATAAAACGTTTTGGACATTAAAAATGTAATTAACAGTCATTAACCAACTAAACACAAACTGACATCATAAAGCAGAAATACTGTACATAAATGGGACATTTCACTCTTTGAACTTAATTTTGGGAAAACCAATTTTCTGGTAAGGCTGGCATAGTCGTTTACATTCATGGGAACGAGACTGTTAACTAAGTACCTCGCACCACTGTGTGGTCACACCCACGGAAGAGAGACACAAGACACATAGTACTTGTTTTACAATCAAGCAAGAAAAGGCACTGGAATAATGTTACACCACATTAGATTCTTATGCTCTCAGTTATCCATCTTGAAAAAGATAAAAATCTAAAAATCTTGGACATCATTTGTTTTTGAAAAATAAAGTTTGACATACTTATTAAAAAATTATCTTTTTTTGCTCTTCATTTTAGCAAGGACAGTTTACAAAAAGTAATTTGCTATAAAAAAAAAAGAAGAAAAAAAATGCTTATGGCATTTTGGTTATCAACTGTGCATTTGATTGACACATTTTGCACTAAAAATCTTGTAAGAACATGAAGACAGGTTTTGTGCAGCTAGGTAAAAAAAAAAGAAAAGAAATTGAGTCCTTATGGCGAAAAAAACAGTTTGAGTTTTAAAGTTTGGTGAAATGCTTTATAAACCTGCTACAAAAGCAGAAACTTATGGCCCACAAATATAAATTACTACTCTATGTTGACAAACACACCGGTAGAGAAAGAGGATGAGAGGGAAAAAAAATGATGAGGTGGGTCACAGTGCTACCCATGCATCTGTTACTAAAGAGGAAAGAACTACATTTAACAGTGCCATCTTCTATGGGTAAAAGCAGCACTTATGGAAGTCATAGTCCACGCCTGTTTTGACATGCTAAGGTCACTGGATGTCCAGTTTGCTGTACTTCACACCACGGTTCCACTGCAACGCTCGCAATGACAATGGCAGCTGATAGTTACGAGGGACCGTGCCGTTGACGTTCTCCTCAAAGTATTGGAACAGTCTGTACCACCACACCCGTGAGAACGGGTTACTCTGTGATGTCTCCTTCAGCGACTGAAACAAAACAGACAGATGCCATTAGTGGGGTAATTAATTATCTAATGCATTTTTTCTTTTTCTTTTTTACCAGTTCATTTCTGTTTTGAGCAATTTACTTTAAATTATTCAGGGACGACTGTCATTTCACACTGTGTCAGCTGTGCTTTAGATCCTTCAAGCCTTCAAGACTACTTTATGTACAGATAAAATCAGGGACAGGAGTCCACAAGCACAAATCATATACAGTTATGTACTTGATAAAACAATTTGTAGCTAAGCGAACCAGGCAGAAATACAATGATTTGGTTAATTGGTCAATTAAATACCTAAAGGCTCAAGATACTTAATCACAATGCTGCAAAAATATTGTTAAGTCTACAGGTTACTACAAGATAAAAACCATGGAGCCCTAGTGGGTCAATGCACTGAATAAACCCCTTGTGCCTCTGTATTTTACTTACACTGTTGAATCTTAAATTTAAGTAAGAGTTAAGTAACATAACATGTGAAGCATGTTGCACTCACCTGCTGGTTGGCCATAGTGTGGTACCACCAAAAGAGACGTGTAGTGATAAAGTATGCGACCACCACATCCACAGTGTAGTGGTCATGTGCCAGAAGGATGCAGAAAATCCCCACAGCACTCAAGGTCCAGCAAAACCAGTGGTACCACCAGAACCGCTTGGGGGAATCTGCAATTTAACAAAGCAGGGTTAAATACTTGAGACACAGACCAAAACCCAACATTATCAACACAAGAGAAGAGGATGAATTCTCTTCATACATGCCAATATGGAAAAACTGTGTATTTGGCTTAATCTGTCCTGTTTTTCACCACTAGATGTCACTGCTACATTAATCAGTTCTGTCAGCACACGCCTGGTGCAGAAGCATTACCATAACATGTGAGGTAACAGAGAAAAAGAACTGCTGGCTTCAAGTTGCAATGACAAATGTAATCATCCATCACTCGACCAAGCAGTTAAAATACGTCCATTTCTGACCCTTGTGCTTAGTGATGAAACAAATGGACGTGTAAACATAATAAGTGAGATAATGGTAAAGAGGAACAGAAAATGCGGTTATGTAACGACAATGTCTTTATTCGCTGAAACCAACACAAGAACAGTTGAGCAAGTGGACAGCGTTACATTTCCTCTACATTTCCTGACACTATTTAGGGAAGTATTGTGAAAGCAAAAGGGTACTTCACTTTATCAGGAAGATACACACTGGAAGTAGTGGTTTTTAAATATAAAAACATCGGTTCCAAAATTAAGCATACAGTATGTTGTAATAAGATTTCCTTAATACCAATTAAAGAATGAATTTTTTTTTAAAATTCAAATTAAATTCAAATTAAAAATTGGAAATCGTGAAAATACTATTTATATTTGGTATTTTGAATTATGATTAAACTGATCTGTCAGTCTGCTTGCAGTCCTGCCTTAAAAAGCAGATGGTTAAACAGCTCAATCACCATTTATGATAAATATCAGCTGTTCACATGTGAACTGACCTTCTGAAAGAAGTGGGTAATAGATTAGGGCAGATGTGGTATCAAAATGGTCCGCTGCTATTTACTAAATGTAAAGGAATACATTTAGTCAAGCATCCTTGGGTCTCGTGAAAGGCACTATATAAATCCAAGCTATTATTATCATTATTATTAATACACTTCTGAGAGTAAAAACCAATCTGTATGCTCTTAGACTTAAGTACAGACATGGTGGAACTTACACTCCTTGATGAAGAGGTATGTTAGAGTTAACATGACGGTGTGGCCACTATACAGATAATCTCCACACATGGTGTGGGAACCTGTGATGGATAAGCCCCCACCAGCAATCATCTTCATTACTCTCCTCATCTGTGCCTCCCAGTTCCCGAGAAGCTGAAAGAAACAAAGCCATTCATTACATCACCTTAAGATTATTAACAAAGTATAATCATTTTTCAAAAATGTAATACTTGCTAAAGAAATATATGATGTGTAAAACTAGGCTACTAAGGGGAGAGAGTATACAGTGGTGTTCATTCAGGTTAGCACAGCGGATATCAAGTTTTCCCTCGAGTCTGGATGTTCATCTCTAAATTACTTTTCCATTGCTTTGGAGATCATTTTAAATTGCATTTGCAACTTTTTTTATACAATTCATTAAATTATTTTACCACTACTTGCTACAAATGGTGAAGGTGATCTCATTTGAGGTCCAGTTATAGTGTTATTATTATCTAATACGACCAGTAAAAGAGACTCATTTGAAGATGACTGACACAGCTTGGTGGCAGGAGAGAGTGGAAGCAGTTCAGGGAAGGATGCCGGGGAGAGAGAGCTAATAATCACTGGTGTTTGGTGTTGAGCTGATTGCTGTCTCTCCCTTATCTACAGTAGCGTGCTGGGATTGGAGGACAATGTGCTGTAGTATAAATGATTATTTTGTGTTTAAAATAAAATTACTAATGAAAATGTCATCAGTGCAGTCACTGAGAACCCATGAGATGTAGCAGAGGGGCTGCTACTACTACAATGACATGTAAGATATGCTCCAGACAAAACGACCACCCCTCAGAGTCACCTCCACCAACACGTTTCCATAGAAATTACAAAAAATTGAATTCGTATGAAATTCAAAATATCAAAAGGCACAACTGCATAATATGATTGATATGTGTATTAAGATCAGTGAGGCTAGAATGGATGATTTGCCACATATATCTGGACAAAATGACCACTATTCAGAGGGATGGACAGACGGGGAATATAGTCATCGGTATTTCAGTCATTATGTCAGCAGATAAAAAGTGAAGCCAACACCCACAGTTCTTCCTCTTTAAAAAATGGACATGCACATATCCTGCAGTCAGTGGAGAGCTTTCAGAGGCTTTTAGTTTACAAAAGAGGGCTAAGTTTCGCTGAATTTGCCCAATCAGCATGATTGTGCCGAAAGCAGTTGGGAAAGAAAGAAAGAAGCCCTTCATGCTCAACAAAATAAAAGAGTATATGTGTAGTACCTTTGGAGAGCATTTGAAGTGCATCCCGGGAACAGGCAGAGTAGTGATGTACATTGTAATACATCGGTACAGATAGAGTGTGCCCACAATGAAAAAGAACCGCCGGCCTATAATTGACCTGCAAGAAGAAAAAAAAGACAAGAAAATCTATAATTTGATATTTTCCATTTAGTTGTAATTAAGACTAAACATATTTGGGTGACTAGTCTGTACCTGTGCTTGAGAAGAATCCACTGTATGAGCCACAGTCCCACTAGCAGCATGCCATTAATCTCACAGATGGAGAAGGCCCACTCCACCCTATCAAACAGGTCGAAGAACTTATCAGGCAGTGGTGGGGTATGCTCCTTTGGTGGTACTCTCTCATGGACCACTGAAATGACGATAGTGGTGGTAACGAAGCACACCACTGCGTAAATGAACGCTATGCCCGTCTTACCCCATTCGGCTGGGAATGAGGAGCATGTCTTTTCCAATGTAGGGATGGGGATTTGGACCATTTCCATCCTGAAGTCCTTCATTCCCAAAATGCCATTCCTCTGAGGTTTGCTAGTTCCGTTAGATAGCCCAACAACATGGCCGTTTGCATGGCCATTTTTATGAGCCTCGATATGAGTCTCTATCCGCAGCGTCTCCAGTCGCTCCAACAGCTGCTGCCCACCATCAGATGACACCAGACAGAGGGGAGGCATTTGGAAATCTGCCTCGGTGAGCCCGAGCAGAGCAGGGCCGTCCGTCTGAAAGAGGGCATCTACGTATTCCGGCATCCCCTCTTTGCTCAGCCAATTGGAGACGTCCTCTGCTGACCATGCTGCCACCTTCTTCATCTTGGCCAGTGGGCTGTAACAAGGAAAAAAGAGTGTCCTGAGACTAGAGGGGAAGGTTCAGAGGTGGCTTGGCTCTCTATAGGGAGGTGGTAAGTCCTCTCCAGTTTTGGCACATGTTTTCTTGCACCCAGAGGGAGCTCAGCCTCCTCTTGAAGTGATGGTGGGGAGGGGTAGGAAGCAGGGTAAGGGCTAATAGATAACAGATGAATCAAAGTGGCCTCCTTCGGTCGTCTTCACCTCATCTGCTCTTCGTTACACACTGCATCCCTGTGAAAGCAAAAATAAAATGATGTGATCAGAATGCAGATTTCGAGTACAATATCCACTTCCACAGCTCTACTGTGGAAGTGGCTGTGTGGTCATGAAACCACTTAAGCTCCATTTCAGACATGAAACATTAAATGAATAATTCACATCATTCTAAAATTTTTATAATAAAGCTTTTACAGGAGCCGTAGAATGACTAAATTGATGAGCAGCTTTTCCTTCTTTGATCCTCACTGCAGGGAAACCTTTTCACACATCAGTGGTAACATCTGGAGTTAGCTCTTTCATATGTGATTACACAGACAAATGGAGAAGATCCATTACTCTTCAACACGGTGTGAGTGTCTACATACACAAGTACTGCATGTGGTGGCCCTTTTAAACTACGCACATTAATGGGTTTCTATTTCAAAACCACCATTATTGAACAACAGAGGGTAAACATATCTGAGGTGAACTGAAGGCAAGTGAAAGTGATAGAAGGGTGGAGAGCATTTTAGTGAAGTAGTGATTAATCTTTCATGTGATAAGCCGAACAGACAAACTCATATATTTCAATTTCAAATGTTAAATGGAATAGACCAGAGGTCTTCAACTAAATACTTAGACAAAGGCTTATGCCTTTTTGCAAGACTGAAGACTTCAGGTTAGTTCACATTTTTATTGAAAAAGTATCAAATGTTCAGGCTGGTTTGGTATAGATACACAATAAACTCAAACAGGCAAAAACACAGTGCCTAAAGAGGACAAATATGGAAAACAAAGTGCCCGTGTGATGCCCTTTTGCGTTGAATACCACTTAATTTTGTTTTCGCCCTCCGATCGAATTCTGATTGCAGGCCGTGATAGACTGGGTTCCAGGTCCTCCACAGGCCTCGAAACACCCTCATACAACACGCCGGGGGGGTTGATGCTCCACAGACTGTGGTGTTGTACCTGCTGTGGACCTGAACATGACTGACTCGGCCCAGAAAGAGTGTCTGCCCTGCAGAGGATGTCACCCATGTCCAACCACAACCGCAACTCTGCAGCTTCATTTGGTCCAGGTGTTGTAGCCTTAGGCATGGTGCTGATAGTCCGTGCCCGTTCTTGCTAGAGATGGGGATACTCTTCCATGGACTATTGGTGGCAATGGGGATGGGTGGGACCCGTGCACCGCTTGTGCCGGATTCCTCCTGCAGGGGGTAGCTGGCCCACTGCAGGCCCTATGGGGGTCTTTCCCACCTGTCAGCTGTCTTTGCAAGCTGTCACAAGGTCTTTCCCTAGTTGCCAGCTGCTCTGTTCACAACAGTCACTGGATAAATCCAGGGGTTCAGTTCTAAATATGACTGGACATGAATTCCTTTCAGTCCATAAAAACATGATATCCTCAAAGGAAACCCTCTCTTCTAGGCTAAACTGAGTTTAACAATCACTTAAAAGATGGGAGTACAAGATTACAAAAAGAGATCACATGACACAAATCAAATGCATATGTGCATTTACAAGCATTGCCTCTCCTTCCAAAATGTAGTGGGAGATATTGACTTTAGCCTTTCAAACTAAAAAAATTCAAACAGGCAAAAACACAGTGCCTTTTATAGAGGACAAATAAGAAAAGAAAAAAACGGAAAACAAGAGCAACAAACTCATCGTCTCTAAATTTTTATCGTAAACAAATTCCTTTCAATCCATAAAAACATAACATCCTTACAGGAGAACTAAATAAAGTTCTCTTTTGACTGAACTGAGCTTAACAATCACTTAAAATAGCACAACTCAAATTCATATGTTCATTCACATCCACACTGCTCTCCCAATGCCACATTATCCTGCAGCTCAATAAGTTCCATCAGTCGAGCTCCAGTATCTGCCCACATGTAAATCTGTTTAGCCTCCTGTGAAAATGTGGTGACATTTGACCAGAAAGAGATTCTGAATGGAAAGAAGGAGCTGCTCTCCAAGGCTCCAGTTGTCAAAACGATCCCAGAAGTTTCAATTCGGTTTCAACATGAGAGGAAACATCTCTGTCACCCTGGATTCGTTTCACAGTTGTAAAATGTCCTCTTGGAGATCCACTTTAAAAATTAGGACCCAGGGTGCTCTACTGAGCTGATGGTGCTGCACTTGTTCAAAATCCCTGTCGATGCGTCAAGTTAAAAACAGGCTGCCTATTCTTTTCCCATTATATCAAAAGACTTGACAGCCGCTAATTGGTGGCCCCTGGACTAAGTCAACTGACCATGTAACTTAGTTTTTCCTCTCATCTTTTAGCTTTCATATGGTTTTCCATGATGACTCTCACCCAGGGATCAGGCAACAGTCAAAACTTAGCATTAACCAGAATGTGAACTCACATCTGCCACATATCATGCTTTTGTTTACAGCTTGCAATGTCGGCGGTGGACACAGGGTGGTCCTGCTTATGTTCAGGGGAGAGTGCAGTACAGCTGGATGCAAATTGTGATCTACGGCTTATGAGGAGAGAGGGAGGATGGGAGGGAGACGGACTGCAAGGAGGAAATCATTAATCAGAGTGAAGGTCAGCACTGAGAGAGCCCAGCCCTTGTAAAGGGGCTACAGTATCAGCCAGCAGTCAGGCCCCAGCACAGCCACCTCAGCTAAGGCCAATAGCAGCTTAATACACTGGCAAGATGGCTGGTTGGCAGGACAAGTACACATCAGTACTTTATATCACACCTCAGGTTAGCTCATAGGCCTGTTCATTTATGCCCAGTAAAACAGGTCCAAATAAATGGACAATAAGTTTGATGTGTACAATTCTGACAACACCTTGCATCAGATGTATTAGAACAATCTTAATATAGAATCTTAACAGCCGAATAGCCTAATATACCATACAAACTCTAAAGAGAAAGCGTAAAAGTAAACAATGGCAGGCAAAAAGCCAAGCATGAACTCCTCATTGCAACAGCTTAGCTACAAGCAGCTGTGTACTTAAACATAGCATTACGAGTGCAAAGGAAAGCAGTATTTAGAACTAATAAAAAAAAGACCCACATTAAGCAAAAGCAGATCCATTATTAGCCTCATATGAACTCCAGAGAATGTCCACAGAATGAGGTCCAGGCATTGTCCGAAGATGCCCCTTAACACGTATAGCACAAAAAAGATCTTAACAGTGCAATACAGATACAGAGGGAGAGAGAGAACAAATCATAGGGGATGGATCGCACTGCAACATTTAACCTGAATCTCATGCTTTACTGCTTGACAGATATGACACTGCCCACTGATGTGATCTTAAAGCTACTGTTATCTGATTATTGCCCTTCAAATGTCTTAAAACGCAGATCAGGGAAACCTGTAAATGCTCTAAGAACTTTAATCCAGATGTGCTCCTGGTTACCAAAATTTGGTAACGACTGGAACCAACGGATGTACTTAAAAGTACGTATTTGGGCACCCAACCTTGTGTGTCTAGGTTCTCACATTATCAACAGACTCGCCTGCTTCCTGTGATTTCTCAAAATGATGACCTGCTCTACTCATACATGGCTCAACCAGACATAACAGAGACTTTGTACTAGGAAACTACCAGGATACATTCTGGTTGATATTTGTTTAGACTGATTTGGACATACGCGTTCACTCACATTCTGGTCCAGGTAATGCCTTGAAAATTTCAGGGTAACAGTGCAGGGCTTGAATCAGTTGCTGTGCGTTAGAGAGACCTTCGGTCTATAAATCATCTTACAGTGCTCGGTGAAGGAATAATCTCATAATCTAATGTAATAATCTGGGGAAAACAAACTAATCCAGGAAGTAGTAAACCAACCTGTAGTCACTCAGGTATCTAAATCCAGTGGTCTCAGAAATCATGGATATGAAGGTTTTTTAATTTGTATGCTAAAATTACACAAGTATATTGGTAAAAATTTTGGTCGAGGAATGATGGAGAGTATATGGTGCTGTGAAACTGTTCTCTTATTAAACACATGTACATGGAGAAAATACAAGTACCTGGAGCATATACTGCATTGGTGCCCTAAGATAGTTTGAACTGGCTGTAACGTGACCCCGCAAAAACACAAAGTTGTGGAAAATATGTAATTCATCCCAACAAATCTTTGTCTGCTGAGCTTAACCAACATCTTATGGCCAAGTGGAAGGGCTTTCACAAAAATGTGTCTGCCCCAATCAAAATATATGGAAATCTGATCAGGCTTCAGGACAATATTGTTTGAGGGCACATTAATGCAGAAAAAGAGGGAAGTCGGGAAATGCTTCACCCTTATGATGCTGTGAATTTTGATAGGAGCTAAAGATGAGAGAAAACACTGAAGTTACACCCTAAACAAAAGGATATGGACCTTGAAAGCATTTTGTTTCCCATCAGAATTTAAGTAAATATGACACCACTAAAGGAAAACAACATAAATAGGATATGATTGTTACATGCAGCGCTGTTGAAGCCTTCATTTTCAGTGTGCGCTTACACACACACATATATATCACATATTGACTAATTGTAAGGTAGTTCCAACTAATAGCACCGACATTACTCATCAAGGATGTTCAAGGTGTTAAGGCCTTTTTTTATAAAACGTAACCACAAAAAGAGACGGGGCGTGTACATGCAACAACACACAGACACACACACGATAATAATGTTGGGTCTTTGAGGATTTCTACATAAGCTTAACAAACTGAACTTTGAAACTCAACCATGCTCATAAATCAGCACAGAGTTCAGACTTACTGAAGCAATAAAACAGGCGACCATGTCTCTCTTTAGATCAGTAAACAGAGGAAACTGACTTGAGGAAAAGAGGCCACACAATAAGGGCTAAATTCATTATGGTTTACAATGTTCTCACTATACTTTAACATGCTCCTGCTGCTTTTGCTGTCGTCATGAAAATGTTGGATTCAGATGTGGACATTCCTCGACAGGGATGCAAGATGGTATCATGACATACCTTTTGTTTAAGATTTAAGATTAAATGCTTGTTATGTAATGATCACCTAACTGTCAAAGAACACTATTAAGTTAGGCCAATATCTGACTTGTGTACTGATGTTAAATGTGCAGTACTTTTGGCATTAGGGACCATGTACTGGAAACACTTGCCAAAAAGAAACTTAGCAAACTGGTTTACAATTATCATTTTATCTATGGTAAAAGAGTCCAACAGAGGCCAGATAGCCCAGCCTGCCCGCAACAAAATACTTTAACATTTTTCTCAAAAACACCGGAGCCAAACCAAAGTACAGGTCGGGAAGAAGGGAGGGGCACAGATATGGGGGAAGAGGGGAGAGTAGAAGAGGGGGGGGGGAGAGAGAGAGAGAGAGAGAGAGAGAGAGAGAGCTCATCATTCCTATGAGCAGTGTGATCTGCGAACGACATTTCTCCACTATGAACAGGGTATCTCACACAACTCATGACTGTTTTGAGCAATATAAATTGATCATTAAATTTAAGAATTAACGAAACAAAGACAAATCTTCATTTTTTTTTCTAGGTGAAAACTGACCCCAGGAACAGGCTGCAAGGAGAGCACTTGGGAGCCTGTATGAAAATCTAAAAAAAAATGGACCTCCTGTGGGAAAATTTCCATACCATGATGCCATGGTGAAATTTTCTCCAAGCCGAGTGAGATCAAATGCAGCAATAGGTCATGCACACCGTGTTCATGATATGCCAAGTGCGTACTTTGCACAACTGAGTAGTTTTAACAGTCATGTGACTCTATTATACTTGTATAATTTGACATATTTCATGTGGAATTGATTTATTTTATTTGTAAATTCTTTTATGCAAAGTATTTCAGGGGAAAACACTACAAGACTATAGTCAGATGAAGATTACTGTGAATACTTTCTCTGCCATCACCCAGACATTTACGCTAAATGGAGAGAAGTGATCAGCAATAACAAACTTGCTTAGCTGACTTGTAACACTCTCCAAAATCAAACAACTTCAACCAAGTTTGAAGTAAAGAAAATAACTGCTCAGTTGTGCCTATAAATCCTGTGCCCATTAAACGTCATGGACAGTGATGGTTTTTCCTGTTGCGAACTGTGCAGCAGAAAGTCTACCACACAGTTCTGGAGAACACTGTGTAAGATGCTTTCAAATTAACTAACTCATTAACAATCCAAAGATTCATGTGCCTGAGGGAGCAACGAATGAACCACCTCACATGATCTGTTAAGCAGCAGCTGTGTAATGTAAACAAAATGACTAACTGTAGCAACTGGCCTGCTGTGCGGTGAGAAATAAACGAATAAATGAGTGTGGATGAGGAAATGGTTGGGTTGGGTTGGTTGTGAGGCTGGTATTGCTAATTATCTACTCGTGTCATCAGTTGATGCAGACTTTCATTAATCCTTCCAAGAAGCTTGTCTGGATGAGAGAGCAACTTATACATTATAGATTATAGAGAGAAAGAGTGTCAGCAGATCTATGTCAACTCTGAGAGTGTGGCTACACTTTTCAAAACTCAACACAACCAAGGTAATGTGTCTAACCTAAGGATTGGCCTAGTCAAACACAAAACACACCTTAAAGCTGAAGACTGTACCATGTCATGTTAGCATGCCTGCAGCCAGTGATGTGCTTGTTGATAGAGAATTGAATCTTTCCTGAATTATGCAACATCAAAGCAAATATTCTCTATAAACATGACCTATTACAAGCTACGCCAATGCTAGGCACTCCATGTTTCCCAAGTGGGAGTGGTCAACTCTCCCGCCCAGCCCCACGGGGCTTTCTTAACACTAACAGTACCAACAGCTATTCCTTGCCTATGTCAAAAGTTGATAAAGCCAAAAACGTCATGTTTGCGACATTATTTTGACACTAATTAATTAGAACGAGGCAGAAATTCCTCCCAAGTTACCATATGACTCGCTGTTAATAAGCAATGTAGCATTTATAGCAGTGTTTGTTTGTTTTTTTAACAGTATGGCTCAGCGCTCATTCCACATACAGTAAAAATGGACCATGACTGCATTTGATTACTTCCAGCAAACTTGATGGAGGACAATAAAGACAAAACGCACTCAAAAAATGAACTTAACTAAACACGACTAAACTAAAAAAACACATAATCCATCAGCATGTTAGCATTACATTTACTAAGGAGCTCGTTTGTAAACGGTACAGACGTTACCTTCACTTTGCCTGTTTCTCCCCCTGCTCTGCTCCATGTCTGTGTGGAGGGTTCTAATGTCAGTGAAGTTCAGAGGAGAGCGTTACCCTAAATGACAGGATGCAGTAAAGTCTCACACTGAGCTAAAATGAAGGAAGTACAAATGAATGTGTGTGTGTGTGTCTGTATTTGTGTGTGTGAGGGGTTTCTTGTGTTTGACAGCTCTGGATATCCATATGTGATACCTTTATACAAAATGGTCAAACCTTTGGACAGATTACAGACGTGATTGCACAACCTAAACAAGGCCAGTCACAGAAAAGTGAAACAAAGATAAAATTCCTCCGCAAAAAATGTTTTTGAAAGGAAGCCTTTATTTGCCTTAGCCCTGCCCGGTGTCCTAAGGGTGTTGTCTTTGTCTTTACAGCATTTGAAAGTGTAGTATCCCTTTACATTTTTTTTTTTTTATGATGTGAGAAGAGCTCACAATGGGCGAACACCATGGTCTCACCTGTATCTCTTTACCCTTCACATGCAAATGCTGCACAGATAGAGAATTCAAGGCCAATATTGACACAACCTGGCCAATAGTGGTTAAAGTGAAAGCTCTTGTGGATAAAATTTAACGAAATATGGTCCTGCTCTAGAATGTGCAGTGATTCAGTTGTATTGTATAGGTAAGTTAATATACCTAAACCAGGCTTTTATTAAGCATTGTGGAGAGACTCCTCTTGCTTTTCTTAAGGAAGGTCAAAATGAGCAAAACGTTGATGAAAATCCCTGATACACCCTTAAGCAGCTTTGCTTACGCACTGTAAAGTTGTAAGATGATCAGTCACCAGCAGAGCATCTGCTTATCTCTGTGAAACTATTTAGGAGCTACAGACTAAATGATTCAACAGTGTTCAGCTTCAGTGAACACAGTGGATGAATAACAAGCTTGGAATGTGCTGCATTTGAGAGATGAAAAGGGTCAAGCTCATCTAAACCTCATAGACACACAGAAAAATTATTATTTAACAGCCACGCACATCATTTCGAGTGCCAACATTTTGAGATTACCACCTCTAAGATCTCTGCCACCAACCAAATACAATGAAGTTAACTGCACCTTCATGAGCACCGCGTTAGTAATCAAAATTATTTGTATTGTTAAGTTCATTGACATGTCATTCTAGGAAGAAAACTAAATAGCATGAATTAAATGTCTTTGTTGATAGTCTGTTATAGGACGCATTTCTTGTTTTAATCACTGTGAAACTCTTGAATTGGTATTTTATTTAATTGCTTTATTTGGATTCATATTAAATTTGGCTTTTTGTGATCTTCACTTCCGTTATTGTGTCCAATTTCTGATTATGTTTCACTATTTTAGTGTAAACATGCATGGATGTTTACCTTATTATTGACTTAAAAGCACTTCCAAATGACCTGACCTGACCTGACTGATACCATACAAAGAAATACGGATGCACCGATACCGATAACAGTATCAGGTATTGGGTCCGACACTGGGCCTGTGTACAGTACCACTTTGCAGCAACATAATGTTATTAACCTCTGTTAGTTGAGCAGGTAGGCAAGAGGTGGAGCGATGTCAGCAGTGTGGAAATATTTTAATGTACAATGTATATCAATTTTAATGTCTCGGTTTAACGCTCTGCTAAACTGTTGAGAGGATGTGTGAAAAATAGCTCCTTTTAAAACAAGCAACTTGAATGAACACCTGAAGGAACCGGCACAGTGCAAGTTCAAGGAGTCTCCTAATGCTAGCAGCATGCTAACAGCTACACACAACATTGCAGCAAACACTGGAGAAGAGGGAGGAAATGTCCAGAGACAACCCACGCGTCTAACAGAAGCACTTACCCGGTATGTTGCTTTTAATAATCAGCTGTTAACGGTTATGGATAATACAGGCTTTCATTGTCTTGTCGGCGTACTAGAGCTCAAACATGTGATTACCAGCTAGCACAACATCACAGATACTGTACTGCCAAAGTTGCATGTCACCTGCCTGTTGCACTGCATTTCACACTACTTCTTCTCTGTGTTGAGATTTTGACCAATTGTAGACACTGTACAGAGTAGACACATGCATGCTACTCTATGGCACTGTAAAATGTAAGATTGAATTTAATTAGAAATACTGAGTTGACCTAATAAATGTTTTTCTGAATTTGGGGTTTTGCACAATAGGTAAATAGATACTGTAGTGTGTTGGCGATAGGGGGGTGGAGTTTCCCAGCATACCTTGTGACAATGTGTTTGAGGCCACAAGCCCAAGTAACCTGTGATTGAATGTCTTTTGAATAATTATCAGTTAGCAGTAATTAGTTCTTCAGAAATATTTCTATAGAAAATGGTTAGTTACACAACACCATTGCATCATGAATGAAGTCTCTCACACGGTTAGTGACGTCCCGTCTGGGTGATGCGAGAGGGTGATAAAATAAAGTAGTGTGATGTATTGTAATAACAAACACTCCAGAGCAAAAAGCTAATCATTTTGTCAAATTCATGCAATAAGAAATTTCAGCATGCTACAATACTTTTTAGGATATTGGTAGTTTAAGTTATCACAATAACAGTAAGCAAGCTGATTTAAGTGTTACACACACAAATAAACAAGTTGTTCTAAGTATTGCACACTCACAATCTCAAGTTTATTTTTCTTAGTTTATCTAAGGCGATGAGTTTGCATAATGTTTTTAAGTAACTCAACTTATTAGATTTTACAATGTACTGCTATGTTTGTTACATTGCATCCTTGGTGTTCTGGTTAATGAAATAAGTTCTGAAGTTAATGAACATTTTGTTAATCCTGCAAACATCTAACAATCAGTTTAACTGTGCAGTGGATTGATGGGGGATTTTACTCCAGAGTCGTCCTTCATGCGAAGCAAGTAAGTAACATGATATCAGTTATATGGTACATGAATTGTACTTGAGCAGTGAGATAGATCCTGCACTGATTTCCAAGTCAGTTACGTGGGACTACTTTGAATATCTGAAAAATCAACATGGATACCCAGCGTATAAGAAATGCAGGCGCAAAGCGGCTACTACAGGAGGAAACACGTCCGACTGGTTCACCCATCTTCACGAACATAATCCCTCTGTCAGATTAAGTATGTGTCCCATCCATAATAAAGAAACATGTTCAACAAAGAACATTTACGACCTGATGAGCTAAAACAAAATCGATCTGTTCATTTTCTGCTGAAACTACAGAGAAACAGTCACGGATACATACAGACAGGCATGTTTCTCTGTGGGATCCTTTCCATGTTGTCACTTAATAACATATTGAGCCTGTAAGTGCCGAAAACAAGTGGTTTATGTTTATGTTTAGGTCTACTTCCACATAGTTTTAGATGTTATGGTTCAGGTAAAAAAATTTTTTTTAAATAATAATAAAAATCAGAGTTTCCATCTAAATGTCGCTCATAAAATGCACTATGAAAATAATTTTCCTTATCCTCTTCAGCGACATCTGCATTGTCTGTCCGTTCAACATGCTGCAGCTTAAATTAAACACTATACATAGATTACACATCACACTGATTACCATGCCAATAAAACTGCAAATGGCACCCTTATCACATTGGCTGAGTCGTCGAAACACTTCAGCTTGACAGCAGACTATATTTCAAAATTCATGTTCAAACTTTGGTTCAAAAATGAAAAATAAAACTAGGCTTCTTGACTCAAATTTAAGGATGTCCGTCTTCTTCCAGCCATAAGATTATTGTGTAGTCAGTCTTCATGTCCGTCCTTGACCATGGAAATATTCTGTATTATCACGCTGCCCCACCAACACTTCAGCAGTAAAACCCTCACGCTCTATTGCAAATGACAAATCTCATACTCCTCATTGTTCCCGGTATCACTCGGTTGGATGGGCTTCCTTACAGTCAAGAAGAAATAGCCATCTCATGTTATTCATTTTCAAAGCTACCTTACATCTGTTCTCTCATTTCAAACTAATAACTACAGCACACAATCCTGTAATTACTTAACATTAGATAGTCCTTATAGGCATGTTACGGCCCATGTGCTGTATACGTGTTTTTGTTGTTTTCCTTGGCCCCTGCAGGTTGCGCCTCCTCTCCTCTATACCAGTTCCTGCAGGTGAAGTCATTTAGCCATCAGGGCCACCACACCATGTGCTAATAAGGAAACCACCTGTGGCTGATAAGTCACTCAGGAGCTTTTATGTTCATCGGCACGTGGTGCAGACACAACATAAATTATATCTAGGATGTCACAAAGGCGACTCGCTGTGCATAGAGTCATTAGTGTGTGGCACAGTAGTTAACCTCTCTTTTCATCTATCAATTATCCAAACTGCGAGGTCTGTGTCAACAAGACTGACAGATTAACAGATCTGTAATGACTTCAAATGTTTGGGCAGAAACAGGCAATTTCCTAACTGTGTTTATGCATGTCTGACACAAAAATTGTGCTTCTTCTTCATTGTTCTTCTTATACCGTTGGCATGGCTGACTGGGCATTGAAACCCAGTAACTAGGGCTAATGACTTGAGATGGCACATCAGCAAATGTGGTTTACTTTCTTTAAAACAACACATCTAACATAAATACTGTGCTATTTTTGTCAAATAATTGATTTTCATCACAATTTCCCAGAGCCGAGTCTTTTTTTCTTTTCTTCTTTTTATTGTCAAGCTAACCCACAACCCAATGACAAGGACCAACTGGCAAACATTAAACATTTTCTGTTCCTGGAAAGTGACTAAAATGATTAAGTGATTCTAAAAATAGTTGGCAACTAATTGAATATTTGGCTAATCGATGAATCAACTAATGATGGCAACTCCAGACACCAGATTCTGAGAGGGAGGGTGTAGCATTCGCGTCTCCTGCTACCAACTCCTGTAGTGAGAGACGATGTCGATTCTTTGGAAGAGATTTTTTTTTATTTTAACAAACACAAAATAAACGTAAACATAGCTTTTCAGCCTCTTCACTAACAAAAGCCAGACGCTTCCCAGCGCCATGCAGTCCCAGACACGCCCCACGCGTCTCCAGTCTCGGACAGACTCTTCCAGTCGGCCTTTTCAGGTCGACTACAGCAAACAGCCCGTCTTTGCAGGCTGACTCCAAACGGCAGCGCTCCCAGGTCCATCACGCTCCCATATATGAGGGAGAGAGAGCAATCA
The DNA here is from genome assembly GCA_037577475.1 of Chaunax sp. Z400. Classification (NCBI taxonomy): domain Eukaryota; kingdom Metazoa; phylum Chordata; class Actinopteri; order Lophiiformes; family Chaunacidae; genus Chaunax; species Chaunax sp. Z400. Next base: position 14,473,820 of record CM075193.1, read on the forward strand.
GTTCTTAACACAAAACACCTGGAATAATTAGCTCTCTCTCCCTGTACGAAACACAACAAGGCTGCCACAGAGGGATTCTGTGCACAGACTTTGGTTGGGCAGGCCAACAAGTTATATTAACAGCCACCAAAATGTATTGGGCAACCCAATTTAGACGTTTTAATATTTATTTTTATCCATCCAAGAGAATGATGCCATCCTTGATCAGTTAACTAGTGGACAACATCCCCTAACTCTACCCCGGAGTCTACTGACTAACACAGATGCTCTGCAGAGAAACGCAAAGACAGAAAGAGAGACGTTCTCTAGTATTACAGCTCTACTGTATGTAATGCACTCTTCTGTTTAATGTAGGCCTACGTGGACCTAAGCTTGTAAGTACGCCTGGTTGGGGCAATGTCATTCAGTACTACATTGGTTTCAATCATTTCATTGTGTGTGTGTGTGTGTGTGTGTGTTTTGGGGGGGTGGGGTATGAACGGAAAAGCAAGGTGAGTACATTTGAGTTTGTGAGTAAACATTAAAATAAGATATGCAAAAATGCATTTGAGGTGGGGGTGGAGTATTTTCAATGCCCACCACCACTCCCCCAACCCCCTCTCCCAGTCTCAGTTACATTGTCAATCTGTAGGTACAACTGAGGAATGCAGGAGGGAGCAGGAGTTGCTCGAAACAAGTCAAGACAGGAGAGCACCTAGCTCAGGTGTACGTAAGCAGGCTAGACAATGGCATGAAACAGAAAAAAACCTGGCCTTTGCAGGGGCAGCTTGCAGTACTTAACATTCCTTAAGACTACTCCCCACCCTTGTCTACAATCTTTGTCATTACATTTGTCATTTATCTGCATCATATTGTGTATAAAACCTTTGACACATAATTCTCAACTGTGCCAAATTCACTTAAAGTCTGTGTGGCTCCATTTATTCAGATTAATCCCAGATGACGGTAAAATGACAGACTACTTAAACAGTGTCTTTCTGTCCCACAAGGATCATTAAAAATTGTATATCATATTTGACATCATGTCTTTTCTGAGAAACACAAATTAGGCTACATCAAAGTGATACTAGCCTAGATTATCAAAAAGCCGATGTGCTGTAGATCACAGGAATCTGGGCCATCATGTGAGTGGAGGTAAAAACTTCATGTGTTTCTAATTATGGCAGAAACAAGATGTAAGCCACAGCATATTGTTTCACTAGAGGCAAACGAATGATGAAAAAATAACCAAATGATTAATGGCTAGTGGCTGGCACTAAAATTGTAGTATCATGGACTACAATAACAAATAGGCCAAGGCCATCAGTTACCAGCATTATACCCTAGCTTTGCTTTGAGTACTGAGGCCCAAATAGACTGGAGAGGAGCAGATGCACACATTTGCAACTGTGCAATGTTTCAATTGAAAAGATCAATATGCATTTCAAGTGTAAATATCAATTTTACTATGTCAAAAGACAAACACAATGTTTTCTCAATAGCTATCTGAAGCACTTTTGACCAGTACCCTATTAAAAAAAACTGATAGTTGACACAACAAAATAAATACTGAGATCTGCACAATGTATTAACAGCATTGCATTAATGAGCAAGGCTTTAATCCCACAGGCATCTTCTTGAGACTTTGACGGGCAAACACTAACAAGTAATGCAAAATATTTCTTGGTCGAATAATTTTGGCTCAACTTAAAATTTACCTTGGATAAAAGTACGAACTTACTGTAAATATATACAAAATACAAAAGAATACACAAATTACAGACATGTATGATGAAGACGATAAATCAAATTGGCCAATATGCAATCTCGCCACTTTATTGCTTGATCTATAGAATCTAATGCAATCCAATACAATTGTCCTGCCATTAAGTCCACTTTATGATGTCTAATACATTAGTTTTTGTTGACACTGTCATAGAGGTGTTAATTCTATTGTGTTTCTGTTTTAGCATCGAGGTTGTCGATGTTAATGTAGTGCTGTAATAGGCTGCAGTATTACCTATGCCAATGAGGTCATGTTTTTTGCCTACATTAGATGGTTTGTCTGTAAGCAGAATTACTCGAAATGTTAAGACTGGATTTTGATTTAATGTTTTGGAGCGGTAGGGCATGGACCAAGGAGCAGTTCTTTCGATTTTGATGTTGATCTGTATCACCATCTGGAGCCAGAATTCTTTACAATTGCAGGATAGGAACAATTGCAAGATTTTGGCACCCGACTTCATGGATAATGCCTGCAATGCTTGGACAAAATTACACAGTCACATCCCCTTAAAATCTACCACACATGAAACTATGATCTGGATCCCAGTAATATTCCAGATCTGATGATCCAGAATATTGGAATTTATAGGGCTCATGGAAAATCTGCTACTGTAAGACAACAAATAATAATGCTACTGATTTGCTAATAAATCAACTTGTGGCTGAAACAGTGCTGATTCAGTTTGGTATCAAAATTGGCATATCTTCAGAACTTACAGAGCTTCAAATGTTTGTTTTTTTTCTTGGAAGAACCATCAAACTAATAATGATACAAATATGATTTTCATGGTCAAAGAGTCATGAGGATCAAAGTATCATTGGACTATTACTTTTAGGTGCAATGACATAATGGGGAAACTGAGCTGGCTTGGCAGAGGTTTGTGCTCTCTGAGTGCTGTCAAGTTTTGAGAGTTGCTTCTAATTTTCTGCTCACTACTATAGTCCAGTACAAAAACCACTTCGACTGTGGCCTCAGTAATAAACATATAATTGAATGTAAGTCAATGGTGAGGTCATAATACTTGCTCAGCTGATATTTCTATCTAAATGTTAACAAATCATTGTCATTCGGGTATTTAGGGGGTTAATCGTGACATTAAACTACCCCAGAATTTTAATCACCTATAAAAAACACCCAGAATTTGTGCAGTTAATACTCTCAGTAAGTCTTTCCATACACTGCAGCACATAATTCTAATTATGCACACAGTATTCTAATGTGTGCACTTATTCTTTCCCTGTTGACTCTCTCTCGTTCACTCACTCTCTCTGCTCTCATCTGTTGCCGTCTTCCTCTCTTCATTGCCAAGTTGTTCCTCATCCTGTCCTCTAGATATCCGTGTCCTTCCTAATTTCCTGGTGCTCTCCGTTTCCTTCCCTCTCATTCCGAATGAAGATCAGACATTTGCACAAACTGAAACCAACATGGGTTAGAGATAAGTGCAGCCACAATTGAGAAAGATGCCAACACCAGTTTGCCGTGGAATGTTGTACAGTATGCGATGCTCTGCCAAACTGATCAGTCATATCCAATGAAGCTATACGGCTTTCATTCATCAAAATTACAGCTCATTCTAATGTAATTAAATTATATGCAGGCAATGGAAGCAACCAGCAGCCTCCCTTCCAAAAGCAGGACTATGTGCTCCAATCAGAAGTTGAAAATTAAAACAAACCACTTTATATAAATATCACTTCGTTACAAAATGGAATTTACTAACTACAGTGGCAAGAAGGCACTTTTTACAGGACAGAGGAAGTTGATGATTTCACCTTGCATTGTTCAATATGCTGAGAGTTTTCCATGGCTGAATCATAGCTGCATTCATGGAAAACTAATTGTTTCCAGTTGATAGTCTGACATGCTTTGCTTTGGCAATGAGGATTTCACTGCAACTGTGTTGGATGTAGCAGCAACAATAAGCCCTATTGACTTGCTGTAACATTTTGCCCCCTTGACAATCACTACAGTCACACTGTTGAGGTCTCTCAAAAGTTGCTTTCTCATCAATTCGGTTACACAGACATCTCTCTGTTTATTTCTATCACGTATCTGTCTGCCCACAGAGATGTACTGTAGCTTGACTGCATGTTGGTTCAGCAGCCATACACAGCACCTCCCGCTGCTAACAGTACGTGTGTCTATTTTTTTCTATCGACACAACTGTGTAAACACATCTGTGATCCCCGTTTGTCTTGTACTTCCTATAAGGGAATGGGACAGGACAATAAGAATTTATGGAGAACTGGTGGTACAAAATTAGGCCAATCGTTCCGCGCTGTTCTGAGGTGAATTACCGAGGCAAAATCTCGATTGTGATACTCGCAATAGAAGCGAGGCGAAACAGATGTTCGACCAAAACCCCAAGTTAATATTAGCAGAGAAAGAAAGAGCTAAAAATATATTCATCGATTAACAAACACTGTAACATTAATCGATACACCTGTGAAATGGTGTTATATCAAAACCATGGCTAACACATGTGGTTTAACGTGCTAAAATACTGCTTATATTCACATTATGGCCTTGACAGCCTCTGTAAACTGTGGCTTAAGAGCTTATAGTCTGACCAACTAAAAATAGATAGCCAAGCTGACATCTTCAGTATTTTAGCTAGCTAGCTCGCTAGCTACAACACTGGGGTCGTGGATTCATTGCGCGATTTCATGTAACGGTATAGCTACATTATTGTGGATTACAAGGCTGAATGCTATTTATTTGTAATTGAAACCAGAATATTAAGGAGCCCGACATTTTCGCTAAATTCACACAGTGCGAACCGAATCTGAGGTTAGCTTCGTTGCCAATGAGGTCTTATCTTGATTTAAGATGACAGGATATGTTTAAACGATATGTTAAAACGTTTCAACACAAGGCCAGTGAGCGATACTAGTTAGCTAAAATTGTGTTTGACAATAAAGAAGTAAGAAGTGGTCTGTCACATAACGCTTACACCAAGGCTCATCTTATGTTAGAAGACAACGGTGTTCACTGACTTTGTGACAGCATAACATAAAGTAACAGTTCATTGCCTTGCCACGACTTGGAGCCAGTGTGACAACTGACTAACCTTACACATGGTTGAGAGGGCGCAGCGATTTGCTACGTCCGCTTGAGACAAAAGGCTCATGAAAATGTGGATGATGTATTTACCTTGCCTCGAAATGTTGATGGTTACTCCTCTAATTTTAGTGGTTTTCACCGCAAAGTGGTACGAATCCCTCCGAGCCTGTTTGCTGTCTTGGGTAAGCGGTTTGTGACTGAAGAAACAGGGAGTTCCCTTCTCGCCGTCATCCATGCTGCCTTAAAATACCATCAGAAATTATCAACTCAAGTGCGACAAACGACGGATAGAAACGTGATGGGTGGCGGCAGCACGCTTGATTTCCAATCATAACAATACTATGATAAACAGCACCTCTTGTAGCATATTAATTCGATTTTATTGACGAAAAATGCACCTACTTGCATAGTTCATTTGCTAAATCTGGAGCACAGGGGAGCATGTGAATGCAACAACAGTGACAACGACGCAGAAAATACAGCTTTGGAGCAGCACAAGAAGCAAAGTTAACTAAATGTAGCCATCTACTGGTTAGGGTCGAACATGTTTAATTCCTTTACTGGTTGGATTTTAAGAAGAAATGTTTAATTTCATAATAAAGCCTTAATTTATTCCCATTTATCAATATCTTATTAAATCATTAGATTAGAAAACTGAAGGTAAAAAAGGTAAATCTGATATAATCCAGTATAGTTTTGATGAAGATGCTTTACTAAAGTTCAGGAGGATAAAAGACATTTTAATGCTTACTTGCACTAATTCTGATTTTCTTTCTTGCTGCTTGTGATACCCTTGATCAGCTCATACTGCTTGATGAGATAGGATAATCTAGCTGCATATCTTAATGCATGCCCACTGAGAACAATGTCTGCTGACATTTAGTCTGACGTTCATTGTCTCTGAGGGAACTTTACAGTCTTATCAGCCTTAACTGCTATGTGAATCATTCAGGGATCAACAATTGATTCCTTTTATTTATCTCTAAGGACGTAATCTGTCTACGAAACAGTCTGTGCTATGAAGGCCATTATTGCCTGACTGACATTAAGACCTACAGAAAATAGAATTTTCTCAAACTAAAACATCATAATCCTTGTTCTAGGCCTTAACTGTCATAAGGCCATGCCATTTACTATAAAGCCCTACTCCAAAATAGCATTTTCTTTGATTCAGCAGTCAGTATTGTTGAACAAATTATTTTAAGAGTTTAATGTGAGCTTCATTCAGCTTTACACCTATTCACATAAAGCTCCTGTTGTTTATTAATAAGGATTTGAAATGACTGACCACTGCATGAGACCCTTTCCAAGTGCAACACTGTAGATTCTACTCTTTATTTTCTGAATTTCCAGTACAGACTACACCAAAACTGAAAACTAAAACAAATAAAAGTTACTAGAGTAATAAATAATGAATCACAAGAACTAGTAGACCTGGATAGGATACTAGCTGAACAATCTGTAATAACTGAAAAAATGTTGACAAAAAAAGAAACAAAATACACTCAAGAAAAAAAAAACACAACACTGTCACTGTGTCTCTGTGCAAATTTGCTTGGGTAGTTTGGGTCATATGATAATAACAACCCATCTTTTGTTCCTTGCTAACTTTTAATGATTATCTTACTTTAATCAGATCAAAAATAAGGGTATTCATTTTAACTTTTCTCCAAGTATTTACACATGATGTCAAAATCTGCAGATGCATCTGTGGACACAATACATGTATGTTGATATGTGAATGCAAAATAAATGGTCTATGTTTTTGAAATTATATATAATACTTTGGACTTTTATAACAGTGGGTAAACAATTACAAAGTTAAATATAAAATGTAAGGCCATAGAGTAAAAGTGACTAAACTGAAATACACCTATAAGACTAGCAAACAGTGACAGAAATATAACTGGCAGATAAGTTTAAAAACATTTGTAACACAGTGACTCATCAATAATGTGGAGTGAATGGGGGAAAACCTGAATTTGTAAGATACTTCAAAATGTTTCAATTTACGGCATATTTTAACATTAGATACGTTTAGTTGATGAGTTCAAGGAAGGTGAGGAATGTTTTGTCGTGCAACTCAAATCTGTAATAATGACTGTTTGCATACCTGCCAGTGTTGTCAGAGCGGGGTTATAGATTAGATAAAACAAAAAAAACACCAGTATATATCCCTGTAAAACAACTTTACATTTAACCATTTTTACCCAAGTGATTTTTAAGAAAATGGAACTTAACCAGTTTTACAAAGAAAGAACATTTACACACACACACACATACACACACACAATCTAATCTGACAATTGTTCTGTTAATAGTTTCGTTTTCCACATTTTCCAGTCTTACTGTTTTCTTTTTTGTCTTCCGAAGTTACCGATCAATAGCCAACTCAAAATGTGTTAACATTTCAGGTCATACTGTGAGGAAATTGGGGTAAACAAACTGGACTGGACTCTGCTCAGTCCCATTTTCAAAACATATGTTTCAGTTTTGGGTACAGCTGATATCCAAGCCTCTTCGGGCATGCATTATGCAGAATTTTCTCAGGAAATTCACTGTCTTTCATTTCCTCACCATTTCCTGCACTTTCCTAAATTTTGTGACTGCTCAGGACAATCCAGATATACCAGCAATTGCCAAATATTTCAACACAAAAGGGAGATATGAGGAGGTGAACCCGTATCTCATCGAGGACATACTTGCTGTAAACAGGTTGATTTTACAGCCTCCGCTTGCACACTGTCAAACAATTCATCTGACTGCCATCATAAGACACGGCACAAGATACCCGACGACCAAACACATCAAGGAGATGCAGCGGCTCTACAACATCGTTCTGCACAATGCCTCAGGCGAAGAGAGCTGGCTGCGTGAGATCCAGACCCGGTGGACGATGTGGTACACTGAGGACATGGATGGCCGCCTGGTACAGAAAGGTGTCAACGACCTCAAACATTTGGCCATCAGGCTGTCAAAGCTGTTCCCCTCTCTGATTTCAGAGGCCAAGCTCCGGAATGGATTCATCCAATTCATAACCAGCTCAAAGCACAGGTGTGTCAACAGCACCCTGTCCTTCATGGCAGGACTGACAGAGCTGTGGGCCATTACAGGTATGACCTCCGTGGCATGATTATGATTTACCATTACATGCATTTTCAACATAATCTGTTGCTTTTTCCTCCACAGATAAGGACTTTGATCATGCAGTGAATGATGCTCTGATGAGGTTTTTCGACCAGTGCACTAGGCTCGTCCAGGAAGTTAATAATAACCCCTCAGCTCTGCTAGAGATGGACAAGTTCAAGCAGGGACCAGAGATGAGGAAGGTCCAGGAGAAGATCGCAGGCCATCTCAGAGTCCCATACAGTCTCATCACACACGGTCATATCTGCATGTTTTTACCCTGTTCAACATGTTATGTATACACTAAAGCAATTAGCCTTTAGCATATTTCCCAAGAATCCATGCTCTCAGTGGTCACACACCGAAAAAGCAAAGCTTGTTGAATTAACTTAATTTTATTATATGATGGCACAAAATAATTTTTAATACATTTATTTCACTTGACTTTACTTTTTGTCATTTTTAACTACATCTGTAACATTAGTTCAATTCAGAGTCACCAATATTATATGTTTGTGGAGTGTGGGACGAAGGCGGAGCACCCGGACTGAACCCATGCAGACACGATTCGAACCTAGAACCTTCATGCAGTGAGGTGACAGTGTTAATGACACCTGCACTATGCCAAGCATCTAACCAAAGAGAGTAATAAAAATCCCCACCTCCAGAACAAGTGTCTGCACATGTGTGCATATACAGGACAGTCTGTGGAAATGAAATTACACTTCATTTTAACTCATTGTTTTTAATTGAATGAAATTAACTTGTTTTAGTCAAGGCAGTACATTTAAAAGCAATCCAAAAAGATAAGTAGGATTTAACAACACATTAAAATCCATCAGAATAAACAAGATTAAAACATTTAACAGAATCAGTATTTTTGGTGCATACTGTACACTGGCTTTCTTAAATGACTATAAAATACTACTGTATATAAGGTATGTTGTATTTTCCCAATATTTTAGAGCAGTTCCCAAGTCTTGAGAAAGTTTCCATTTAATCCAAGCATAGCGTATTAAATTAATCATATTAAACCTTTGTCACAGCCTGAAACAGACTCCCAGTTCTCAGCTACTTAAGGGGGGATTTTAGCTACTTTGAGACAGTAATTCCATCTTGTGATCTCATTCTTGTCATTGATTTAAGAAAATAACATAAGATATGATACATTTCCGAATTCTTCAAGGTGTCTACTTTCCTTATGTGAAGAAATTACGAGTGCGGGATATTTTTACAAACATGGGTTGCGATTTTGTTGTAATTGACACAAAATTCATTTCAGTGACATGTTTGGTAAATTGGGACACAGTTTTATCAGTGTAGGCCCTTGCTTTCAGTACTAATTAAATGTTTAGAAGTTATTTTAAATGGATTTCTTAACCATACATTAAAAACCATCCCTTCATTCTGTCCACATTTCCCTTTTTTTACTTTGTCTTCCATAAAAAAATCATTCCTGCTTTTTCGTTCTCCATCAATCTCGCATCATTTTTCTTAGGTGCTATTCAATTCTGCGACAAACCTTAAATTTATCATGGACAAGAATAAAACCACAGGCTAAACAAAGTGACCAAGAGTAAGCCAACACCTACATGCATCAATGTACGTATAGACGGAATCATTTGTACAACCACCCTAAACATACAAAACAGCATTTGCTTCATTGTTTGTCTTTGTTAGAGAATTATTGTGGTTGGTAATTTGACCATGTTATAAAATGACGACACACAGTCAATATAAGGGATTACCATCATTATAATTTTACCCTGTTTACTTAAATATTGCCTAAAGGCTACATCTCTGTGGTTCTGTGTTGACATACATATGATGTCACTCAGTCTATCTGGTTATAAGAATACACTATGACACATTTCATTTGATTAGTAATAGCCTTTTAACACTGTCCCATTTTACCCAACGTGTTGTGGAAATTTGGGGCAGCAAGAAAATGTGTTTAAAAAAATGTGAGCAAATTTTTTAAATATATGTTTATTTTGCTATACTACCATACATTGTTTGTATATCATTTATACCTATCTGCTGTACATTAGTCGTATACATTTTATAGCATTTACAAACACCTATCAATCTTTTCAGGGTAGAAGCACAATGCCGTTTTCTTAGGTTTATTTAATTACGTTATGCCCCAAAATACTTGAATTCACCCTTCTTCAATCTAAACACAAACACAGTAAAGTACTGTAGTCGGTGTCCACTAGGTGACGCTGTTTTGTAATTTGGAAGTACTTATGCCTCTGCAGCAGGTTGTAATAAACCTTGCCATTTATGACGTTGAATTAGGCTATTATTGTGGGCTTTAAAAAGGTGCAATGATTAAGCAAGCAATGCCTATTAAAGTTCAGTTTTAAGCTTAGCACAAACTGTTGAACAACTATACTGTTACTAGATAGTACAAACATTTATGGTGCCTACACTGGAATGATGCACTCCATACTTTCTTTTTTTTAAAATTTTGAGATGGTGTCACTTTTCTGGCATCTCAGTTTTTTAAGTGGCTGAATTTTCACCATCGAACATTTTTACATCAACTTCTCTCCTGCAGATATGGCTGAGGCCGCATTTTACTTGTGTGCTCATGAATTTGCAATCAAGGCGGTCAATTCCCCCTGGTGTCAGCTCTTTGACGAGGATGATGCAAAGGTAGGAGCATTCAGTGGATTCTGTCTGCATGTAGTGGGACAGCGGCATCAAATGCATCTCTTAATTCATTTATAATTAATATTGGATCATCTCTATTAGTCTGGACTTATATGGTAATGGAGACATGCCTTAGTGGAGACAGGGAGACTGCTCCCCCAGATTTTTAGCATTTCCATCTTCTTAAACGCTGTGGGAGAGGTGGTGGTTCAGCTGTTTTTTATTACAAATGCTTTAAGTGCTCCTTCATTTCCTTTGGCAATTCCAATTCTTTTGAGAGCTCAAGCTTTATTAAGGGAACTTCTCTGTTGCTGTGTACATTCATTTAGAAGAAGAAGAAGCTTTAAAATCAAACAAGTACAACATAGTGATAGTGGCTCTCTGCCTTTTACACGTCCCTGGACAGACACCACACCGTACAGCGCTCCTAGATCAACTCCAGATGTAAGACAGTGCCTTGGTCAATGACACCGATTGGAGAATTAACCTTACATCACCTTTGATGGTGAGGGACACCTACACCCACAGGAAATCCAAGTGAATGGGTCAACAGTGCTAACCAGTGAGCCAGCATTCTGTTAGATTATAGACCAACAAGGCATAAAAATTAGATTGCATTTTATTGACTTTTTAATTTGTTTTATCCAGGTTTGATATTGTGTTTATTCCTTAAAACCTGGCCTCTTCACTCTGTCCCACATTTTTACTGCTGATTCCATTCCCAATACAACACCATGACAAAATCTGGCTTTTATGGTCAGTGTTCCTCCATTCTCAATTATATTTCTCCTTTGAAAACGAGGAAAGCTTAATTGGTCACCCTCCATGTGACTGAAATGCCTATGCAGAAAAACTCTTAAGGCCACTGCCCAACAATTGCTGCATTCATGCTTGTCCAATAGAGCATTTTCTGTTTATCAGTTCCTCAGTTTAAGATTTTAATTGTGGGGTCCCTCACGGGTTTATTCTGTGGCCTTTATTGTTCTCTATATACAATGTAAACTTGGTCTAAACCGTATGATATGCAGCCTTTATGTCTCTCTCCATTTAGTAAAGCACTGTCAATAATTTCCTTGCTGATCTCACTTTAATTTTAAATGTTGAACGTCTCAAAACATTTAAAAAATGAATGATGATAAATCTGGGACGATAATATTTGGACAAACTCCCAGACTTGACTAACAGAACAACAACATTAAGCAGACCACAAGAAATATTGGAGTAATTGATTAAGTGATGCTGATCTCTGTTTTGAGGCTCGTGATAAGAGTGTTGTCCAGTCTTGTTTCATTCAGCTAAAACAAAAATTCTCAATGAATAATTCCTGTCTCCCTCTGATTTGCACAAAGACATCCATGATTAAATTTTTTACAGCTTGACTATTGTAATGCCCTTTACACCTGTATCAGTCAGAGCTCTCTTCAATAGCTTCAACTGGTGAGGAATTCTGCTGTACAAATTGTAACAGGGGCCATGAAGTACTGTACAAGCACATTACACCTGTTCTAGCCACCTTACACTGACTACCTGTATTACTTTCTATTCATTTTTAAATTGTACTAATCGGTTTCAAAGCTTTAGATGGCCTTGTCCCAAACTACATAAGAGATTTATTGACTGGGGGTCGATAAATCTCTTATGTGCCTGGGCGTTCTCTAAGATTGATGGACGCAGCTCTGCTGATTGTTTCAGTATCCTCAATATATATCATTATAAGAACTACTACAAGAACTACAGATGCCCTATGAACACGTTTAAACGTCAGCTGAAAACCTGTTTACTTTGGCTTTTATTCTCCTTTTATTACTCTAACTGGTTTCTGTTCTTTACTTTCTTTTATATATTTTATCATCTACTGTCTTTTTACTGCTTAATTGTATTGAGGAGCTAAATGGAATACAACAATAAGTAATTTATTATATCTGTGCTTTTTCTGCTTTGAAATGGTAAAATTTGTACCTACAAATATTTGTTTTAATTCATCATTAACAAGTCTCCTATGACTGCAGAGGAAAAAGTAAACAGGGCTAGTAGTGTAAGGGCTATGTTCAAGGTTCCTTTTACTATAATGTCACATTAAAGTGGCACATGAACTTACCAGACATGAACCAACCAGAGGTCACCTAAGGGAACCGACTATTGAATCCAACACAAACAGGACAACTCAAATAAACAGCTTTATGTAATCTAGGATACTCTGCAGCCAGAACATCAAATCAAACAAACCATCCACACTTCCTTATGCTTGTTTCTTAGGATACATTCAGAAACAGTATGCAGTCATAAGCGAAACAAAAATCCCAATGCATTACCTTTTTTGGTTTTGCCACACCATTCATGCACTGAGAGACCCTCTGGCATTGTGTGTATAAAAAGGCGGTTTTTGTGTCTTGTGTTACAAGGTGACCCGATACTCAGGTTGTATTTAAAGCACAACCTGCCTCTATTTGCATCAACAGATTATGGAGTACACAAGTGACCTCAGGGAGTTCTGGAAAAGAGGCTACGGTTACGACATCAACAGCAAGTCAAGCTGCGTGCTCTTTCATGACGTGTTTGGCCGCCTGAGCAAGGCAGCCAGCGAAAACAAGTAAGTGGACTTTTAAAATGACCTGCAGTCCAAATAGATATACATGCTGAAGACCATCAGTGGAATAGAGGAATCCGTCACCGGTGTCATTGGTTTTATCTGCTTGTCCTTCAATCTTGTTTGTTTTGCTGTTGCTCTTGGCCCATTCGATGTTTGTAAGTTTCACCATTTTGATGAAAAAATATATATAAACGATATTTTAAAGGTTAAAGACCCTAAGTCCTGTCCCTTAGTTACAGTCAACTTGTGTGAGAGAGCTCCATTAGCGTTACAGCCAAAATATGTTTAATTCGAACCCCATGTTTGTTGTGTATGTCAGGTCAGGCCAGCAGGTGACTGAAGCTGTGACAGTCCAGGTCGGCCATGCTGACACCCTCCTTCCACTGCTTACACTGTTGGGCTTCTTCAAGGACAACGATGCCCTGAAATCCACCAACTATGCCACACAGTCCCGACGCTCTTTCCGCACCAGCCACATGTTACCCTATGCGGCTAACTTAGTCTTTGTGCTGTATGACTGTGGGGGAGGCGACCTGAGACTGCAGCCACTGCTCAACGAGAGGCCTGTGACTTTTCCCGGTATGACTGCCCAGGAGGCCTCCATACCTCTCTATGAAGATGTCAAAGAGCACTACAGGGAACTGCTCCAAGGCTGTGACTTTGAGACTGAGTGCCAGCTGTTCCAGCTTCCTGCTGAAGTTTAGGCAGACCTTATACATACTGTTGATTACGCTGGAGTTCTCATTACACATACTAAAAAAATTTTTTTTTAAATGCAACTGACTGAATGAGCATTTTCTACATTTTTTGCTGCAACTACTTTACATAAGGCTATCTTTCTAGAATCAACACTCTCAATAACCCAAAATGTGTTTTGTAAAAACCTAAATTAAAAATCAAGATATGACTAAATGTGCTGTTGTTTATTTTTCTTTATTATATCAAGTCAATAGAAAGAAACATGATATAGAAAAACATTTAATAAATGAATAATAGTAATAACTGAATTCACTTTTGCCTTTAACTTTAGATCAACATAATACATGCATATGTATTAGTGTCTAGATTTTTTCTTACAGGTCTTAAAGATTAGGTAGCTACTGAAATTGTCATCATTATCATAAAGCAAATAATACACAATAGCAAATGGCCAGATGGTGACTGAAATATAAAGAAGAGAAAAACACGGAGGGAACGTGATCAGGTTCAGACCATGTTATACATGTGCTCCACAACATTTCAGAGTGGAAGATTGTACTTTTTACTACATTGCATTTATTAGAGAGCATTAGTTACTGGTAACTTTTCAAATAATTTTTTTACATATTACACCTGTGATTCGCAATATTTATGGTTAGTGAACACACAAAAAAAGCAATGTTTAGGTGGAGCATCCTGTCATAGTATCAGATGTACAGCTTTGCTAGTTTAAGTATACTAACTAGACTAGTACACTAGTCTTGAGGCACTGTCATCTTTTTCACATTTACGAATTAAACAGAAACAGACCACAATGATAACAAGTGATTTAGAACAAACGTATCATGTAAAAATGGATAATAGACTCAGGGGCTCCCAGTCAGTAGGATTAAAGTAATGCGAAACATTTTGAAAGTGGTACGTTCACATTCACAGATGTGTTCACTATGTGTGGCTTTTACTTTTTTTTAAAAAGATGGACAAACTGGAAAGACAGAGTTGGAGAAAATTAATATCAATACAATTTATAGATTAATGTATAAATATTTGGCTATAAAGTAACCCATCCAGCCCTACAGGGCTAACTTTAATTATTTGTATAAAAAAGTCATTAAGAGCCCCTTAAGCACAAGCAGAAATGTCGTTAAAAGTAGTAAGATGAAGATGTGCTGTCCTTCATCAATCATGTCTAACTGCTCTAAAGTTGATCTGAAACTTACAGTGTCATGTTAAGCAACATGAATACACAAAAGACTAATAGTATGTCTGTATGCAGGATTTTAAGGGATTTAACTAACCAAACTGTCAGACTAGTTGACTTACACTGTATGTCTAACACCTGACCTATAGGTGATAAAACCTTACTCATCTCTGTGTTTAACCAAACTGTGCCTGAGGACTGAAGCTGTTATTTTTGTTAAAAAAATGTCTTCAAAATGTTTAGATTTCATGTTTTCTTTTGACGAGGTCAGTCACCAGATCTGAATCCAATAGAGAATATATGACAGACAGCAAGCGGCTGTTTCTGAAGAAAAACAAGGGAAATGCTATCTGATGTTAAAACGTACATGACAGATCATGTTCGCCTCATTTTTTTCCCAGGACTTTATCATATTATGTATCGGTTATTGGCTTATTTTCCCTCTGTGATTGGTTAGACCAGAGTCAGCCCAACACATAAATGAATTAAATAGCTACTGAGGGACCCCGTGGGGGCCCCAAGTACACTTAAAATATCCCATTGAAATGTCCCACAAAACAGCTTGATTTTTTAAAAAAATCAATCATTCTTATTTTTTAAATAACTTTGCCTTCAAAGAAGCCAGGAAACAGGCAGTATACAGCAGGAACCCAACATGATAGGCACCATCACATTGCATAAATATTGTACTGGGTAACCAACAAGAAGAAGTGTTTCTTTCATTTCTCTTAGACACAAATGAGCTATTTTGAAGATTAATGTGACACCAAAGGCTTTTTTCCTCCCACTTCTCAAATTCAACCACATAGAATCTCATTTATGTCTTACTCTGATCAAAATAAGCATCTCAATTCAATATCCATTTTGTTTCATCCCATAACACTCAAAAACTCATCCTCTCATCATCTCATATTTTCTCCTGAGGGTGTTTTAGGAGGTGTCAAAAAGATACATACCTGAGATATCGCTACTTTCAAAGACAAATAAGCAAAAGATGTTTCCTCTGGAAAATGCTTCAGCATGTATAATTGTAACGCAGCTAAACTGTGGTTGGATTCTTCAGAGAACTGATACCCGACAAATCTGGACAACACCTCCGTAAAAACGAACACTCTGTGCTCTATTGTGAACATTTTGAATACCTAAGAAGACGTCCACGCACAGTGATCAAACTGAGATTAATACTGTATCCATCACCCAAGCTGACCTGTGCAGAATCACAATGAACTCTAATCTGAGATCAGGATAGATCTGACAATTAATGGGTACAAGTTATAATCATGTGGGCACAAGATAATTATTGTGACCCTACAAGATAATAAATGTCCCCTCATGGGACTTCAGCGGCTCTGTAGTTAATGTTATTTGAATTTATTTGTAGTTGTAGTTACACCATGTTTAGTATGACATATCCGGCTGTATAAGTTTGAATATTTAAGTGCCAATTAACACAGAACGCTCTCAGGTTACACACCATAGAAGGGTAAAAACATTAGTGTAAATTTGTGTGTGGGTGTAGGGCGCGCGGGGAGTGGCCCCATATAGGCTAGGGCCGGCTCTGCGTTGGACAATGCGACGTCACGCAGTATTGGCCCGTGTAGGTGGGGGTCGGGCTGCCACGCTACATCATGCTGACCACAAACTGGGCGACTATTGTTCATTTTATCGCTATCATCGGATTTTGCAGCTGTTTTCGTAGCGACGCGAATCTAAACATTCCAGCAATCGCCAAATATTTCACCACGAAAGGGAGATACGAGGAAGTGAACCCGTATCTCATAGAAGACATACTTGCTGTAAACAGGTCGATTTTACAGCCTCCATCTGCACTATGTCGCGAAATCCATCTGACTGCCATCGTAAGACACGGCACAAGATACCCGACGGTCAAAAACATCAAGAAGATGCAGACGCTTTACGAGCTGGTCAAAAGCAGCGCCGCCGGCGAAGAGAGCTGGCTGCGTGAGATCCAGACCCGGTGGACGATGTGGTACACAGAGGACATGGATGGCCGCCTGGTACAGAAAGGTGTCAGCGACCTCAAACATCTGGCCATCAGGCTGTCAAAGCTGTTCCCCTCTCTGATTTCAGAGGACAATCTCCGGAATGGATTCATCCGATTCATAACCAGCTCAAAGCACAGGTGTGTCAACAGCACCCTGTCCTTCATGGCAGGCCTGACAGAGCTGTGGGCCATTACAGGTATGACCTCCA
This sequence comes from Chaunax sp. Z400, assembly GCA_037577475.1. Classification (NCBI taxonomy): domain Eukaryota; kingdom Metazoa; phylum Chordata; class Actinopteri; order Lophiiformes; family Chaunacidae; genus Chaunax; species Chaunax sp. Z400. The sequence goes on from CM075193.1 coordinate 14,491,136, forward strand.
TGGCGTGATTATGATGATCTGCCATTACAGTGGGTGCATTTTCAATACAATCTGTTGCTATTTCCCTCCACAGATAAGGACTTTGATCATGCAGTGAATGACGCTCTGATGAGGTTTTTCGACCAGTGCACCAGGTTTGTGGAGGAAGTCGATAAAAACCCCACAGCTCTGCTAGAGATGGACAAGTTCAAGCAGGGACCAGAGATGAGGAGGGTCCAGGAGAAGATCGCAGACCGTCTCAGAGTCCCGTACAACAGCATCACAGATGGTCAGAGCTGGAGGACTTATCCTTCTAAATATATCTATATCTATCTATCTATCTATCTATCTATCTATCTATATATATATAGAGATATATCTATATACACATATAGATATATCTATATATATAGATATATCTATATATAGATTTATATATAGATATATCTATATAGATCTATATATATATATCTATATATATCTATATATAGATATATATATCTATATATATATAGATATATATAGATATATATATACAGTACCAGTCAATAGTTTGGACATACCTTCCCATCCACTTGAATGGGAAACTGTGTCCAAATTTTTGACTGGTACTGTATATATATATGTATGTGTATATATATATATATATATATATATATATATATATATATATATATATATATATATATATATATATATACACACACATATGTATGTATATATACACATATGTATGTATATATACACATATGTATGTATATATACACATACGTATGTATATACATACATACGTATGTATATACATACATACGTATGTATATACATACATACGTATGTATGTATATATATACGTATGTATGTATATATATACGTATGTATGTATATATATACGTATGTATGTATATAAAAATTTGGACACAGTTTCCCATAAATCTACTGATGTGACCATTTTTTCCCACTAATTAGTACCAAATTACAGTTTGCTCTTTGAAGCTCCCAATGAATTTGTTTCTCTCAAGGAAAATAAAGGAAGCTAGACGGCTCCCTACAATAAAGAGTCAGCCAGAGAAAACCTGAAAAACCACCCAGATGACTAATGACAAGATGAACTCAAACAATAGCAGTCAGTAAAGTTGTAATTATATTGTCAGTATTGGAAGGTTTTATATATATATTTTGCACAGTACTGTGGGTTGAGATTTTTCTACTTTGTTCGATATAATAATAAACTGAAGCACCATTAAACTGAGCTGTATTCAACGCTGACTTTATTTGTGTCACAGGCCTCAAACTGGTGCAGTAGTAAAACATGGTGTTTAAGTTTGAGGATAAATTGTGTCAACTCCTGGTGCTTTTTGTGGTGTTTTATGGCTGACTTGTTTGATTTGAGGACTTCCTGACATTTTATTCTAACCTTTCTCTTCCAGAAATGGCAGAAGCTGCATTTTACTTGTGTGCTTATGAGTTTGCCATCAAGACTGTGGACTCTCCCTGGTGTCGACTCTTCGACGAGGTTGACGCACAGGTACGGGCCTCGCTATTTAATGATCTCATGTTCCAGTGTCATCGAACATCTGTGTCAATTAATCTTTGAAAGCATGTCGGTAAGATATAATCACGGTGTTTGGAGAAGGTGTTGTCAGACAAAGCGACCTTATTTGCTTAACAGAAAATTGGCACAAAGATGATCACGCAACCCTGTGCCTGACAGGACTACAATATAAGTGGATGGAGCAATATTTAATTGCCATACTCTAAACCACTCTAAACTATTGAACCCTGCTATTGGAATATCACAGATGCTTATAAAGGGATTTGTAGACCCCTCCTCAGGAAATCTGACCGCAGTGTAAAGCATGGTGAAATTTTTTTTTTTAAATATTGCATTCTATGGTATTCTATTCTATTCTATTCCAGGAGTCAATAACCTGATGTGCATGTTTTAAATTATTCTTAATCATTTGTCATAAGCAAACCAGCAAATACAGTCAATAAGACAGGGATAAATATTTGCACACCAGTTAGAGAAATACTCTTGCCTGGTATGTAATGCTTCCACTGCTTTGCCACAGGCCTCTTTCATACATTCTCATTCACTGAAAAGCTCTCTGACGTAATCATGACGGAGTGTTTTGTGTTTTTAGTACAAACTGTCCTAACAGGTAGCCTGAAATGTGACATTGTGGAAAAAAAAGCATGACAGTGTTTTCTTAAACCACCCACACCAAGTCTGCTATCTGGTTCAACAGGTTATGGAGTACGCAAATGACTTGAAACAGTTCTGGAAAAGGGGCTATGGCCACGACATCAACAGCAAGTCGAGCTGCATCCTCTTCCATGATTTATTCAGTCGATTGGAAAAAGCAGCCAGCGAGAACAAGTGAGTAACAATGTTTACTCATTGTATTTTATTAATATATTTATTATATATTTAAAATATTATTTACATAGCAGCAGTGAGCTTGGTGCTAAAGCTTTGGGTCCATCCTGTACGTCCTGCAGACTGCTGCTGATTCAACCCTGAATGTCTTGAACCAGGCCTCTATACCTCTGGTCCTCAGATCTGTTAGTTTATGTAACATAACCTGACTAAATGTGGAGCTTCACAGGGAGGGGACTACAGAGCTGTGCATATTGTTGGCTCAGTGTTTGTGCTCGTGTCATCCTTGACGCAAACCATCATCCATGCACGTGGCAGGATGTGATGGCGGATTTCTTTGAGGACAGTCTGTCTTACTATCATTAAGGAACATGCCAGCGGAACAGTGTGGCCCATCGACGTTTTTTTCTAATATTTCCGGATGACAATAGAGCTCCATAGCACAGAGGAATAAGATATATGAGGGTCTTGTTGGTCAGTTAATTGATGAGTTGGTCATTTCATGGTATTTAACAGAAAGAAAAATAGAGAAAGTCACTACATGTATGCTCTTTGTGTCATACAGAAATGACCAATTGATTAATCAATACATCAATTGACAGAAAATCCATTGTAAATTAATGTAAGGATGACTGATTAATCTTTGAAGTCATTTATAATGCAAAAACACAAAAGATTCTCTTTTGCCAGCTTCTCCAATGGGAAGATTTGGGTGAGTGGCAGGTGAAGCTATCATGTAAATCAGCCCCAGTCAGTCAAGTTCACCTGCAACCCATCACGCACTCAGACAGGGACAGCAGCAGCAGAGAGAGCGACTTAAAGCACAGTGGATATTTAAACAAGCTTATATAGAAAATGTTCCTTGTGGCCGTAACATGCAGTCATGTGACACCGACCGCTGGGTTTTTCAATAGGCTACTTCATAGATGCCAGCATCTGCAAAAACCTCAAAGAATGAGACGATTTTTAATAGTGTTGCTCAATTACGCTGTGATCCGGCCAGCTTTTAAGATACCTGTGCGGCAACGTAGTTATAGATGTCTGGACCATCTGCAGAGCCAGACAACGACAGACTTTAACTTTTTATACAACTGACGTATGTGTCGTTTACTCCCTCTCCTACCAATCCCTCTAAACTCATCATTGTAAGTACGTTCACCTATTTTTTTTAAATGCCAGGATTATTCCCCATTGACGGGCTGCTTGACTCTCATTTCAACATATAGTTGCATAATTTGCTAATTGGTTCAATCTTATGCTGAAGTGACTCTTTGAGTAGATATTTTCCAGACTTGCAACTCTTAACCTTGCAAGAAACAGTCTGAATAAACAGTTAACCAGTTGTTTGTTCCGTGTTTCAGGTCAGGCCAGCAGGTGACTGAAGCTGTGACAGTCCAGATCGGCCATGCAGAGACCATCCTACCACTGCTTACCCTCTTGGGCCTCTTTAAGGACAGTGATGCTCTGAAATCCACCAACTATGCCACACAGTCCCAACGCTCTTTCCGCACCAGCCGCATGTTACCCTATGCGGCTAACTTAGTCTTTGTGCTGTATGACTGTGGGGGAGGCGACCTGAGACTGCAGCCACTGCTCAACGAGAGGCCTGTGACTTTTCCTGGTATGACTGCCCAGGAGGCCTCCATACCTCTCTATGAAGATGTCAAAGAGCACTACAGGGAACTGCTCCAAGGCTGTGACTTTGAGACCGAGTGCCAGCTGTTCAAGCTTCCTGCTGAAGTTTAGGCAGACAGTGTCTGAAAAAGAAAGCATTCCATTGGCTTTATTGTGCCTTATTAACGGGATTTAGATGAATATTGGTGCCCTAGTGGGAGCGTCTTTACCCTGTGTAACCAAACAACATAATCGCTGTTTGAGCTGGCCTGTATGGCATTTATCATTTTTAGAGTTTTTCACCACCTTTGACTTGTACCTGAGAAAAGGTAGACTTAGTGTATCTGAAATGCGCCAAGATCCCAGTCAAGGAATTGAAGTTCAAGTTCACCTTTACCATTAAAGTATTACTTCAATATTGCTTATTTGCCAGGTTTCTTTCTATTATTGTGCGAAATAGAAGAGGAATTAAAGAATGCATTTTCACTGAGTACATGTTTAATGATGCTGTCTTGTTTTAAATTTAATTTTTTTTACAGGTTTTTCCTTAATCATTCAACTTTCAGTGCATGCTACAGTAGATCTGAATTTAAGGAAAGCAATTTAGATATTATTGATGGCTGAACAGCTCCGTCTTAAGAAAGCAAGTTGCTTCAAAGCATTCCTCAAATCAGTTTCTATTGATATTACTTTCTTGACGTCTTTTGGATACCACTTACCAGTGGTGGAATCAAACAAGTACATTCAAATACTGCACTTAAGTACAATTCTGAGGTAATTGTACTTGACTATTTCTATTTGATGCCACTTTATATTTCTACTCCACTACATTTCAGAGACAAATATTGTACTTTTTACTCCACTACATTTATTTCATAATTTTAGTCAAAATACACTAATAATGTAAATCAACAAATATATTATGATGTATTATGGAGTAATGTAAAACGTTTGATGACAGATCCCCAGGAGAAATGTTGCAAGCTAGCCAGCGGCACACAAAGTAATTAAATTATTTTCACCTTTAACAGGTGCTACATTAAAATGCCCAACACATTAATGCACCAAAAAAGTATAATCCAGTAATATTATTTTTTTAAATGAGCCATTCTGCAAGAGTACCTTTAAATTTAACACTTGATGTATTTTTTTTAATGCAATACCTTTTATTTTTATAGGCATACTAGTGTGTTTATACTGTGATAATTGTGTTAAAGTTGAGTAATCGATAGAAATGTGTGGCGTTAAAACTTTAATCCTTCATGTAAGAAACACCTCACGCCCAAAGTCAGCTGGGATAGCCCCCCCCCCCCCCCCCCGTGACCCTACACAGGATAAGCAGTTAAAGAAAATGAATGAATAACAAAAGCACTCACATATTTTTACAGTTGTGCTTCTTGTAGTCTTGACATATGAGGCATTTATTTCCATTGTTAAGATTTCTTCTGCTCTAATGATTAACAATATATTAACAATTGTTAAATATAATGTTAATGATTGTTAATGATAATGATAATTCTGCTCTTCTTTGTCAGTCGCTCTACCTGTTTTTTTTAGCTTCTATCAACAGTATTGTAACCAAAAACTCTGTCGCTTCCCATCACTCTCTACAGAGAAAAGACAGAGTAGCAAATAACTATTAGAGACCTTTATGTTCTGAATAGAAGAACAGAACACAGACGCCCGCATTCATAAAACAGGGAAGAATGTGTTGCCTTGCAGCTGATAAGATTTTGCTATTGCACAAAATACTATCACGTTTTCAGATGTCTGTTCAGATGTTATCATTTCAACTAAATGCCTTCTGAGCCTCTCACGTGGTTTCATTCAAATAATCGTATCAGGCCAAAATACCAAAAAGTGATGCAATATTTGAAAAATATGAGAGAATACTCCAAAAAATGGAAACAGATTTGTATCAGAATTAGCTTTTTTTCCCTCTCCCAGAGCCCTCATATTTATCTGGTGACCCTTAGGAAGGGCCCACTGGTAACCACCGGACCAGTCTAATGAACTGTATACATATATCAAACTAGTTCCACTTGGAGCAGCTACAGCAGTAAAATACTGCTTAGAAATTGATGAATCAGTATTTATGTTCTAACAATGTCACATGGAATCATGTATCAGTCACACAGGCCAAGTACTCATACTTCTGAAACTGAATACACATGTTGAGGATTTTCAGTAAATTTATTAAAGAGAACTCAACAGAAACAACTATAATGTGCAGATCAGTCATCAGTGATAAAGTGGATGCAATTGGATGCAATGAAAGGTATGTCTCCAAACAAATCCATAAAGAGAACAAAGGGCTACTCTACCACAAACAAACCAAACAAATCCATGTTGGGTGCCGTAGAGGCACCTCCAGGAGGGCGAGAGAGACAGCGAGCCATCTTGAAAATGGCCCAGTTTATAGCAACTTGGAGCAGGTGAGGTGAATTACTCAACGATGTGGGAGGGGCCTGGCTAGCAGGGAGGACCTGAAAGAGAAAACAGAGGTAGGCAAAGCTGGCACCCTCCTATTGCCTGCTGACCTGCCACTACCATGTACTACTACATCCAAATAAGGTGGTATGTAAAAAGTGTGTCACGCAGCTCTAGGAGACACGGCTAAGATAAGCTCCGACTGACAACCGGATGTGTGACACCTTGAGAATCATAACTGATAGGCTTTTGCAAGAGTGTCCAGTGGGTTTCGTTGAAATTTGTCAACTCATGAAATGACGCAAATTGAAAAATTTCAACGAAATTCACTGGACACTCTTGCAAAAGCCTATCAATTTTAATTCTCAAGGTGTCACACATCCTTGAGGAAAAAAATAATTATAAAAATTATATATATATATATATATATATATATATATATATATATTTTTTTTTTTTTGTCTGAATGCATTTCATGGAAAGGGGGGGGGTGTCCTCCTCTTGGGCCCTCCAAAGTCTAGGGTCGCCATTGGTTGTAACTAATTGATTTATTAATGGATAATTATTGGCTAATTATTTTCCATACAATTTTTTTTTTGTTTTTTACAACGAATTGGTTTTACATTTAACCTTATTTACTGCACAATTGATGGATTGAAACTCTATTGCCGATCAGATCATCAGCGACTCCAGGCATCTAATATAATCAAGCGAAATCATTGTGCTTTAAAAACGACCTGCCTTATAGTTGCCCTCATTAGTTGATGTTTAATCGCAACAGATGGAAAATGTTTCGACCTTTTACCGTCGACGTTAGCCATTAATCTCATCTTTAAACCCACATTTTAACGCCACGTTTGAGGCTTTAGTGCGTTAACCTGACATTTTCCTGGGTTCACAATAAAGCGAGGTAACTTAATGTCGTTGTGTAACTTACAACTTTGTAACGTCGGCTGCGGTAACATCGAAACGTCGTAAACGTGATAAACACGGGAACAACTTAAGCGAACGGACACCATCGTTAGCTTGTCGAGCTAACTATCGTTTAGATGGCAGCAAGAATGGAACTCTAAACGAAAGTGCAGCTACTGTTTTAGAGTTTAATTCCCAATAGCTAGACCAGTTCCTCCCGTCTGAGCGTCCACCATAGTCATGTCGTTCAGCTTGTTGGAAGACTACAAATTTATTCCGGGACGTCGGTGGAAGAGGAGGACCCGGAGGCTGGGCCAGAAGAATGCTACGTGTCTTGGAAGTCGCGTTTAAAAACCCCTCGTATTCTCCCGTCAGTCCCCACTGCCAAAAGTTTTGAAGGTTAGAACTCGAGTCAGCGACTAACTCCTCTCACTCAGGCCTCTGTGTGTCCCGAGCCCGAAATGTCCGGAGTGAAGAAGCTTCGTATGGTAAGTCGATGGGGGAGATAAGGATCAGAGAGACGCCACTGAAACACAGGCTGTCAGTAGAGTAGCCTCTCGTGTGTTTAGTGTAGTACTGGACAGAGAGAGCCAGCACTCCCAACGAGAGATTTCTTAATACACGATATCAACCGAAATCCTCTTACCGCTGAGATCGGATGCGATCGCATAGAAAAAAAAAACCCACTGAAAAGTAAGGACACGGTAAGATGATGACTTTTTCCTGATAAAGCATTTTTGTGCGTCTTGACTGTACCTCAGTGCCAGGTGTGATGGGTACAGCCTTGACTCTGAATAGACCGGTTGTTGTACCGTCTCCATGTCAATCTGGCTCATTCATACTAAGGGTTGTCTCATGAGGGAGAGAAGGGGGGAAAAAGAAGCCACAGTCAAACTGTTGCTTCACGGGAATGGCTTTGCTGAATGTGTGGATTCATCATCAGGGCGAGAATAAGAATAAGGACACTAAATTGTATGCTCTCCAGGTATTTCATTACACAAACCTATCATGTTTCCTTTGACCCATAAAGCTGTTTTTTTTTTTTTTTTTTTGTAGCTCTCGGGGTGTGCAAACTGTGTGACTCTGATTCTATCATATGAACTCAAACAGAGCGGGGAACTCTTTTCAGTCACTTTTTAAGCAAAAGATGTGATGCAAAAACATTTGCAGCTTCGTAAATAGTTGGTTTATTATGTGTTTTTTTTTCCCAGCTTTTTATGTGATTGTAAATTGAATATATTTGGATTCATTATGAAAACCTTTGAACAGAACCGATCAGTCAATGATGGGAATACTCGTTCGTCGCATTCCACCAGGTGTGGCATTACAGAGCTCTTAAGCATTGTTTCAGCTGACAAACAGGTTGTGAGCTGATCTGAGAGGAAGATAAATACAAACCAGGGCAAGTTAGATAAGATTCCCTATATTTTAGACAGGTTTACAGCACATTTCTGACACAGGAATTTAAGTTGAAAGGGCTTTTCCTCAAGATGCTGAAGTGTAAAAGTAAGTGAAATTAAACAAGATTAAAGATGAATCAGAACCAAACGTCATTCATATTGTGAAGTGAAGCAAGTTGCTTTGGATCATGTCTAAAGAGAGTCACAGTCCTGAAATTCCATTCATTTTCATAGTTTTTCTGAGAGGCTCAGACGATACATCATGTTCCCATGACTGCTGAAGGGACAGGAGAATGTGCGAGCGATGTGTTGAAAGTTTGTGATAGAAGAAGAGTTCTCTCTGCTTCACTCACGTCTTGTGGGTGTGTACATGTGCAAAATGCATGTCCATGTCAGTCAGTAAGGATTGCACCTCTTATGATGGTGTGCAAAGAATTGTTAGCACAGTTTGTTGGTTCAGGAAGTTGCTTGAATTGACAGTAGTGTACACTGACATCCTTCTGCAGTATTTAATGCCATGTTTGCTAGAGGATGGATTTTTTTTTTTTGCTTGTCAAACTAACTCATATTTGATGTGTGTTTTTAGTTTTTAATTTCAACAATGCCCAGACTGGTTATCTGCAACCCCTAACAAATCTCTCCACCACCAAGAAAACCCTTGATTAATACACACCTTTTATGTGTGATGGCTCATGGCTATGTTTGTAAAAAAAAATTTTTTTTTATAAAGCTCTTTAAATGCAAGTTGGTGAGGCCCTGAGACCCTGCGAGAGTCTTTTCAAACAGGTTGTAGTCGCGGGAAAGTAACTGAGAGGAGGAGGAGGAGGAGGAGGAGGGGGTTGTTTGGCGAGTATGCAAAAACTGAAGCCATAGGGTGGTTGTAGGGAAGAAGGGAGAGTGGGCGCGTAGGGCCAACGCTCGGGCATGAGCAATGCCACATCATCGCTGAGATGTAGGCAGCACACTGGACACATTGTCCAGTTAGTCCTCACCCTCCCTCCATCCCTTCCATGCCTCCCTCCTCTAACCCCTCTCTAGAAGTCAATACAGCATTTATCCACAGGCTGGTCCACTTTTGACTGATTTACCACCAGGCACGTGTAAGACTTCTAATCTTGGTTTCCATAAGTCAGACTGGCTCAGACCTGAGAAAACTGGACAGTATAACCACATTTTTCACATACCAATATGTTAGCAGAACAGAAAAAAGTGGGAGGCTGGGTGTTCTTGTTCCGTAGCAGAGCAGCATAATCTGAGCTGGACACATTTAGATGTTCTGCAGCAACAATTTACACCCTCGTTACCTGATTTTTAAAAAATTTTTTTTTATAATAACTAATTCTCCAGTGCCTCAGTCTGAACATGTGTTCTCTCTGTTTTAGGATCTGAACAGATCAACCAACGTGGTGTACCAGGCCCACCATGTCAGCCGGAGCAAGAGAGGACAGGTCGTGGGCACCAGGGGGGGCTTCAGAGGCTGTACCATCTGGCTCACTGGTAAATCTTATGATATACATCGTCGGTCATGAGGGTGGATGAGGATTAATCCAGCATGTACATGTGATAAGGTTTGATATGATATGCTTACACTTCTTATCACTTTCTCCCACCAGGTTTGTCCGGTGCCGGGAAGACTACCATCAGTTTTGCCCTGGAAGAGTACCTGGTGTCTAATGCTATCCCCTGCTACTCGCTTGATGGAGACAACATTCGCCAAGGCATGAACAAGAATCTGGGATTCTCTGCTGAGGACCGCGAGGAGAACATCCGTCGTATTGCTGAGGTGGCCAAACTGTTTGCCGACGCCGGGCTGGTGTGTGTCACCAGTTTCATTTCTCCTTACAGCAAGGTCAGGAAACAGATACAATCGCGCTCTAGTGTATATCTGTCATTTTCAATGGCTGTCTAATCTAATGAAGACTGACACTAGACTCTTTGATTCATGGATGTCTCACCCAAAATCAAAAGTACTGCAACACTTAGAGCTGAATTTAAATGAAAAATATACACTGTACTGTACGTACTATTTGCTTCCACAGGATCGCGAGGAGGCAAGGAAGATCCACACAAGTGCTGGGCTGCCATTTTTCGAGGTGTTTATTCACGCTCCTCTTGAGGTCTGTGAAAGCAGGGATGTAAAAGGACTTTACAAGAGGGCTCGCGCTGGAGAGATCAAAGGTCCGCATGACAATGCAAACTTTCTCCCAATTTCTTGCAAGCTATTACTCTGCGAGTTATGCAAGTGATGCCCAACCTTTCCTCAAACTGCAGGCTGGTTCACTTCTTACCGATATTGTTCTGTCTTATTTAATTGAAAATGATACTGACGTGGTCTCAATGGCATTCTTTGTAATGTTTTTTTTAAATATTTGTCAGGTTTCACTGGGATTGACTCAGAGTATGAGCGTCCTGAGAATCCAGACCTCGTGCTGAAAACTGGTGAGCTCACAGTGAACGAATGCCTCCACCAAGTGCTGGAGCTGCTTCAGGAACAGGTGGGTGTAACATTCGATGCAGGCTTTTGGAGGCAGCAAGCCGTTGCCCTGTGCACACTGTATTTCACAAAGGCATCATCCACGTCATCCATCATGCGTGTCAAATGCTAAAAGTCGTCTGCTCACAATATATCCATATTTAAACAACTGACTTATGTTAAGTCAACACAATCAGGGATGAGCTGGAGTAGACTAAACCAAACAAAGATGTTAAATAGCAAACACGAAGAAGATCCTAGTGTTCTTGGGATTGTAGGAACTATACCGTGGTACAGAATATCATGGGGACCATTAAACGGTGTTTGGTTGCTCAGAGCAGATGATGCTATTGATCTCAGCCGGGATATTAGGTCATTACAACAGCAAAAAAAAAAAAAAAAAAAAAAAATTTGATTCAGCTGAAAGAAATGAATTACAGCATATGTACACAACATAAAAAAATACAATATCAAAAGGAAAGACGATTAGATCAAAAAACTACACTATTAAGGGAACCTATAAGTAATGATTCTCTCTTAAACGAAGAGAAAAGAGCAACATAAATCTCAGCCTGCTCTAAAAGTAATGCGCGTCATATAAAATAAGGTGTTCTCTTGCTCTCTGTGCCATTTTGATCCATGGATCACCAAAGCGAAGCGTCACAGATACAGACAGAGTTCACATTGCTGTCACATTGCTTCCACTGCTAATCTCCAGCCTTGCAAAATGAATCGTTGCTGATAAAGTAAATGAGCCAACATATAATCTTTTACTGCTCTGCCACTGAGGCGTAGGTGAATCTCTTTAAATCACGACAATGCTGCGTCAGCATGAGTTAGTGAAGACGTCTTCTAAAGGTTGCATCCTCCTCCCATAAGCACATGGCTTACAATAACACACAAAAAAACAAATATACTATATAAATATACTGTATAATATACTATACAGTAGCTTTATTTTCTAAAACACAAAGTTGAGTTTGTGGAGGCGAAGTAGCATGGATTAAAAAAAATCTTGTACAAGAAAAACTATCTGGTGGGATAGAAGACCCACCGGAGCCCAAAACCCTAAATGATGCTGCAGGTTTTACAAATATAATAGTGCCTCACTCATTTATTTAATCTTGGCTTCAACCACAGCACCAAGAGTTTGAACGAAATGTTTCGTTAGTAGAATGAAAATTCATAAAATTATGCTGAACACTTCTCAGTCACTGGTCCATCGTTTATTGCTGGATATTGTTCTCTCATAAAAGTCTGAAGGAGAAAACAGGTAGAGATTTTTTTTTTTAAAAGAATAAAATAGACAGCTATCAGAGACCGCAGACTCCTACTCACAACATTGGCACGAAGACCTGTACAAACAGGAAATGCTTCCGGACGATGTCAAAACAACATCCTGGAGCAGTTGTTGAACAGAGGTGTGTCTGCAAGGTTTGTTAGAATTTAAGCCTCTGAAAAAAGAAATGGGTGTGTTTGTCCCATAAGACCAGATCTCCGGATCTATTTTCTCTCTGAATCTAACTTCTTACTTTTCACAGATACATTAAATCCATCTGAATGACTCTGACTCTGCATTACCACAGCTACAGTACATAGTGGTTGCAGTGCCATGTCTGTACCCCTCTATGTTAATGTACTGTTAACTGGGGCAATAATATATTAATCTCCCACATTTGCATTTTAATCACAATCTTACTTGTATATATAATAATAGGTTTATATATTATTATATTATAATGTTAAAAAAAGGCCCTATCTTGCATTGCTTGATAAAGTGAAAAAGTGATCCAGAATCCACATCCGCACCCACATCCTTAGTCATAGAACATATAATTTCATTACAATCCGTTTACAACTTATCAAGATATCTTTCAGACAAAAAACAGACAAACAAACGAACAAACATGACTGATCACATAACCCCCCCACCAATGAGAAATAGCAGGGTTATGCGACAAAAGTAAGTACCTGGTGTCTGATAGTAAACGTTGGTAAGGTCTAGAACAGTTTTTCCATGGTTTTTCAACCAACCCATTTTCCATTATAGCTCCTCTCTGATTACCTAAGGCTTGGCTGTGATGTGAGGTCCTGAAGATTAACGTGCTTTAGAGCAGGTTTAAATGTTCGACTAAATTTGCTGTGAAAATACACATTAAAAAAAAAAGAGGTTGGATTGATTCCCCAACTTCAGGGCTTAATTTAATAAGTCGGTTCCAGCAGGATCCGGGACCTCCCAGCTTGGGAACTGCACTAGATGGGGACTTTCTTTTTCACTATCAAAATCCACAGATAGAAGGGTAAAGACAGGGAAGTGAGGGGAGAATCAACAAGAGCGAGAGGGTGATGCAGAACGCAAACAGGATTATGTAAATGGGATAAATAAACCTGTGTAATGACAGCTTTGTTTAATTTTAAGCACTAGCTTCTAGCTATTATTGATGCTCCAGGCATTGTAGTTTTGTTACTAGTTTTCACTTACCCTCATCGTAAAAATGCCAATATTTGTATCACTAAAACTGTAACATCCAGAACTAATGACCAAACACGTGCCCACACTAAATAAATACATTTCCAGACAATCATTGATGTATCCATTAGTCGATGAACAGAAAATTAATCTGACAGCTATTTTGATCATCCATTCTCATTTTTCATGTAAAAATGCTAAAAATTCTCTGGTTCCAGCTTCTCATGACAACATTAGCTACTTTTCTTGGTGATATAAATATAAATAGTATGTAGTCGATGAAATATCTATAACAAGCTATTTGAAGACGTCACTTTGGGCCCTGAGAAATTGTGATGGCTATTTTGAACTTCTTTTTTTTTTTTTTAAACATTTCATACACCAAACAATTATCTGATTAATGGAGAGATGACTCATAAGGTTGAACTGATGATTAAAGTAAGCTCTTGCACCATGACATCACAGACTGTATACAACCATAACATTAATATTTCCCTTTTCTCCTTGTAAATAGAATATTGTACCAAGTGAGATCATGGAGGAGCTGACTGAGCTATTTGTTCAAGAGAACAAGCTGAATCCCGCTGTGGCCGAAGCAAACACGCTTCACACCATCAGCATCACCAAGGTAACTCAACGCTCCAGTATGAGCTTCTTTTTTTTTAATCACACAGCAAATGGACAAGGGGTTCAGTAATGGACATGGCAGAGAGCCCATAAATATTCCCCGCTGTTTCGGCTCTGTGTACTAATGTAGCTGCTCAGACTTACCTGGGTACTTATAAAGGCATAAAAGCCAACCAGGCATATAGCAGTCTGTTTGTCTTATCGTATTATTGTTCAGGTCGATTCCCTGGAGCTGAGTGAGGATTTGTAACTTAAGAAAAAGCAAAAGAACAGCTTCATTTTCTCCCAGATTATAGAGCAACACAGTATTTTCTCTAGTCAAATAAGCTATTGCAGTCAATGCATCGTGACGGTTAGTTATTCCTAGGACTAGATGATTCAATCCCTTGGTAGTTACACTATCCTGATGGCATCTTGGCTTGTGGGAGACTTTGTGGGAGACTTTGTGAGAGACTTTGTGGGAGACTTTGTGGGAGACTTTGTGGGTGACGGTGGAGCCGGTTGTGTAGTATCATGACGGTAATACAAACAACAACTTTCATCGATCAGTCAGTCAAGTCACGTTGAAGCACGTAAATATGACCAGTCAGTGTCCTGAACATGGCAACACACAAGTGTGCAATCCAACCTTACTTACATGTGAATACATTAAATTGGCCATTTTTCCTAAATTGTGTCTCATGGATTGGCCTTTAGTCAAATAGATATTTCACTTTCTTTTAGTGTATTTGAAGTTTCGTTTGTCGGTCTGATTCATTTATGGTCCGTGTAATGCATAGCCCAGTCAAAGTTCTGTAGTCATCCTGTCAATAAAGTTCAATGGACTTGTTAACTACCAATTATTCAAGAGGCTACACTAACGTCAGCTTATTGTTCACGTGTGCAACGTGTTATCTCAGGCCATCTTGTTATTGGGGTTAAGTAAGGATGCAAACTTACCGATCATAAATGCGTCAGGAGTCATACTGTATGTGGCTCAATCACTACACAATGAGTCTTTCTTTTCATTTGACACCATGTCTGTTTTCCCACCACCCAGCCTTCTAACCTCAATGATGCCTCGTTGGACAGTTGATTACTGTGTCAGTATTTGCAACACACTGAATTCTATCCGTGTGCTGAACCCAGGGCTTATCTGTAGTGCAAACAATTGTTAAGTGTTCTGTCAATGTCATCAGTATCATGGTGTTTGTAATGACTTAATGCTCTTTACTTACAGCTAGATCTACAGTGGGTGCAGGTTTTGGGAGAGGGCTGGGCGAGCCCCCTGAAGGGTTTTATGAGAGAGAGAGAGTTCCTCCAGGTCTTACACTTTGGCAACCTGCTGGATGGTGAGACCCGCCTGTATCCATTACTCTTCCCATCTGTTTCCACAGTTCATCGCTCTTAGCCAACATTATCCATGTTAACCATTATGTATTATGTTTAGCTAACCAGTTCGACAACTTCTCCTTTACATGTAGCTAACTATTTCAAGCGTTCTATACTTTAATCCATAATTATTCCAACTATTTATCCAGTACTTACAGCAAACTTTTTGAACACCGAAGTCATAAATTTTTGCATCTCCTTCAACTTCTCGTGCTTGCTTAGTATTTATTTATTCTTTATTTGTTTGTTTGTCATCAGAGTTGTTTGTATTTTTTCAAAATTGTAATTGCGCCTCTCCACAATATTACCACGTACCCCCTGGCCAACCGTGAAGGTGAACCTGTGATGAACATGAAGTGCACTGCATATTTTTTAGTGTTTGTAGAATATTTGTAAATAACATTTCACCTTCGTAAATGATATTTGCTCGCTGTGGTTGAGATCGCTGCATCCTTTTTTCTGCTTCAGGCGGGGCCATCAACTTGTCTATTCCCATCGTCCTGCCTGTCAGCACTGAGACCAAGCAGAAGCTGGAGGGCTGTGAGGCGATAGCTCTTGAATACCAGGGTTCACGCGTGGCCATTCTCAGGAATCCAGAGTTCTATGAACACCGCAAAGAGGAACGCTGTGCCAGACAGTGGGGTACCACTTGTTCACTGCACCCTTACATTAAGGTAATAAGGCATTTATGATACGCCGTTATAATCTCAAAGTCTGTCACATGATTGCACTGCAGACAGTAAGATCCTTTGGTTCCTATGGTTTTGTTGTTTGGGGCAAATTTAACATAAATCAAGTAAACATGACGAAAATGAACTCATAGGCACAACTTAATATTTGAGTCCACAGAAAATATACCATATTTATTTTTCATCTGTTTGTGCAGATGGTTATGGAGGGAGGTGATTGGCTGGTGGGCGGAGACCTGGAGGTGTTGGAGCGAATCAAATGGAATGATGGACTTGACCAGTACCGCCTTACTCCACAGGAGCTCAAGCAGAAGTTCAAAGAGATGAAAGCAGGTTAGAAAATTGTAATTTACTCACAGAGGTACAGGAACAGTCAGGGAACATAAGATGGCATACAGGTTGTGTGTTGTAAGTAGCTACTGGTGTGACGCTTACGATTCATACCATTCCATAAATATTACATCCATGTGAGCTGGTAAAGAAATAAGCAGTGTATTTAGCATTGCCCCATTTGTTTTTCAGAAGAACTTGACAAAGGACCAGATGAAATAAAATGGTAAATTTAAAGTTGCATGGTGATGTTTGTGATCTGTGTTCAGTGGCAGTTTTCTTTTTGAAATGCAATGAACAATGAAATGTGGTCACCTGTTTTTACCCTCAGTTACTCACATCACTTCACACTAAATCACAAACTCATGAATAGTTTTTCAGTATTCTCTCCCGCGTGTTGCTACAGTTGCAAGCATGTTGTGGTGTGCACTTCATTTATTAGAGTGACAGTGTTCTGTATTTTCTTATTGTTCATGAAAAGACTGAAACAGATGTTACAATAATAGCTTATAATTTATAAAAATCTTCACCTCTGCTTGGGTTGCTTTGACACGCTAGCGCTAGCGTGTTAATTCTTATTGGGAAAAGTAAACATTTGCAAACAGTTCCTTTTTTTTTCATTTAAAAAAAATTACCTCACTATTAAAGGAAGAAAGAAGTAGTGCATTTGTTGGGGACTATTTTCTGCAATATTCTGTGGTATTTATCCAAAATAAACAGCAATGCTTACTGTATGTTCGTAGTAATGATGTCACCCAGGCCAGCAGTGTGGCTCACTGTTTTTAATAGTTCCTGGATAACAGTAGAGCTCTATGGCATAGGGGAATAAGCTGCATTAGGTTTTGCTACACACATAGCATTTTTTTAGGAGGACCAGGTCATTGGTGTTTGCATTATATTTGTTAACAATAGGAAAAATATAGAATATCACAAAACAAACAGTTGTGTTGCTAAATGAAAGAAACAAAGACAGTTTGAGTTATGTGAAAGAGAGTCTGAGCATGTTTGCTGTGACAGAATATAAAATGCACAATATCCTGCACGTATTTTTCACCGCATTTACGAAGTTACTCTGTCCTGTAATACTACTGCTATTGCTACAAATAGTCTTGTTGTGTGAGTTTAACTGTGTGCTTCTCCATGTTCCCCCTCCTTAGATGCAGTATTTGCATTCCAGCTGCGTAACCCGGTTCACAACGGTCACGCGCTGCTCATGCAGGACACCAAACGCCGTCTGCTGGACCGCGGCTACAAGAATCCAGTCCTCCTGCTGCATCCACTCGGCGGCTGGACCAAAGATGATGATGTGCCTCTGGACTGGCGGATGAAGCAGCATGCTGCCGTCCTGGAGGAGCGTGTCCTGGACCCAGCCAGCACTGTTGTCGCCATCTTCCCCTCGCCTATGATGTATGCTGGTCCCACAGAGGTGAGGAGTGGAGTCAGCTTATTGTTTAGTCAGAGTTTCTGCTGCCTCTAGCTCTTCACTCTTCAACGGTTTTAATTTGTATGTCTCATTGATGCCTTTCAATTCCTCATCAGGTTCAGTGGCACTGTAGATCCAGAATGATCGCCGGAGCAAACTTCTACATTGTTGGCCGAGACCCTGCAGGCATGCCTCATCCAGAGACTAAAAAGGACCTGTATGACCCCACACACGGAAGCAAGGTACTCACCATGGCTCCGGGCCTCACCTCTGTGGAGATCATCCCCTTCAGAGTAGCTGCCTACAACAAAACTAAGAAGGCTATGGATTTTTACCAACCAGAGAGGTGAGTGAAGATTCATAATGTCTTTATTCCCTTCTACATGTTATTTAATTGACCCAAGCAGATCATTAGCGCTGCCGCTTAAGGTGTAATTTTCCTTTATTTGAAACATGTCACATTTTTTGCTACATTACATCCTCCTGCATACATGTATTGAGCCAAATCTTATCGAATATCCTGTTGGCACTGCAAGCAGATGACGCAGGAGTATATCATCTTAAGACAACTCCCAAAATGTTGAATATAAAGTCGAACTCCTAATAACCGATGGTCCCCACTCTGTCATTTGCACCCTTCCTCATTCCTTACTCTTTTAGACATGCTGACTTTGAGTTCATCTCTGGGACCAAGATGAGGAACATGGCTCGAAAAGGAGAAAACCCTCCAGATGGCTTTATGGCCCCCAAGGCCTGGAAGGTGTTGGTGGAGTATTATACCTCTCTTCAGAAGGACAAGTAATCAGCGCTCAACTCACCAGTGAACAGCATGATCTAAAAAGATTACACTGGGTTCTCAAAGGGGATATTTTAAGTAGTTTCAAGCATTTAGAGAGATGAATTTAGTTTGCTATACATAATTTCTGGTCATTCTGGCATTGGGGGGGGAGGGGGGGGGGAGGGGGATGTAAAAGTCTTCACCAAATCAAGATGACATGTCTTAAGCAGTTAAATCATTGCATTTTTACATTCCTATAAAACGATGTGATTATATAAATCCATATGTATATTAACTTAAAACTTTTTTAATAAATTAATTGCAACTTGAAAACGTTTTTAGTCTAGGAGCACAAACCAAGTCAGGGAAATCATTTTTGATATTTACATCTAATTTTATGAAGGATGCATGACGTAAAAACATAAAGATTTCACCTTTCTGTAGCATTTTATGGCAATTACATCACTCTGTCGAGTTACTTGTCTGACTTGAATGAAAGTAGGTTTTATCTTTTTTCAATTTTATCAGGACCTTCATTGTCTTTTGCATGGGTGATGATTAATCCACTATGTTAATGTTTCACATGCTTGTGAAATAGAGCATAGAGTCCTAGAAATAATGTGAAAGTGCCTTTCTCTCAAATTTCAATATTGTAAAACAGTGCTTACATAAATTTATTACTGTTTTTGTCTGTCTGTTGAGATTTCTGTGACTTTATAAAGTGGGCATGTGCTTCATGAAATAAAAACCTGCAATTGTAGAGAGAACAATTATGTCAAATGCCGTAATAAAGGAGCTGGTTGGTTTTATGAATCATTGGTGAACACTGATATATTGTGTAGATAAGATAATAAATCCTTATATTATCTACTTCTTCAGCCTGGGCAAGGTGCATACTTATTGATTGAAGGTTAAAGGCCAAATCGGTATGGTGGCGTTCTGGAGGTGCAAAGCCAAAAGTGCAATGCTGCCATCTACTGGCAAAAACTGGTGCAGTTAAAACACCAACCTGAAACTACTGTAAATGTGTGTCTAAGGGCACGATAGGTTTCTCTGACAGGAGGAAGGCTTAAAAAAATGCACTCAGTGATAATGTTCACATAGATTAGACTAAAAGATAGTCCTCTGTTTCCACCTGTTCTCCAAAAAGCAGTCTGTTCAGTTTTCTGTTACGTAGTAAGTTGTAAGTAAGTAAGTTGCTGTATCTGAAATGATCTAATACCTTGTGCATTGTGTGTTTGCATTGGAAAACACTGGATGTGGCTCTAAAGTGGCTTTACCAGCTATTTCTTTTAAGATGAAGACAGATAAAGGAGATCCTGAGACACTTTAAAATCATGCTTAAGACATGGTGAGTGAATTTGAAGGCCTGTCTCCACTCATTAAGATGTAAGTGCTGACATTGCTGTGAGATGAGATGTTCTTCTATCACCAAGAGGACCAGTTGTCCCCTGTAAGAGGCAGATTCCTAATTAGCCTCGCATGGGATCAGATGATTTAATCTGCGATGTTCCAGGTAACCCCATTTAAATCTGCTGAACTGGACCCTCAGTGCTTATATAAAATCTCCAACTACTGCACATCCAGCATGCTACGTCACTTAGAAGTGACCAGGATAGGTACCAGTGTAAATCTCTTGTGTTCCACAATCACACACACACACACACACACACACACACACACACACACACACACACACACACACACACACACACACACACACACACACACACACACACACACACACACACACACACACACACACACACACACACAAGTGTCCAGCACTGGCAGGCAGATGTGCAGGGCTGTTTAATGAGTTATCACAGATGCCACCTGGAATGGTTTGCAGAGTCATGTTGCATGGACGTGGGTAAGGTTATGGATGTGAAGCCCCCCCTAATACTATGCCTGGTGCTCTTTGACTATAACAATAATGGGCCAGTAGTCACATGCAGTGATTTTATGGTGGTGTGGTGGAAAAGCGTTTGTTCTGCAACTAATGTTTTTTTTGTTGTTTTTTTATTAAATTACTTAATTAATCTTTCAGTTAGTTTTCCAATTAATCATGTCATGAATTTGCTATCAAGTGTATGAGTGTATGTTTTTTTTAAATCAAAATTTCCTAGAATACTAGCTGATATCTTCACATAGCTTCTACTGTTCAAATCAAAAACGGACCTATCCAACCATAAAATAATAACAAAACCAATTCATATTTATGTTTGATCAATGGGATCCAGTCCATTTCTGGCACTTAAACAAATACAAAAAAAATTAGTTTTAGGTCATTTTTTTATGAATCAATGAATTGATTAATTCACTGTTGTTTCAGTTCAAGTCTACACCACCCCGCAACTTCAGATAAATATTTTTACTTTTTGGTTAGTTTTTTCAATCTTAATGAGAATAAATTACTATATTAATAATATTTATTATTGTTATTGTTACTATTATCATTATTACATTGTTTTATTTTTATCATAACAAAAGTAATACTATAAATGCATCCCTAATGTTATGTGTATTTATTTTTTCATAGTGCCTTAAATGTGAGGAACACAATGAAGGTGCTGCAGTGATTAGTAATGTTCCATTGTAAACTTAATAGATATCTTATGAATTCATAGATTGATTGTATTGATATGTTTCCTATGACCTGAAATAACGGTTTAAGCCGCGAAAAGTGACATTATGTGAAACTTCCCTAATTACAGGCACACGTGACCACTTTGACAGAAGGGAGCGTCGCATGCGGATTCATTTTATCCTTCCGCCAGAAGCACGAAATAACTCGATATTTGTTCTTAACATGTTTAAAACAATTGTATTTGTCTGTGGTTATTGGTGGACATCTAATATGTATTCTTTGAATCATATTAGTTAATACTGCATTTGCCTGTTATAATTAAACAGTGGAACTATATACTGAAGGCGGTGGGATATTTGTTCTAAAATCCCAGCCTGCTCTACCTTCTTTTTTTCCTTCGGTGGAGGCCATGATGGGAGCCTGAGAGTTCAGCTGGAGCGAGTGAAACGAGAAAAGAAGATGATTCCCCGGGACGGAACTGTCAAGATAATCTGTGCAGATTCTTGATCATTGCATAATCTATTTTAAATTAAGGTGGAGACTGTCACTTTTTTTCAGGTGATCGCTTGGCAATCAGTCGATGACAATGTTGAACCGTTAGGAGGCTTTTTGATCGAAAAAGGGGGTAGCATTAGCTATTGTCGCTAGCTAGCTGTGCTAGCTAGCTAGCGAGCTAGCTACGTCTGAGTGATTGGATACGGGTTTCAGGAATCGGTGAGTCCTCTGTCCTTTCGCTGTCAATCGCGGCGGCTGCGATTGAGCCATTGACTTGAGCCGTGTCTGGCATTTGAATATTTTCCTGAGGATAGCTGCATGTATTTTCATCGGGAGTGTTTGCAAGACGAATTGCAGGATTGGGAAAGTCGGGCCTGCACGGAGGAGCAGAGCGAGGCCCGTCTTTATGGTCCGGAGGAAGCCTTTCTAATCCTAACTACAGCCACTGCTGGCTCTGCTGGCTAGCACGTCTCTACGAGGACCTGCAAATTTCAGAGAGCAGTCAGCGACCTAGAGCAGACCAACTGACTGTCACATTCACGACCTGACACTCAATAGTAGAAAAAAATCTTGTTTTTCATCATTGATACCTTATAGACTCCTGTCATCTTCTACAATGGCTGCTATTATAAAAGAAATGGTCAGCCGGAACAAAAGGAGGTATCAAGAGGATGGGTTCGACCTGGACTTAACATGTATCCTTCCCCGTGTTTCCTTATTTCACACCACCCCAGACATCGGCTAGTAATGTGTAATTGTTGCTTTTAGTAATATTGATGGAACAATAACCAGAAATAACAGTGGAGTAACGTGAGGCAGTTAGCTTCCCTGCTACTTAGCTAACTGGCTAGTTGGTCAGACAGCGCAGCTAGACTGTCATCCAGCATGCTTGAAAGATGGTGGATCTGTCAAACCAGCACGCATAAATGTCACTCAGATCTAGAAGGAAAACTCAGTTTAACTATACATTAGATTGTGTTTCAAATAACGACAGTGCATTTGATTGGCATACGGGCACCCAGCGGTGGTCCTAGCTTGAGTTTGAGAGATTGTCAGTGGCATTAAGTCAGTTTTGTTAAAAGCAGGTAGTTGGTGTTTATATCAGAATATCTTATTAATTAATTAAGCGTGTGTGCTTATTGTAAGGTAGGATTTTATTATATGATGCAAAGATTAGGAAAAACGAACATCCGATGTAAGCTTACCCTCACCTTTCCTCATATCTACTGTCATCTATGGGTGAGTATTCATCGATCGATTTCGACACATTTTTGAAAAATCATGTCTACAGTTCCTCTCCCTTTTTTATTGAGCTTTTATATTTATCTTCCTTTGCTTAACTATCTCATCTGTTACAATAATAGTTGGCCAGGTTTCCTAGTACAGTATCACTGGTAAGAAATAAAAGAAGTTGATACCTTTTGCCCAGTTTGCTGATAGTAAACTATATTAGTATCTGATGTGGTTGCCCATGGCCAACTAAATGCATACTCATAAGGTATGACAGTGTTGAGAGTGGGTCGTGGTTATAGATGGGATGTATGTGCACATGACTTCGAAGTCATGTGCAGATGCACGTAAGACATGTCAGCCTTTTGAGGCCTGAGTTTGACATTTCTGGTTGAAGAGCTGAAACAAGCCATGAATTGATTTTAGTCAATCGGCTTAAGGTTCACCAGCAACAGATTTAATAATAAGTGGCTTTTTGTGTTTTGTTAATTTCTGTGCAAAGAAAAAATCCACACCTTTGCTGAATTTGCTTTGCTGAATTTCCTGAATTCTTAATATCATTGTGTCTTTGGCTGTTGGTCAAAATAAGACATTTGGCTATTTTAACTTTCCCACTGGGAAACTGTGATTGACATTTGTGACTAGTTCTTGACACACTCCAGAATGAATCTAAAAAAGGGTTCGGCAGATTAATCAGTAATGAAAAGGATTATAAGTTGCAGCCCTGTCTGGCTCCATACAGCATATCAAAAACTGAACAGACCATGGTAATTGTGGACATAATTTTCTCTTATTATCAGTATTGTTGCAGGAACTTGGTAACATCGCTGAGTAACATTTTTCTTTCCTGAAAGAGTTTTTTGGTTCAACACGGCCACTAAAGATGACATAAAGAACTGAATTCGGGCAGAACTGATGTATGTTTGACTGCAGATTGCTGAAATGTGAGCATCACTGCTTGATTAAATATTCCGCACCAGGTTTAGTAATGTGGTAAAGCATTTGTCATGTTTCTCAGTGGCAGGATTCCTTTGTGTCGCTACATATTTGTGCTGGTGTGTAGGGACCATGACACTCGAAAGTGGCATCTTGAGCTTTAAGTCTAATCTTATTTAGATGTGGGCCCTTTCAAACAATATCATTTTTGGCATGGCGTCTAATAATATTGTGGGCTCTCTCTAGTTATGTAATGCTGTATCACAGTTCTGGGAATTGCCCTCAAAATAGTTACCAGTGATCTTGTATCAGCATTGCTTTCCGAGTGTTCTTTCTCTTTCCCTCACAACCCACCACCTCTCCTTTGCTTTTTTTTTTCCCTTTACTATTCCCACTCTAATTCTGCCTCCCTCTGCTTGCCCCCTTTCCTCTGCTCTCCTCCTTTCCTGTTCTCCCCACCCCCTCCTTGCTCAGTGCTCGCCGGTTCCCACTCTCCCTTTTCCCCCCTCTCTTGCTCTCAGTTGTGGATTTGGCATAGGCATAGAGCTGAAGCAGGACTGGCTTAAAGAAAAGGCATGCCTGAAACGTCAGATTTTCTTCTCTCCCCCCCCCCCTCTCTTGGAGCTTCCGTCGGGGGTCCCGTATGTGCATTGCGTTTCCTTCCAGCTGCAGAGACCAAGCCCCCATGCCCTGGGCTGAGGCTCTCTTGGGAGCTCTGGACCTTTTTGAAAACACTTATAATAGTTTTGACTAGGGTCTCTTTGCCATTAGTTCCAAGAGTTAGAGTAGCCCATCACATAGCATTTGGCTCATAATTAGGTCTTTGTGACATTATTGAACTGTATTATAGTACATTATGTGCAGATAGACTACTCTGTTATGAGCTATCTTAGCAGTATGCAAACAATGCCATAGAGCTGTTGTTTTTCCCTAGATATGAAAGTTTAAAACTGCATTCAACTTGGCATATGTCTCTACTTGTTCTAGGTTCCAACCTTTTTTGTGCTAGCAGGTCTCCGGATTGAACAATGATCTGTATGTGTGTGCTGTGTGTACCGTGAATAGGGTTGCTCTTGTGCTTTTGCATGTGCAGGTACTGTGCTTCCATGTGTGTACGTTAGCAAAGTTGAGAATTATGGCGAGCCAGCGGTGCTCTCTCACCAGAGTTGTCTGATGCGTGCGTCAAATTTGTCTGACCAGTTAAAAAGTGATTAGCGTCTGGGAAAATATAGCCAGCGCAAAATGAAGAAACGTTCAATCAGATTTATTCAGCTTATCTATTTCTGACACCGTTGCACAGGAAGTGTAAGAAAGGGTTGCCCTTTAGTCAGTGGTTAAACTGTGAAATCCCACAGCTTGTAGCGATGAGCAGACTTCAGTTACAGGTAGGCGTGAAAGCAGAGCCTCGTATACATGGAAGCCAAATCAATTATTCTGTACACTGCAACATGACACTCATTGTGCCTTTAAGATTTTATAAATGTCAACGCATAATTGGTCGTGACTTTTTCCATCACCGTCCAAACACTGAAATGACCGACCCCCATCTGATGATGTAAGGGAACTCTGTGGCAGCCAGGTACAGCAGAAAGAGCTGGTGAAACCAGAAGTTGTGGAATCTGGTGTAACGTTTCTAAAGCGTCGCTTTGTTTCTCGTCTATCACTGAATGTCATAGTAACACTGTCTGCTGCATGTGCAACTTTCCAGCCATACCACTAAGGATATTTGATGGAATAGTTTTTTTTTTTGTTTTTTTTTCCCCCTACCTATGATTCTTTGTTCTGCGTTCAATCCCTCAGATATCCAAATTGGTTCGGCTGCTCTTGAAAAGGAGAGATGCTGAACATTTGCAATCCTCCCAATATAACTGGGCTCTAAAAATAAATACAGGTCAAGGAGTGGAGACTCACATGTGGACCTGGCTCACACAGGATCGCTGTTACTCCGTCCTCTCTGCCTGCTTCTCACTGTCAGGGCCATCTGTCACAGCACACACACACACACACACACACACACACACACACACACACACACACACACACACACACACTGATCAGCTCCCCCTCCTCTGTGCTCCCATCTATCCAAAACTACGCCCTCATATTGACATTGGCTGAAACCTTTTGACACTCTGCTACATGTCTCTGCATTCTAATTGTGCTCTAGAGGTGTTGAAAGCATAGGTAGACCTACTTATTCTTCAAGTTAAAGATGTGGTGTTGTGTGCCTCGGTACATTGCCTTGACTCCTGCCTGAACAGATATCTACCCAAACATCATTGCTATGGGCTTTCCAGCAGAGAGACTTGAAGGCGTTTACAGAAACAATATAGACGATGTAGTACGGTGAGTTCTGTCGTCTCTGCTTCTATCGTGCAGATTATAGAAAAGTTGAACTCTTGCCGAGCTCATATTAATACTAATACTGTGCTTCACAAACTTTTTCAAGGACCTTTAAACTGACACAGATTAGACCAAGGACCCCCATTGGATGAGATTTGGTCCCAGGGTCCCCCATCTGATTACAATTTTGCTTTTAAATATGGTATTACGGAAAGTGTACGGAAACCCATGACCAAAATAGCGAGACTTATGGATGTAAATGTAGTAGAATATTACCCCTTTTTGTTGGGATCCCCTGGAACGTCCTCAAGGACCCCACTTTGAAAACCGCTGGACTAATAAATGTATTCTCTGTCTGGTTGTGTTCTCTCTTCCAAACAGGTTTTTGGATTCAAAGCATAAAAACCATTACAAAATCTACAACCTGTAAGTGTGAACCTGAACTGCTCTTTGTCCACCAATGAACTTTCTTTGTGCATCCCCTAAATGAATTTTTGGTTTTCCTTTTTTTGGTTTTCAGCTGCGCAGAAAGACACTATGATGCTGGCAAATTTAACTGCAGAGGTAGGTCGCTTTACATGGTCTATACGTGTTTTCCCCCCTACTTTAAAAAAAAAAAAAAATGTATCTCACGAAATGTCCACTGTCTTTTCCCCCTCTGACCTGTCCAAAATGTCCCCCCCTCCTCCTCTCTGGTTACATCTTTACACGGGCCTGCAACCTGTCACGCATCAGTTGCACAGTACCCCTTCGAAGACCACAATCCTCCTCAGCTGGAGCTAATTAAGCCGTTTTGTGAAGACTTGGACCAGTGGCTCAGCGAGGATGACAATCATGTGGCGGCCATCCACTGTAAGGCAGGGAAGGGCCGCACTGGAGTCATGATCTGCGCCTATCTCCTCCACCGCGGTAAATTCCTGGAGGCCCAAGAAGCACTTGACTTTTACGGTGAGGTCAGGACAAGGGACAAGAAGGTGAGATTTATCGATGACTGCATGGTCATGACAACAGCTCTTTATCGCTTCAGATCAATTGTTGCAAATAGGGCTGCAACTAATGATTGTGTTCACTGTCAGTTAGTCTGCTAATTATGTCTTAGATTATTTATTGTGGAAAATGCCATGGGCATTTTTTTTGAGAGCCTAAGCTGCTCAAATTTCTTAATCTATTTATATTCAATGTACATTGATAAAACGGAGGAAAGCAGAAAATATTAACTTCAAAGGAGCTGGTCTCAGAATTTTTTTTTTGTCATTTTTGCTTGATGTGGGAAATTTTTTTTTCGATTTAAATTTTTAGTGTTGGTTCCAGCCACAAACACACAGAACAGAGAACGTCATTTGTACTTGTGGAATCTCTAATCATCATTTCGGACATTGCAGGGAGTAACGATCCCGAGCCAGCGCCGCTACGTCTACTACTACAGTTACCTACTGAAGAACCAGCTAGAGTACAAGCCGGTGGCGCTCCTCTTCCACAAAATGGTGTTTGAGACTCTCCCCATGTTCAGCGGGGGCACCTGCAGTGAGTCACACTCATGTTCAACTTTAACTCCAGACTATGATGTAGGCACGCATGGCGCTGTTGAAACAGAATGAGAGCCTCGGATGTATTGTGCACTGTAGGCCTCACCCACGCTGCAGTTGAGCACCATAGGGTCATCTATTGTAGATCAGTTGTGGGTTTATCAAACCGAAGCAAGTGTAGCTGAATTCTGTGCATTATTTTGGACCTTTTGACTAACAAGTTCAGATTCTTATTGATGGTTATCATTACTGCAATAACACCAACCTTTTCTCTGCCTGCTTAAAAAAAAAAAAAAAAGAAATAATATTGCCTATGTTTTCTATACTGAAGGAATTTAAAAATGCACCACTGTGTTTACTTGCAAATTTGCTGAGGTAGTTTGTGACATATGAAAATCACAACTTGTATATTTTTTTTCTCCTTATTAACTTTGAATGATTATCTGATTTAAATCAGTAACAAACACAGAGAGACACGATAAAAACTCCTGGAGTCTCCAACATTTTGCACAATCAGTATTTAGTGTGTCCCCCATCAGCTTTGATTACAGCAGTAATCCTCCTCCTCGTGGATTGGCACGACCTCCGACTGTCATCCTGTGGGACGGCGACCCACTCCTCTGTCAGAGCTGACCTGAGTTGCTGTGGAGGATGTTCATGCTGTCTCATTCACTCACTCACTCAACCCCACAGGTTTTTAAATGGGGTTTAGATCCGTGCTCATCGCTGGTCATTACAGAACTCTTGAACTGCCTCCAGCATGCCAATGATGCAATCTTGGTTATGTTGCTCCAGCTGTGGCATTCTTACAGATGCCATTTTCTCCACAATCTTTTTTTATTTTTTATATATATATATATATATATATATATATATATATATATATATATATATATATATATATAGTAGTAGACGTATATATATATATAGGGGTGGGTTCATTTAATGAGGGAGAGGTTATTTGGGATTAGTTGGGATAAAGGCGATGTGGCTATTTCTCTAAAAAGAAATAGTTTTTTACAGTCTGAAGACAACCCACCAAAATCTCTCCAGCGTGTCCAAACTTTGGTATCTCGATCTTGAGAAATGTCACAAAACCTGCTCGGCGTAGAGATGAACAACCAATTTTGAAAAAGAGAAAATGTTTTCTCAAACCGGGCCCAAAAACTGGTGCATTTTTCAGTTCCTTGAGTTTAGAAATGGAAATTTTAAATGTTGTTTTCTCCTGTCGCTGGCATTTGACGCACCATTTAAAAATGTGTAGCTCTCAGACAATTAACCTCCGTAGGAGTCGGATTCTGTGTATGTTCACCTGTTTAATGCTTTGCTGTGTACTACTCTCACGTGCACAGTTTAGAGAGGAATCACAGTGTGCTCTGTTAAGATAGAGTGCAGCACTTAAGCCCTGCGTGAGGGAAGCATACTCTACACTGACACACCAACAGAAGAGTAAAATGCACACGAGCACGAGTTTGATGTGCTTCGTTCACCCAGCCAGGAAGTACCTGCAAGTCGATGTTAAAATTAAAGTGATTTATTTTAACGCGCAAGTATCTCTGCACTTGAGTCAAAATGTCAATAGACTTATTTACAGTCACTCAATTATTAGTATTTACATAGCACTACATGTTTGCTCAGAGCTCAAATGGTACAACTTTGTAGTAAAATGGTGTGTATGCAGACGGTGGCATTTCTTTGTCCGCTGTGTTGAGCGTCACAACTTCCATCCGCAATCAACTTGAATTTTTGTGATTCGGCAGGAGTCAGTTTTCACATTTCCATGTTATATTTTCATACTTCTTGCCTTATGTCCATATTTTCTGACTGTGTTAATTCTGTATATTTTACTGAATCGAAAACAGTTCTCTGTAGTTTAATAGTTGTTGTTTACGGTCAAATAATCCTGTTTTTCCCTCTCAAATGTAGCCGAGTCATTCAATGTTATGCTTCACCTGTATTTGAATTTGTCAGAAAAAGCACGTCTTCTTTCTTCACTGCTGTCGCTTTTTTAAACCCTAACACTTGACTGTGCTGAACAGCCACGACTGTATTGATCCTTCTTTCCTCCTAACTCTCCCATTAAAAAAGAAAAAAAAAAAAAGAGGCCCTATTCTGAGTTTGACGTCTTAATGTATGCACATGCACATATCACCCTTTTCTTGCCTCAGGTGTCAGCTCACCGTAGCGATTAAAAAAAGAAAAAGAAAAAAAAGAAATACATTTTTTTTAAAAAGCCGTAGCTAGTTTGATAATTCTGTTCCAAACAACTCAACATCACAGTTACTTTCTCTTTGTTGAATTCAGCAAAAGAAAATTCTGTTTTGGTAGTCTCAAGTTCCTTTTTTTCCCCCCTCCATCCTTCCCCTTACAATACACCCATGTCAGAAGTTACAAATGTACACCTCCACTGTAAAGCCACATAGTGTATTGCTGTTTTTAAGAAGCGTCTCGATGCAAACATTGTTGTGGAGCTCTTGTGTTTGTGCCTGCTGTGCTGTCAAGCCCCTGACAGGCCTGCCAGGCCCAGTTTGTGATGATCTCCTTCTTTCTCTCTAAGGGGACAGTACCGTTAAAAACAGGAGCGAGCCGACCCCTCAGGGCTTCAAGAAAGGGAATTGGCATTGGGGTAAATGAGCCTTTTATCCATTATTATTATAATTATTTCACTGATTTTGTTCTTAAATGGCCCCAGAGATCCACCATGTAGGAGTAGTCTAAGGTAGACATGCCTAGCTGGACAGGACAGCTTACAGTTTTCATGTCATGTCCAAGTCTACTCCACCCTGACAGGAAAAAAAGGTTATAATCCTATATGTGTCACACTGGTCCAAGACCAAACCGGTTCTGTCTATCAGAATAGGGTCCTGTGTCTCTGGTTTGGGTCTCTTTGGGTGTTAAATTTTTGTGGTCTCTTACTTTCCTTTACTTTTCTCCTCCCTAAGTTCAATATAATGTTTTGCACTTATTCAGTTGGGGGGTGGGGGATGGTGGTGGTGGTGGTGGTGGTTATGGTGGGCTGTCTCCTTTGTCAAACTCATGTAATAACACTGGTAATCCTGTCTTCTTCTCTTGAATCACTCCTCTATCACATTTTTTTTCTTGTGTTTTCTATCTCTGCCTCACACAAATATCACAAATCCTCCCCCCCCCCTTCCTCTCCCTGTACAACGTCGACACTCTTTGCAGATCCCCAGTTTGTGGTTTACCAGCTGAAAGTGAAGATTCACACGTCGAATCCCGCTCACACGCGGCGCGAGGACAAGCACATGTTTTTCGAATTCCCCCAGCCGCTGCCAGTCTGTGGAGACATCAAAGTGGAGTTCTTCCATAAACAGAATAAGATGATGAAGAAGGTTAGTTGTGGTGTGTGTGTGTTCAAGGGGTTTTACTGTAGCTCAACTTGATTGCTGCGGACAGATTTCTGTCGGCCAATAAGAGGCCAACTGATGATCGTCCTGACCTCTGCTATAATCTGTAGACCTGACTTTAAAGCATTTTCTCACTCTCCTGGTTATCAACAATTATGCTTTTTTTGTTTTTCAAGGATAAGGCTGATGGAATTCTTTATTTTTATTTTTTTTATGCACCCACCAAACTGGGCATAAAGGGTTGCCCTAGTCTGTCCGTCCATACATAACGGGGAATAATCTATCTACATCTCCTTAAATAAAGAACTGCTGGGCAGAATTCAATGATTATTTTACATATGCTTTGTAGGGTTCCTAAAGGTGTGCATCCAATAATTGATTAATTAAACTAGCTTATTTTTTTCACATTTTTAGGCATATTGGAACTATGGTTATTTCCATGTACATTTGCTCACATTCACCTATGATAGAGATGATGGTCTATCCACATAAGCAAAAGCTATTTTTGTTGCCAACACATCCCACGAAAAGTCAAAAAACTGTTTTTCTTTTACAAAAGCTGATCTATGCTTATTCCTTCCATCCATTGTTACACGTCACTGAGCCATATTGCTACTCTATTTAATAAACTCCTTCACTAACATCAGTGTAGTATATTCTGACTCATTCCCACATTCACCCCCCTGTTGCCATAAATATTAACGCCAAAATGTGTATTAGTTCATGACTAAAAATAATCCCAAACAAAGGTGCTGTTCGTAGTTTTAAAAAAAAATGCCCAAAGGAAACAGGTTTTAAGGTGTTTAGGAGCCTTTTAAATGAAACTTTCTAGGTAGTTTGAAAAGATTAACATCTTCAGTAAAAGGCTTGAGGGCACAGACAGGGAAAAGAAGGCGGGGAAAATGGACAGATTACTTTTTTGGCTTGGATTTCATTTTATCCCCAACTATGAAATAACATCATATAACATGATATAGTCGTTGGTATGTCTGTTAGTCATTAATAATTTTTTATCCTGAACATATCTGACAAATTATACATTCTAGCATCACCAAACTTTACACCCATATCATTCCCATTATGCACCTGTGCCTTTTAGAAGATATTTCATCTGCAGAGGACTTGTTAAATGAAGTTTCTGGACAAAATCAAAATCGCAGAATGCCATCTTCATCTAACAGAGTTGAGCCCATGTACAAATGTAATCAAAAGGTCCCATTTCCCCTGATTTCTCATTACCTCTCCTCTTATCACGTCTGCCCTCCAGGACAAAATGTTCCACTTCTGGGTGAACACCTTCTTCATCCCTGGACCAGAGGAGAGCAGGGACAAAATGGAGAACGGGGCGGTGAACAATGCAGACTGCCAGCAGGTGGTACCGGCATCGGGCCAAAGCCAGCCGCAGAGCGCCGAGTGCCGGGACAGCTGCAGGGAAAGCGGCAGGGAAAGCGACAGGGACTACCTCATCCTGACGCTCACTAAGAATGACTTGGACAAGGCCAACAAAGATAAAGCTAACCGCTACTTCTCGCCAAACTTCAAGGTAAAGATTTAATTTAGATATTAGCTGGATAAATGGATTGTGTAGTGTGTTGCTGAATCAGATAACTGCTTTGCTGTCAAATCAGTATTTTTTTATGGATAGAGCAATCATATTTGTTTTTGCCTCTTTTCAAACTGCTCAGACTGAAGTGGGTTTTAATGTGCAATTCCAGGTGAAGTTGTATTTCACGAAAACCGTGGAGGAGCCGAATTCTGACCCAAGCAATTCGACATCTGTCACCCCGGACGTTAGCGACAATGAGCCAGACCATTATCGATACTCTGACACCACTGACTCTGATCCGGAAAATGAACCTTTTGATGAAGAGCAGCACACGCAAATCACAAAAGTGTGAACTCTTTTTAAACAGGAAAAGAAGAAATTATACACCAGAAAAAAGGAGAAAACTTGAATATAACTCAAAAGAAGAACCTTTGTCCCTTCCTTCCCCCAGACGGCAATAGAATATCACCATGTCAAATGCCAATTATAGGGAAAAAAAGATAAATATCCTGACCAATATATTGTTTTCTTTTTATTTCTTTTTTTCTTTGGCACGGCCATGTACCATGTGCAAGCTTTTGACACTGTTGCCCCATGGGAAAAGGTGCTGTAGCTATAAAAAAAAAATGTGTGTTTTTATATATATGTATATATATATATACGTGTATATATATATGTATATATATATGTGTATATATATGTATATATATGCACACACACACATACCTTCATATGTATGTGTATATACATGCATATATAACATAAACTTTTTGTGTCAAAGACAATGGTAAGAGTACCACAATCAGGAGACGGGAGTTGAAGTGTGGGAGAAGTTAGACTGATATACTAGGACTATGCTGCTCCTTCTCCTGTCTAAACCAAGGCCAGTGCTGCAGTCACTTTGTTTCACTCCCTCTCTTGTCCTCCTCCCTTCTCCTCTCATCTTTTACTCTCCCTCCCCTCCATCCTATCCTCCTTTACTGTGAATGCTTCTTGTGCTCTTTGCAGGCTGTCTCACGTGACTTTTGGTCTTTGTGCAGTGCAAACTGCATGCGGGCAGTGGGTTGGGGGTGGGTGGGGTTATGAAGAGGCTGTGATGATGTCTAAAGCATTGCCATTCCTGTTCCCACTGTGTATACGTTAAATTATGCAGAACAAGACATCCCATGTAATTGTTCATGTTTTTTTTATCCTAAGATAATAAAAGTATAATACACAAAACAGCAGGGAAACAAGTGTTTGCAATAATATCAACACTACAATCAAAGGACATTGGTGGTTTGCATGTACTGGAATTGGTGTCCATCCCAAATAAATATATGCAATGTTGTCTTCTCTTAAAGAACCCAGCATTTAGATGTGTATTCTGCGTGGGGTTCCCCAGTGCTTTGAGTCATGCTCAGAAATGACATCAGAGGTTTATGTAACATTCTCCTTTTTGCTGTATGTTGATGAAAACCACAGAGAATGAAAAGGAAATCATTTTAACATGCAGCTGTCATCAAACGGCGAGGTCGGTGCAGTCTTTAACTTGAGACAGAATGTTAGGCTGAACTCTAGCTTGTGCAGCAAGCCGGGGAGGGAAATGTGCACAAGCTCTGCGACTGACGAGAAAAATGCTGTGAAGCAGGTTAACGTCAATGCATCGGCTAGAGCTGTGTTAACAGTGACTTCCTGATTTAAAGGTCAGCACTGCAAATAGAGGGTGGGACCTGTGGTAGGGATGGAAGCATTATTATTAAAAGTTCAACTGGGAGCATAAAGCTCATTTCAAACAAAAAAACAGATTCAACCAGGCAGCTGAGCATCGACCTTACTGGCAGTCTGAATACAAAATATATATAATGATACAAATCAGTTGAAAAGCAACAGTTTGCTTTCTTTCAAACTTTCCTGCAATTGTAGTTCACACAATGATTTCTCAGTAGATCCGATGGAGAATTGTTTTGATCATTCTGCCAACTAACAGTCGATTTCTTGTATTGATTGCATTTTCAAAACAAACACACAAAAAAAAAACCCTTGAACTGATAAAAGAAGAAAACATTTGTGAGCTAAAAACTGCCTGACTTCATACCAAACTCATTGTTGCATGCTGAGCAGTTGCTGCCCGATAACCAAGGCGTTCATAATGGCTTTCAGCCCAGGAGAGAGGAACGCGAGGCCTCGGGTAGTCGGTCAGCACCACTTGAAGGATTGTGCGACTCCCCAAATGAAAGAGTAACAGGATTAACTACCATGACCCCGTGATATGGTTAGACTAGCCTAGACTAAAGCTTGGCCCAGTCTCCTGATGATGAAATAAAATATGAATTAAACATATATAAAAAATGACCCGGCGCGTCCAGTCCCCCCCCCCCCCCAGAGGCAGGCAGTCCCATAATCCCCATCTGCTCCATTAAGACTTGGTCCCTGGGTCTTTTGTGTTGATACAGACATCAAAGCCAACCAGTGCAGTGTCAAATGAGACAGGCAGGAGTCGTAGGGCCCGGACTGTAACTGGCTAGGAAGAGAAGGAGGGGAGAGACTGTTTGATTAATAATGAATGTTCTGTGCTGGGTTGAGAGATACCTCAGCTCTCCACAGGCAGGCGAGACTGAAGAGAGCGAAGGGGGCCCGACTTCAGTGGAGCTCGAGAGTCCATGTCTTTGGTTTTAATTGCCCTCCTCATCACATACACGAACACCAATGCAGAAGCAGCATCTGAAATATTAATCTAATCAAAATACGGCTTCGTTTGTATGTCTTGGAACGTTGGCTCCTCTAAAAGATGTTCATTTGATTGATTTTTCTGCATCAAAACCTCTTTTGATCCGAGACAAGAAATGGAGAAACTGGTCATTTGGAGGAATCTTTACTATCTGAATCACCCTAAATTATGTGGGTTATGTACATTATGTCCAGGCAAATAAAGATGTACGATGGCCAATTTTTTAAAAATGCGACAGGAAAGGTAATACATCAATGTGATTTGACATTATGTTTGTATTTCGTCTCAAGTCATGATATCCAAAGCCAGTGTTGTAAAATGATTGGTCAAATTTATGATGACATAAGCCAGAGCAATGAGATGGTCAACATGAAGAGATAGCACGGTCAGTTTAAGAGACTAAAGGCTGGATACATTCGCATTTAAGGTGGTGAAATCTCATTTCATTTCAAT
Source organism: Chaunax sp. Z400 (assembly GCA_037577475.1). NCBI lineage: Eukaryota > Metazoa > Chordata > Actinopteri > Lophiiformes > Chaunacidae > Chaunax > Chaunax sp. Z400. The sequence continues at coordinate 14,527,209 of CM075193.1, forward strand.
GGAGTCACCACCAAAAGAGGATTTGTTGGTTGGGCAAAGTAAGCGAGTAAATTTTCACGTTGATTTTGTTTGTTTTTTCAAACTTACACCGCCGCATTCACAACAGCAGCAACAACAGTAAGCCATCTTGGCTGTATTGTCCGTTGAGGACGGGATGGAGAGCACGAGAATCCAAAATGGAGTAGCTTTCTGTAGATCCTCACTCACCCGGGTCACGGTAATCCTAAAGAGTGAGGATAGAGGGCAACTGGACATAACTAATAAAGACGTCCAAATGCTTCTATTTAAAGGCCCAGTGTGTGCGAGTTAAAGGAGAATCTGTTGCCGATATAGAATAATTCCATTTTCAATCATTGGGGCGGCTGTGGCTCAGATGGTCAGTGGTTTGATTCCCTGACCCTGCAGTCCACATGTCAAAGTGTCATTGGGCAAGTTGGCTGTTCCGTTGGTGTGTGAGTGACTGTGTGAATGCTTACCGCTCTTAATAAGCAGGTGGCGCCTTGCATGGTAGCCTCTGCCACCACTGTATGGATGTTGGTGTGAATGGGTGAGTGATGGCTTGTGTTTGTGTGTTAAGTACTTCGAGTGGTCAATCAGACTAGAAAGGCGCTATATAAGTAGTCCATTTACCATTCAAAGTCCATTTGTGTATAATTACCGGAGAATAAGACTTGTGTTTCCGTTGCCTTTAAATGAGCCTTTTATTTTCATGCATAAGTTTTCATCTTTTTCCCTGACAGTATTGTCCCTCCGTAGAGCATACATGGAACTACTGTGGAAACCCCCCCCCCCCAGAGATTTAAGCATCGTATTATGATCAAATGAGGAGGTGGGGGAGCGTGTTCAGGGGTCAGTCTGGCCTACAAAGAGAAGATAAACCCAAGCTGGTAACCCCATTTCCCTTCCATCTGTTGGTAGCAGTTGTAGAGCATGACTGCACTCACCAGGACCTGGCAACCCATCCCCCAAACCCTCTTTCTCTGGCTCACTGCACAGCTGTGTTGCGTTTGGATTAGGCCAAGAATAAAACAGGAAGTAGAAATTAAACAAAAGCTTTCACACACACACACACACACACACAGGCAGTGTAAGTTACCAAGGACTCAGCAGCAACACGAGTGATAGCCTGTGGAAAAAGTGCACACACCCACACGTGCAGACCATCGCACTTGCACTTAAATATACTACACCATGAGCAAAGTCATACTTTGCCTCCCACAGGCTCACATAAGTCCAGGCAGGACTACAGGCATAACATCTCTCTGTGCCCACACTCGTGCTCACACATATGGTCTTTTTTTACATGCAAAGTGCCTCTCCTGCCCTCTTCATGGTGGTCTGCTGTGGCGGCTGATGAGGAAAACTAGCAAACACGCTCCATCAGTCTTGGAGCATGCCAATGCGATGATTCTGATATGGGAGTATTTTGCTGATGGGAGAATGCAAACATTACATTCATAACGCAAAATGACTTTGAATGAGATAAAGACGACACAAGTTGCTCTGATTGCTTATGCATTCACTCTGATTATCACGCGACCTATAAACACTTTCTTTCAGGTTTTTAAATGATCTCATCCTGCTTTTCTTTGAAGATTAAGATGAATAATAAAACTGCATTTCAGCTGGGTTTTAAACTTGGGTTTGGTTTTTTCCAAAAATATTGATTTATCTCTTGAGTAAAACTTCAAATATTTAGAGTTTGCCTGAAAAAGTGCCATCCAAACAGCATAAATACGAGTAGAACCTTACTATGACTACACTCCTTCATTTATTTGAGCTCATGCAAAGCTCATTATTTTCTTTACCATGAACGTGATTCAACTTTCAGCAAATGCTCTGCGTAGTTTCTCGCTTTGTGTGAACTCACAGACATAACCCCAGCGAAAGTGCACTGCAGGAACTACGCTGAAGGAGGAAGTGGAAATGGGAAGGAGAAGAGAGATGTTTGGAAACACGTAGCTGCACCAAACAGCAGAGTTAGTTCAGCTGGCAAGGTGCATTTGGTGGAAATCCACTTTAGTGCTTCTCGTCATGACTTGGACCAACTTTTAATGAACGTACAGTAAATGTTTTCATATGTTGCTTTACTGTTAAGACCTGAGTCACCTAATGAGTCACACAGGCTGTGCTTGTGTGTGTGTGTGTGTGTGTGTGTGTGTCTGTGTCTGTGTGTGTGTGTGTGTGGGTGTGTGTGTGTGTGTGTGAGAGAGAGTTTTTGTTGACATGGATATGCCAGCATGCTTGTCAGTGTGTGCGTGTGTTTATGTGCGTCTTCATGAATAACAGAAGCACATGGAAACATTTACTGTATCGCTGTCGCCACAGACCCCTCCCCTCCCTCAACACATGCTCCCACGCACACACAGAGTACTTATTGCTTCTATGTCGTGCTGAATAATTGTCAACATGCATAGTCCGGGGTAATATACATGGACAGAGGCATAACAGCTTTATTACAGGGCTCTGTACGCACGGGAACTTTAGCATGTGCTCCCGCTGCAGGGCTTTCATGTATGTGAGCTCGTGCGCTTGTGAAAATCTACGTTCGCACACCGGAGCCTGTGCATTTATCAGACTTTACTCTGACAGGCTTTGTTCTCTACCTGACTTCTACCCTAAAATCTTAAGAGCGGGCGTAATCCTTCCCCGTAGCCTCCTCCTCCTCCTCCTCCTCTTCCTCGCTCTCTTCCCTTTCCATCGCGTGTCATCAGGAGGGTAATATGAGGCATATGGCTGCTGATGACAGTCCCTAATCCTCACGCTGATGACTGATAGTCGCTCGCACACTCCTCGTCCCCGTCTCATCCTTATATACCAAGGAACGAGGGAGGGAGATGCGAGCGTGTCGGCTGATTCTCTTTGCTTTAGCCTCTGCATCCCCTCCGCTCTCTGTCTCTGCCAGCTGAGAGTCATTATCTGGAATGACTGATATGAGAATGGCTGATGGACAAGACCCATATTGGTGATTGTGCAGGGGAGTGAAAGTTAGCTACAGTTGCCCAGATTGTGCGTCCGGTTTTTATTCCCCAGATGAGAATATCGAAGGTTGTTTTTTTTTCTCAGAACACCTCTTACAATATCTTGGGGTCGGTAAACCTACATGTTGCGCAGACCCGAAGGTCTGTTTTGCTCATCTGCTTTACAGCAGATACTTTATTTAAACTTTCATTCTTGTCTGCAAATGTTTGATTTGAAGCTATTTTCACTGTATATGATGATACCTCATTCCAGGTTTGTGTATGTGCATACTTGTACAAGCAAGTGACATACTTTCTGGAGGCCCTAGTGGATGTCAGACACAGGGGGTGGATAAGTGTGGTCCATCCTTTCATTTCGAGCCTGCCAGTCAGTCAGCCATTCAACCAGCCAGAGCAGACAGAGCTTTTTAAAGGGCCTGTGATTTGACAGAATTCAGTGGGGGGAGATGGGGGGGATTAGGATTAGCAGCTGTTTCCCTTCAAACACTGGGGAAGATACAGCGTAGTTACACCATGCTGATGGCAAATTAATACATGAATAGAACAAGTGTGCGTCGACTCAGATGATGTGCTAAAGCTCCCCGTTTCATAAATAGCGAGGAAGGTGTCCTTTTCTTGAACCCGGCTGTGTGTGGATCTCCTGTCACACACATACTGAGTAGCAGGGAGGGAGGCAGAGCCATATTGCGGCCGTGAGAAAGGTTTAAAACATCATCACTTTAATCTGGGAGCACAAAGCCCAGCCACAGATTACGGCTCTGCCTCTCAAGCGATTCTCCTGCAGATCCGGTTTAGGTGACCCCCGCTAACACCCTCAGAGACAGGCGCTTTTAACCCCAAACAAACACTGATAGTCATCAAATAAGGACACACAGTGAGCACACACTTATTATCCACATCCATAGCAGGAGCATTGACTGTACCCATCCACAGCATCCAAAAAACGCACACACACACACACACACACACACACACACAGAGAGAGAAAACATTCATAGCACATGCTCGCAGCCGTAGACAATCATAGATAAACACTCGGGCTTCTGTCGGTTCCACTTCAGGCCAAGACAGGAAAAGCGGATACGCATCGAACGGGTTTTGAGGAAGAAATGACAATTGTTGGTGTGAAGAGGGAGCTCACAATCCTGCCATCCTTGAAACTGTCACAGAGCCCATGCACCTAAAATGAGGATGATGCCGCAGTGATGCTGTCAAAAGTTATGGCCTTATAAAGGGAACGAATGCAGGTGTGATAAATCTCATGGTATTCATCAGGAAAATCAGAAAGAACTCAATTCTACCCCTCCCCGGTTGTTTCCTATACGTCTGTCCAAATATTGAACTAATTCAGCTTACAAGATTGACATACTCTGTATAATTTACAGTATTTTCTTTAGCAAAAGGCTAGCTCATTCATATTTAACTGGAAAAAATGCATTATTGAAAGCTATCTACACTGAACAAGAACTTAACCTTTGCTAAAGAGAAACTGGTGCAGAGCAAACGGAAATGGAAAGAGAGAAAAAGCGAGATACGGTAGAGAAGAAGGATATAAAAGAGTGGCAGTAGCAAGAGCAGCGGCTCACCACATAGTACAGACCTGATGGAACGATTCAGAGAGGAGATGACCGTGTCAAAGAATACCGAAGAAAGACAAAAGAAGGAAGAGCGGATTTTCAAGCAAAAGTAGCTTTGTGTTTCAACTTCAGCCTTGATTTTTAAGCCAGGGAATAAGAGTTATAAGAAGCTCATCTAATCTTAATCAGCCTCTTCAGCTCACCAAAACTCATTGAAAAGTCATTCTTTGAGTTAACAGGGCTGGGTTTCTTTGCCAAGTTTTACCCGACACTTCACTGATTCTTCCAACTAATTGGTCTGACACAGCCCCCCACCCCCACCCCCCACCTCCACTCCAATATAGCCATTTGTGTCTTTACGTAGAGCAGATCTGTCAGAATCTTTTAACACGCTTTACATTTGCCAAGTTTAACCACTCAAACCGCATGGAAAATGTCCCCACACCCTTAAACAACGGTTACGTGTGTGTGTGTGTGTGTGTGTGTGTGTGTGTGTGTGTGTGTGTGTGTGTGTGTGTGTGTGTGTGTGTGTGTGTGTGTGTGTGTGTGTGTGTGTGTGTGTGTGTGTGTGTGTGTGTGTGTGTGTGTGTGTGGCTGTGAGAGAAAGAAAGGCACGAGGAGAAAGGGGGTGAGAGCGCACCCTGATGTTTCCTGTCTCCAAATAAAGACTGATGGCTCCTGTGTGCATGTGTGTGCTAATACACAAAACAGCTTATGTTGAAGAGCCAAATTTTTTACATCCTACACATGACATGAAAACCTACTATCTGCTCCTGTAGTCCAGATGTTAAAACCAAAAAAAAAGTGACATATTCAAATAGATGTCAGTACATCTGGGACGGACACCACGTGTGACACTCGCAGCTGGAGGGGGGGGGGGGGGTTCTGTGTGAGCTAAAGTCAAAGTCGAACAAATCAGGACACACCTTAAAGCCGCTGTGTATGCATTCTGCATCACGTGAAGCTATTTCTCATTTAGATTTGATCAGATTTGATGGAAAGAGAGAGGGTGCACAGTCATCGCTGTGTTCTGTGATGTCTCGCGTGTCCCGATGCAATGGCGGAGACGTAAACACACCATTTGCGTGTCACAATAAACCCAACATCACACACTCTCCGAGCGATCACAACCATGAGAGAGACTTCCATCGGATAGAAAATGACAAAGTGCTGAGGTTTCCGCTCACCTCCTCGGTGATTTCTAGAGAGTTTGCGCTCATACATGTGTGTGAATGGGTGAGGCAGAGAGACGGGGTGGAAGAGAGAACCTATCTGTACTTGAACACTCACCACTACCACAATGTGATTCATAGCTTCCTTACTATTCTGCACGAACAGTGCAAGAGCATAGGGTGCAAACCAAAACGCTACAGTTCCCGTCACCAGGCTCTCCACCTGTCTGAGCTACAGTTGGAACCAAAACTATTCAACCCCCATTGTATTTTAGTATAAAAATAAACTCTTGCAATATTTGTTGCATTGAGCTATTTAAACTGTTCTTGTGTGATTCAGTTATTGCAAACACCCGATAAATAGTAACATTTTGCCAATAAACCTAATACACAATGGGGGTTGAACCATTTTGCCGCCAACTGTAAATGTGTACACGCCTGCAAGTCTACATATAAAACAGCTACTTTTATTAACTTGATATAACTTGTACTTTGCATGTAGTACGTCAGCTTTTCTGGTAATGTAATTAATCATATACAGTACCAGTCAATAGTTTGGACATGCCTTCCCATCCACTTGAATGGGAAACTGTGTCCAAATTTTTGACTGGTACTGTATATATATGTGCAAAGCCTCTGTGCACATACATAATATTACATATACGTGTTGTAGGCAATGTTGCTTGGGAGACGAACCTCCACAAGGTTCTGCTCTTGACCTCTGGTGCCATCTGCCAGTGACGGGGCAGAAATTCATATCAGATGCAGTCAGATAATACACCATGGTGGCTCCATCCATTAGAGCAGCCTACAGAAATAAACTAGGTCAGACAGACCATCAGCCAGCTGTGTGTGTGTGTGTGTAATAAGGCACATGCGCCTCTCTTTGTGTGGGGAGACAGCTATACATGTGTGTGGGGGATGGGTTTCGCGTTAGCATTGAGGGTTCATAATATCCTTGCTTGTGATGCTGCACATTGAACAGTCACAAGTGACACAGAGACGAGCAGCAGCTCATGCAGTCAGTGCTCCTTCACCGCTTTCAGACAGAGGAGGTACTTCTAGGTTGTGTGACAGGGCAAAGGAGCAGGGGTGACAAATAAAAGCTCTTATCCGAGGCTGAAATTAGCCACATCCAGAGTGTAACTGATAGGCAGCGTATTAAACTCTTGAAAACGAACCACCCAGGAGGGTGATGCAACGCAGAGGCAATGCTGGCGTAATGTAGACAGATGCGTCCTCCTCTCTCATATCACTGCGACGCCTCTGAATTATGAATGAGGCCCCCGTGCACTGCCGCCATGCAAAAGGCTTCTTCTCTTCACATTCACAACATACTGTTTGTTTTGGTTAATGCCTCACACTCAAACGCAGTCGGCCGTGGTCGTTGTTGGTTGTGCTAAAAATCTTAAATAAATGTTCACAGAGGGTTTGTGTGGTGTTTTTTTAAAGCCCCCTTTGTCTGCGGACAGACAGTGCACAAAGCAGATGGCGTATAGGTGCTGATCTGAGACAAGCGGATTGTTTGGTTTTGTGTTTTAGGAGCTGAACTGATTCACGTTCCAGGGTTGAATAATATTTTTGCAAAATACAGCATTTGATCTATACCACGGTAGTTGAAAGCTCCACTTCTATATTCCTTTACGTGGTCAGCATGCTGATAGTGGAGCACAGTGTTTAAGTTGTCTTATTCCCGTTACAGTTAAATCAGAGCGTATTTACCGAGAAGACCACGGAGTGAAGCCTATCACAAGTTTCTAATGTGCTATTGCCAGGGAATACATCTAAATTCTATACAGGCTTCTTTAACTCTTTCTATGTGATAAAGATGGAGCGGTTTGAGCTGAACAATAAATGGCTGCATGCCTTTCAGAATCATTTCAAACGTGGCCCCTCTATTTATAGACACTCAAACATTTCATTCTCCAGTTAACTTTCCCTGTTTTCTTTCTTCCTCCAACTGATTTCAGACTTAGATTGTAAATTCGCTCACAAGGGAGGGTCAGTGATTGTCATTTCCTGCAGTTTGGTCCTCTTTGACCAAATGAGTCTCCACTCCCTGAATTCTCTCATGTTCCTCTGAGATCTCGGCAGCCACTTGTGCAACTATGTATTGTTGGTATGTATGAATCTGTGTGTACTCGCACCGGGTCATAATGTGACGTGTCTATTGGCATGTGATAGTGATGCATGAAGTTAGGCGAAAAGATGACATGAGACGAACAGGTTAATATTTTCCAGGCTCGTGAGTGGGAGGTGTTAACTTTGTATGTGCATGTATGAGTGTCACTGCTATGTGTATGTTTGTGTGTGTTTGATTACACATTTTTGTGTATTTTCTGTGTGGGTGAATGGGAGAAGTTTCATGTAAGATGTAGCCCTATTCTCAGTAAAGTGGATTCATATTACTGAAGTGAAAGCATGGTATTTATTGGTTGGTTTGGTTTGTCTCAAAAAAGATTTCAAATTCATTACCATGTTAGATTTTTGTTGTGGATTCACCAATCCAATCCATCACCAGGGTATAAAGGATTTCCTATCATTATCAATCACATACATGGTCCAAAGCCTGACAAACAAACAAAACAAGCGTGAAACGCTGAGGATCCCGTGCCATAGGTGCATTTCATTCAAGAAAGACAGTTAGATTGTCCCTGTTAATTGCAATTCTTTTTAATTGCATGTCTTACAAAATGTAGAATTTACACACAAAAAAAGGAAAGAAAAGGAAAAATGCTTGAAATTCCTAAAATACCCAAAGGCACCCTTCATGAGTTATGCCCTGGAAACCCTCATTTGAGACTAATCCCAACACAGAATGAGCCTAAATTCAACTAGTAACCATGGAAATGAAGGGGAAAAAAAGTTCCTAAATAGGAAAAGTCTGGTTTCTGGAGGAGAATTCCTTTACAGTTCTGCACTGGCCAGCGATGAGGCCAGACTTACATCCCTGTCCTGCAGACCTGTAGGGTTGGTTGAGTGAGCGACAGAGTGAGCTTCCTCCACAGACACGGGGGGGGGGGGGGGGGGGGGGGGGGGGGCACACTAATTACTGTGTAAAATATTGTTGTTGTCCCCTGAGAAATTTATGATGCTTACATTTTTGGTGGTGTTTGTTGGTGTGTGTTGTTTTTGTTCTGTCTCTGTTGCTGATAAAATTAAGATTATCATTAAAAGTTAATAAGGAACAAAATGCAGGTTATGATTTTCATACAACACAAACTAACCAAGCAAATTTGTAATTCATGGCAGTGGTGCGTTTTTAAATCCCTTGAGTGTGTTTCCTATAAAAGACCCCCCCCCCCAAAAAAAAAAAATCACATGACTTTTGGCACGATCGTTCCACCATGCTTCTGTGCTCAGGATTTTCCCACAAATCTCCAGAGTATTTTGCCCTCCTCAACAGCATGTGCCACTACGAGTCAATTCAAATGTGCTGGGTTAGGCTGAGCCATAGCACCGCTGAATGAACGAGTAGGGTGTGTCTGCAGACCAGAGACCTTGACCTTGGGCGGGGTAGCTGTCAATCATTTTAAATTGTCCAATTAGAGGGTTGCAATCTTCTTTCAACCAAAAACTATATTCACCAAAACGCTGCCTGAAGGAGTTGTCAATCACTTATTAATTAGGCAAATGACTTCACAGTATAAGGAGAAAGGTACACAAACCAATCAACTGGAAAACAATGGTGGAGCCAGGCTGTAATTTCTGAACTGTGTCACTCATTAAGTTTTCATATTTGTTTAGTTGGGAATAACCATATAGATTCCCATCATGTGATTATTTTTTCAAATAGCGCCTATTTGAATGTAATGCTGACGTCAGCGATGCCACTGCTACAGGCGCCCAGGAGACATCCTAATCAGATAGTCCAACGTAGCTGGCTCCTCTCGACGGAAAAGAACAGCGGCTCTTCTCTGAGCTCCCTCCAGATTTCTGAGCTCCTCGCCCTAACTAAGCCTAGCCAACCTACAGAGGAAACTTACTTGGCCCCTTCCAAGCTATGTGAGGCCAGAATGAGTCATGAGTCTTTATGATCATATAGGGAAATGTGCTGACATTGTTGGAGACGCCGCAGCAGCAGCTACTCCTTTAGGCCTGCACCACAGAGATTTCAGATGCCTTGCAGAAATTATTGCTTTGTGACTTTCACTCCCCCAACGAGTGGAAGAGCGGCTATTATAAACATCAATATTAATAATTCAGGTGAGCCAGTTAACTCCAATTGTGCAATGCTATGAATATTTTTTTTTAGTGTTCAGTTTATCTAAGTGGTCTACATTTCTCTAGAAAGTGATAAATGAATATGATCATACAGACTCCTAACTCTGCTGGAGATACAAGCGTCCCAGCAACATCAGTGTGCTCCTTCTTGCGCAAGATCAGTTTGGATCCCAGACAACTGAGGAAAGACACTGCAGAGATAGCGACAGCGGCTGAGACTAGCTTAAGATGCTTGTGGTTAGCCAGAGCTACTAGGTGCAATCCTTCTGCAGGGGGAGGCTAATTTGGTCTTTGCTACCCCGCTCACAAGCTTAGAGGTTAAGGGGTAAAACGCTTATGACCCGAGATACCTGATGAAGATGCACTTGTGTTCCCAAATTCCAACACCCCGATAACCTACCATCAGGAAGAGAAACTTGCTCGTGTAAATTGCTGTTGCTGCTTGTGTAAATTGTACAGTGTATGCCCAGCTTTAGGGTGTGCCTAAGTAGTACCCCAAGTTGTTCTGATGTAGACCATAACTACAGATAAATGTTATATCTACTTTCACTTATTCTGCTCTCAGAAATGAGAGATGGGTCGTCCTAGTGGTCAGAGTGGGAAAATATCTTCTCATGCAATGGTTCAGACAAAGGACGAACGACTGGATTAGTGGACTAACTCTGAAGGGATGGCCTACAGGCTCAACCCAGTCTCTCCCTGCTGCTGCTCTGTTTTGATCAAGTCCATAACCAGATTTTTCCACTGCCAATAGTCCTAACGAATACATCTCTATTGGATATTCAACCAGCATTTACTTGTCTTGCCCATTTGCTGCATGAAAGTGCTCTGCACCATTTGAAACAAAACATCCAATCCGCACTCTTCTCCATTGTCTCCCTCACCAGACAGTAAACGAACTGCCTCTGCCAAATCCCCCTCCATGTGAAGATACAGATGTGTGGCACAAAGCAGGGTTTCCAAGCCTTGCGCTGCCCTGCCATTCATGTCGTTACAGGGTGTACAATATGCTGCAGATCCAAAAAAAAACTTGCTGAGCATTCCCCTGAGACCTGCGTCACCAGCACAGAGGTTATTTCCTGTAGTTGAAGAGCAGCATGACTCTCTTCCTGTTCTGTGTGAGAAGAAGCATCAGTCCCAGTTTCTTCTATACTGGGCACAGGTTACAGTCCAGAAACACAGTTAGCGTTCAGTGTTTTCGCCCGACATTAGTTATTTCCTCTGTCACTCTCAATGCGTTCAAGGTATCCTGAATATGTCCCTGCCTAAGTTATTATTACCCAGTACGGTTTCAGCATTTGAACTTGAGCACTGAACGCCAAAACTGTGACTGTCATTAGGCTGGCTCTCTTCAAAGTGAATGTTTTGACTATTCACTTCAAAATGGAAAAAAAATGTCACCGCGGTTATGCTTAAATGTCAAAGTCGCAACAATATAGCTACTCTGAATTGGAAATATAGTTTTCACATTCCCTCTCAGTGCATTTCTGCATCATGATTACTACCTGTAGGTCTAAAAGCTTTGTCTCTCTAAAAGAAGCTCAACCCCATTAACAGTGAAGATATTTTAAATGAACTATAAATAGTGACATTGTCATGCATGCTATACAATCTCTGGAAAAAAAAAACTTTGCTTTTTCTTTCAGCTTTGCATTAATGCTGTTATGACCCATTTTCTAAAATTAGACAGTATATATTGTGACTATAGTTACATCTATGGAACACACCACAATGTAGTACAACATTAATGAACTTCAGCATGAGCAATGCAACCACTGATGTCTCCTCTGTTTCTGCTGCTTTTTTAAACCCAAAGAGAGGAGCTGCTACCTATCGCTTCTCTCTTCTTCTGTGTCCCAGGGGGAGGTTTTTGAAATGCGCTCCCTTCCAGCAGCTTCCTCCAAACAACAAAAACATTGTTTTATTCCATTTTATTTTTCCTCCCCTCCATCTCAGCAGGCCTATTACTGTGCTGTATTCTGCATATGATCCAGGGGCAATGGGAGGTGGAACACAGCTGGCTGTGGATGTCGTTCCATGCAGATGAAATGTATGAGCTTTGCACTTCTCTGGTGGTGGCTTTCAGATATTTGGTTTAATAGCAGTATACTTCAGAATGGAGGAGGGCGGGTCCCTCAATGTGGCCTATTGGTAAAGGGTTAATATGTTTTTATCACATTAAACATCAGCCCATTTGGAACAGAGGAACAGGTGCAAAAATACATTTGTGCCAAGAAGACCATATTGAACTTATCCACGTATTTATGCTAATTGCTAGCAGCTGAGTGACAAAGTCATCAGCTTTATTTCCCACCATTGAATTGTATGAATGACCATATTTACTCTCACTCATAAGCTTTTTTTTCTCTTTTCATACCTAACCTAACCCATCTTATAGAGTTAGGCTACTTTTGTTTATTTAAAAAATTAATAATAGTGCATATAGTAATATGCAATAGTTCATCACCTTTGTTTAGTGGGCATGCTAACATTTGCTAATTAGCACAAAACAACACATTCACACATAATGGGATGGGAATGTCATTAGTTTTGCACACATTTGCTCAAAACATTTAGAAAAAGATGATTTGACCTGATGATAGCACACTTAGTTATGGGATAATCACAGAGATTACTCATCCCGATGGAGAAATGAATGTGTCACGGCAATCTGTCCGACAGATGTGGAAACATTTCATGTAAAAGCACAAATGTCAACCTCATGGTGGTGCCACAACAAAAGTCAGGGAAGGATGAAGGCTTAACTCATTTGTCTTCATCCTCTGGGGAACGAAGATATCAGTGCAAAAGTCAAAGGAAATCCTTTCAAAATTTGTGTGGCTAAAAATATTAATACATGATTTCTCTGTGTGTGTGTGTGTGTGTGTGTGTGTGTGTGTGTGTGTGTGTGTGTGTGTGTGTGTGTGTGTGTGTGTGTGTGTGTGTGTGTGTGTTCATTTTGCTCTCTAAGTGGGCCAAATGAGCAGGCGGCACACTGGTACAAATCTGACATTGGTACTCACCGAGACTACAAAGGGATGAAATTTGGTAAACGTGCAAAACAACCAAACCAAGTTCTCCTTCAAGTTAAGTGTTTATTCTCAAGCCAGATACATTTTTCTTCACTTTTGTGCAAAGATCCATTTGTTGTTGACGACACAAGAGATCAAACTAATATGGTCTTTTATGGGTGTGGGGTGGGAGTGAGGCGTCCATCTGTTAAATTGAAATGTATAAATGTACTCTACATTAACATTCTAAGTCAGAGTGAGTTTAAACATTCTATGGGTTCATAATATTATAAAAGGTGTATTTTCATTCTACAGAACTTTCTTTTCTACTCCATCCAGCTGTGCAGTGTTTTGTTTATACGTCACCTTTTCTTTATTGTTGTCTGGTTGATTTCCTCTTAAGGAACAGAAACATCTGGGGCTGCAGTTATCAGATTCAATGAAATCTCAATCAATGCTATCAATTCTAACAGAGAGAGACTCTCAGCAGCAGGAGAACTCTGCCCATTCCTAGCATCCATACCACCAAACAAGAGCAATAACCCCTCCTACTGGTATAATTGGAGTTTTGCATGCATGAGAACAGACAACAGCAAGCCTTGGACATTTTTACTTCTTCATTGAGTTTTCATATATATTTTGATTGCTTTATGTGCGTTTCTGTCTAATGTATTGATTATTTTCCTGTGTCGATAGATGAACTTTTGATTAATTGTGATTTCCCCCCCCACTGTTTGGTTATCCTTTTAACCAGAGCCATAGCAACCACTGATGCCATGAGGTCATACATTTGGAAGCAAAATTATTCAACCCTCATTGTATATTAGGTCTATTGGCAAAATATACTGTTTCAGATGCATTCTACGCCAGTGAATGGCAGCAATAGAAGTTGAAATAAAGTTCCTAATCCTTTAAATTAATATTATATTAATAATAATAACTAAATCAATATTATATTAATATTAAATTAATAAGACACGAGGTTCAGTTTGCACACAAAAAACAACAACCTGTAGAGCAATTTTTTTTACTTTTATACTTTGAGTAGCTACATTTCAGAGCCTGTACTTTCTTACTTCCACTTCTTGAGTGAAGAAGTTGAATCAATATTTCTACGTTTTACCAGAGTCTTTTTACACAAGTAACTGTACTTCTGCTTGATTACAGGATGTGCGTACTTTTGCCACCTCCGATAGCAACAAAAGGGTGCTCTATAAAGAACTAGAGACGCTTGTCATAAAGGGGTTGAATCATTTTGAGACTGCAGTAATCAGTAAAAGTAGCATTTTGTGTTAAATTTGGTAAAACACTTACAAAATCTGTTGTAATTTCAGCTAATTAAACTGTTCTTGTTTGATTTGGTTGGTGCAAACAGCTGATAAATAGTATATTTTGCCAATAAACCTAAAACAATAATTTTGCTTTGCTGGTACTGCCCTGTTTGTCCATGTGTGGATTTCCTTCACGTAATGAAGGACCCGCCTGCGCAGTTGAACGCACCACCCTGGAGAAAGCGCCATTCATTTAAGGACAGGACATGATGGCAGATTCAAACAAGTTACCTTTGTGGATTATCACATCAATTGTTTCGCTCTTCCTCCTCTTGTCAGAGTAAGTAAATAAAAACGGATCACAGATGTTGTGAGCGTCACATGACGTCACATGATGTGTTAGTTGTGGTGTTATGTCGAATCTGGTAAATGACAACGAACCCCCTCCATAGTGTTTCCGTAGTTTGTCTATAAACGGGTTGATTTGTGTTAACACTACATTTATACTTCGATATTTCACTTATAGGCTGTGGGTAGAATCATATTTAACGACGGGCTGGGGTCAGGGCGATGTTCAGAGGAGAACCAAATAAATGGGTCTCGGAATTCGACACAACGTGAGTTCAAACTTGTCAAATCCAACCGCGAATGGAGTGACGTAACGATAAACATACATATATGAGCATTTGGTGACACAAATACCTTGTTATTCCCTCCTAATAGAGCGAATTACTTTCACTTTCATTTTTTATGTGCACTCTCTCGAAGGCCTGTGTCCTCCCCTTCCTCATTCCAGTGTACAGATGGCAACTACACGCACGACGGGAGGGACTGCTGTCTGTGCGCTGCAGGTGCGTGTCCGTGCATGTGGATTCAAATGGAAATATGAAAAGGAGTTATTAATGTAGGAGGCATCAAATCACCCTGCCTTGAAGGTGGAGGTTATACAGTGACTGCTAAGTGGCATTCTTATATAATGCACTGTTAGGTAATTAGCAGCTCACAAGGCGTCAGACGACCAGTACCTTGTAAACAACGTGAGCATTGGCTGTAGTTTATTTACTTTATCACCAGGTTACGCGAAATCGTATCAGATTAGTTAAAAGCAAAAAAATATTAAGTCCAGATGTGAACATTATCAGAAAAAATATTTTAACTTAACAGGGTATTTGAAGTAAACTGAAAAAAATAATATGAAGTGCACAACCTCTCTAGTTCACGTTTTTGTATGTATGATGTGATTTTTAGGCATTTTAGTCATTGTCTGGATCTTAAATTCAGAATTCTGAATTACAAATCAGACAGACATGCCGAGCTACCCTTAGCGACTGTTATTATACATCGGAGAAGGTGGCTGGGGTACAGGGACGTTGCTAGACATAACGGTCTCCTGGGGCACAGGCCCCCCATTACTCACTTTTTTTTTCTTCAGTGACTGCTGCATGTAGTAAAAGTGCTATACAATGCAAACTACCCCATGCTCAGCCCTCTATTACTGCCACTGCCACACAACAGTGCTGCTGTTGCTGAAACTGAAACAGTTACTGGTTTAGGTGGAACTGCAGAGGAATGAATCTTTATGAAAATACTTATTTCACATATGCAGTATGTATATATTTGGTGGCAAGACACTGATTTTTAACACGAGAACATTTTATTTAATCTTTTACCGGTTTAATTACCATTGTGTTTGTTGTAGAGAGGACACTGAATGTCTTCTGTGATTGTGTATCCATTATTCTGTGTAAAATTTGAAAACTATTGACAATTATGGCTGTTTAAAATTTTTTGTGTCGTTTTTGCCAGAAAGGTGACTTTAAAATATTTTTGCTTGTGTCTGCCTGAGTAGGTGTGAATGTCATCAGCTGACCCAATACCCTTCAACACTTTTTTTCTGGCTCTTGTGTCTACATGCTGCAGGTCTGCACTTGGTGACGCACTGCATTTCAAGTCCACAGGACAGACAATGCAAGGAATGTCCACTTGGGCAGTACCGCAGTCACCCTAGTAACGAGATGTCCTGTGATCGTTGCACATCCTGCTCACACCCAAATGGTACAGACAGACTGGGACAGCATTATTTTATTTTCAGTAAAACGTTAAACAAAACATTTCATAAAAAAAAACCCCAAAAAGACAAGGTTTCATTACAATAAAGCATTTTCACTGTATCCATTTTGACTTGTCACAGTAAGAAGATCTTATCGAATTCATGAACCGGATGAGACCAGTCGACATTAAATACTCTTCAGTTTTTTGTATTAAATTGTAACAGCACAATTTCATAAACCTGTAACAATGCAATTTTAATGAGCATGTATGATTGTCTTTATTTTAACATTTTAACTACACAATGATTGCAGTTAGAGCCGAATAATAATGTTTTAACAGTTTTCAGAATCAATTTATTTATTGTTAAAGTAAATTAACAAGCTACTATGTCGACTATTATTTGGATCCAGCTTCTGTCACGCTGTTGTTGGTTTTGTTTAATCGAAAATAATATCTTAAAGAGAAAAGTACATTTTAAAAATGTCAATTTGCAATCTTTTTTTACGACTGTTGGACTTTTTCTAAACAAGCCATCAAGCTATTTATCAGGAAATGGTGGTCAGATGAATTGATTATCAAAATAATTATTAGTTGTAGCCTTAATCCCAATGAATTCCATATAGATGTACTGATTTCCGAATAAAAAAATAAAAAAATAAATAAAACAAATAGATTAAATCCAGATAATCTAATACAACCACCTTATTAAAAAATAATACTTCTCAAAATGTTGACCTGTAACACAATATGTCACTTTTTCATGACATGAAAAATATAATATGAAGTAATGTTATGGTCTGTCCGTGCCTCTCATCTCAGTTGTGTGGTTTTAATATCTTTTTAGACAATCTAGAGGAGGATGAACCCTGTACCCCTGCCAGGGACAGAAAGTGTCGCTGTAAAAAGGATCACTATTGTGCCAGCAGCACAAACATCTGTCGACTCTGCTACCCTTGTACGAAGTAAGTTCTCCTCCTCCAAATATCTGTCAACTAGGAGATGTGTTCCTGAAAAGAAAATCTGCAAAACAGTATCATCAATTCATCACTCTGTCCATATAGACTGCCAGCATAATAATAAAATCATAAAAATGTAAATTTGTGCTGCCATGATTAAATCTGTCACTCATTTGTGCTTTTCTTTCGGTTCAAGATGTGGTGCTGAGGGCGTCAGAGTAGCCTGTACAGTTAGCAACAACACACTCTGCAATGAAAGAAGTGAAGGTATGGTTTAGTTTAGAGTGACTGTATTTGACTTAATTCACAGTGGGTGAAATTAGTAGATTGCTGTTTGATTTATTTTATTATATTTATTTATTTGAAAAGAAATGGCATCATTTTGTTTGCAGTTAAAATGTAATTTTTTAAACCTTTTGTGTTTCACAGAAAATCACAGTGGAACAACAGTTGGCATAACTGTTGGCATAATCGTTCTCCTTGCTCTCGCAGGAGTTGGTGTGTTTATTTGGATAAAGAGTGAGTATTTCTACCTCATTACAACTATATGTGACCAACAGAGGGCACTGGAGCCTAATGTGTCCTCCCGGTGAAATAATACAGTAATAATACCTATGATTCAGTTCATTCTCAGTTCAATTAAAATCAGGATTTAAGTCATGTCTTAATATGCTTGTATCTTGTTTTTTTTTTACAATCCTTTATTTAATAAGGGAGGAGACAGCAGACACCAGACCAACTGGCAAATAGCAATGCAAATGATGTGGTAGGTTATTCTCCAGCGTGATTTTTTTGTATTCTATTTAAAACTCTCTGACCCGCTCTAAGATGTTTGGCCTCTGTGCTTGTATGATAAATGCATTTCTGTCTCTTCTCTAATGTTGGCATATAGCTGCCCCTTTCTGTAGGAGGCACAGGTTAGTTGTCTGAAACCATTGGTGTCCCGGTTAGTGCGCTTGCTTTGTGCCAGTACATATTTGTAAAGCTTGTGTAAGCAGTTTTATCACTGTGCAGTTGGAATTCTTTCATATATGGTCATTCTACGTCTGTTTTTCAGGAGATGCAGCGTCTTAAAGGTAAGAAAAGCCCCCAAAATGCTAGCTGATCAGACTAAATCGACATTTCAATTCATGTCATTATTATCATAATAATAATTATTATTATAACAAACACAAAATTTTCTACATATAACTACGGAAGCGTATTGCATTCACTTGAGAAAAAAAAGCCCTGCTTTTCTGAATTGATGACATAATTGTCTCATTAATTCAGAAAAACAGAGCAGAATTTTATTTTTTCATGAAAACTTATCTCAGAATTCTGAGATAATTATCTCATTAATTCAGAAAAACAGCACACTTTTTTCTTCTTCCGTATATAATTCAATTCAATTCAATTTTTTTAAGGACACAGCTCATGAAGGGGTTCATAGCAACAACAACCAAGTACTGAAATGGTCCTGTTTGCCATTTAGGGACTTTTGTCATTTTTATTTTTTCCAAAATCTTTTTTTTCACAAATCTTTATGCACACATCTCCCATCTACTGGAGCGGTGTCTTGTTGTTTTGGGAATTTTAAGTATTTTGATTATTTATTTATTCAAATTTTGGATCTGTAACTTTTTCTTAGACACGCAATTAACAAAAATTCAAATTAACATAAACAACTCAAATTACTTCTTTCTGTCTTTCTTCAATGAAACACACCCGTGATGGGGGATCCTGACTGTTTCATGCTCGTCCATGCTGATGTTTATATGAGCTGATTTCTGTTGAGGCATACTTTATTTGGTTTAGTCCTTACCAATCAGTTGTGAGTGGCATATCCTGCCACAATCATTTTTGTTGATATGTTATTTGCAGTGACAGGGAGCAGTTAATGGTTTTCACAACAATTTAAGAGATGTACTATTTTATTCTTAGATTTTATTATCTACTATTTGTAAGTAGAATTACATAAGCCTGTATATTGCATGTTGTTTTGGTTTGTTTTGTTTATTTTAATTTTATTTATTTTCTTGCCATTTGGGAACTTTTCTGCCACTCTTTTTTGGGTTGTTTTTAACACCTAGCCTACTGCATATTAACACTGGAAAGCTGCTGATGTAAGCTGACATCCAGAGCGCTGAAATCAGATGTGATTAGTGCGGTGATTGCTGCTGATTTGAACATAGCTGTTTTGAATCTGTCTTTTTCACCCATTAGAAGCAAAATGCCCTTCAGAGATAAAGTTGTGTTGTATTAATCCCCATTATTTCCTGTCTTTCACATTGTTTTCAGATGTGGATCTCCAGCCTCACCTGCCTGATATTGCATATGTTATTGGATGGAAGGATATGCAGGATGTAGCAATGCGTAGCAAGATGCGAAGTGCAACTATTGATTCATTTAAACTGAACAATCCTGGTGACAGCCAGGAGCAGACGCTCCAACTACTCAGGGCCTGGGTTGAGAGTCAGGGCAGAGAGGCAGGGAAGAACTTAATTGAAATCCTACATAATAGTGGCAAAAAGAGCAAAGCTGAGCAAGTGACAGATCTATTATCCTGTCGCAGGTAGATAAAATCTTCCTGCTTGAATGTGAATATTGTGAGCACTTTTTAAAATATTTGCCATTCAGTACAAGTTGAGATGTTTACATGAAAAGATTCAAGTGTTTTAAAAGTTTACGTGCTACAAAGATCAATGATTGATTTACAATGGTTTTTACAGATGAATGGCATTCTGGTGTGAATGTGTTCAATAAGTTTTTATTGGATTATATTGCTTGCAATGAATTATGCCTCCCTTCCTTTGTTTATAATTGATGATGTTTCTGTAGATGAGACATTTATGAATTGTTATGTTGTGCAATAAACCTCAATAAATATTCAATTACTGAAAGTGTTACATGGATTTTGATTGAGACAGGTCTATTTTTGATTGTTGTAAGATTAATGGTCGCCATATTTTTTATTTAGTTCAGCTGTTCCTAATCTTCAGGTCAGTATAATACATATCTTAATTTTAAAAAACATAGCTACGGTATAAAATTCTTGATGCAGTAACTGTACACTTAACAAGATCCACATTTAAAAGCAGTGTCTCAGCAACTCCTGGCTCACAGTAACAATCAGTCTGCTTTCAGCACCTGTAATTCCACTGAAACTGAAACGCTTCTTTTACTGCAGTGTTCCATATTTAATTAGATATGATATATTCTATATAGACACAAAAACATAGGCGTATTTGGCCTGG
This sequence comes from Chaunax sp. Z400, assembly GCA_037577475.1. Classification (NCBI taxonomy): domain Eukaryota; kingdom Metazoa; phylum Chordata; class Actinopteri; order Lophiiformes; family Chaunacidae; genus Chaunax; species Chaunax sp. Z400. The sequence goes on from CM075193.1 coordinate 14,547,689, forward strand.
CTCTTGCCTGGTTGAAACGTGTGTTTCCTATAATATATCAATCATTTGTATATGGTGTGGTATTTGGTAATATGGCATGCCTCAGGGCTCTGTTCTTGCCCTTCTGCTTTTCTCTTTCCTCTTCTTACAATATGCAATATGTCTTAGCCCATTTCTAGTGGGTCATACATGATGACTGCGAGGGATTACTTCTGTATGTGATTATACATTATTTATTAGAGAAATCCCGCATAGTGTACCTTTAAAGAAAAATGTTTTCCACCTTTGCAACTTAGCTAAAATCAGGTCTTTTCTGCCCATGTCCAGTTTAGAGACCCAAATGGCCCCCTTTGTTTAATCTAGATTTGATTAGTGTAATATTTTACTTTGTGGCCTGTTGTGTGCTACCATAAAAAGTCCTCAAATGGCTCAGAGTGCTGCTACTAGGATCTTTTCACAGTGCAGAAACCATTCAGGGGGGAAATGAGTAATGGGGGGGCCTGTGCCCCAGTGCAGCCTTATGTCTATAAACGGCCCTGGTCTGTGAGGAAGCTGGGCGGCGGGTATCCGTAATGGTGGCGCTCACTGTGAGGAAATGTGTAAGAAAACAAAACGGACTTTTCCTTCATTGTTCGCGTTTGTCTGATGGGCTGCTGTCACCAGAGAGACCCACTACTTAACTTCATCACGATGAAGTCGAAGAGGTAACAGTTTAAAGGTGGGTCCATCTGTGTACACAGATCTACTTCTCTACGCACGCACATCGACACGGAGCGACTAACGCGCTGCTAAACAAACAATTATGTTGCCAGATATGTGTTTATTATCGCTCATAATTCGGGGACCTAAATGTTTTAGTGGCTCGTTGCTTCAAAACTTCACGCAACATTTGCGTGGTGAGTATGTCACCACTGTAATAACTGTGCTGTTAGGCATGTAAGCATCGGTTCTAAGGACTCAAACACAATCATTTAGTTGTCAACACCGAACCCCCTCCGTTATGTTACAACTTTATTGCAACTTGATACAAGAGTATCAGTTTGGATCAGGATCAAACCTATGAATATATTGTGGTCTATTAGTTGATCATATTTTGTATTAATAATCCGAATCAGAAAAGTAGTAAGTAAAGTTACAAAAAATCTAATGAAATAGAAATAATAAATCATTTGAAATTGTAGTGGAATGAAAGTATAAAGTAGCAAAGATTGAATTACTCGAGTAAAGCACAAGTTCTTCAAAAGTATTTAAAGCAGCCAACAATAAATGTGCTTTTGGTTCTTTCCAGAACTCATTACTCCTGTATTTATTTTTAGAGGAAAATATTTTAGATGCTACCATATACACCATATATATTTATTTGACAGCTATAGAAACTTCACAGATTCAGGTGTTCCATCCAAGAACGATAGAATACGAAGCAGTGATATCGATATAAAGTACCCAACACTTAAATCAGCTCCTTACATTTTAGGCTCCTTACATAATATCAATCATAAACTAATAATATCAACATCTTGCTCACAATATATCAGTTCAATTTCAGGGCAGGAGTTTTACTTGTACCAGAATGTTTTACTCTTAGAACGTAAAGTAGCTAAATGTTTTCTTGGTCATGTCTGTTAACAGTCCTATATATCTAAAGGTTTGCTAACATTAGCTAACATCATCCACTTTAAGTTACTGATCGTACCAAACCAAGGCTGAGCAGGGATCTGCTTTATTTCTTATTAATTACATTTTTTGCTCACTGAAAAAGGTACTTCCTCCATGTCTGGCAGCCTGTCTTTAATACAAACTGTTTTGAGTCCTGCGGTAGCAACTGAAGACTTTATGGGGAAATTAAGCAGCAAGCAAGAATTCACTCTTTATATTGACTATAGCCCCCATGTTCTGTAACAATAGATGTTTTTTAAGACAAGTAGGCCTGTGTGTTTGGGTTGACATCTGGTTGTTAGGTGTTGGAAAAAGCCACAGTTACTAAGTCATGGGACGTTTCCCTGCCTCTGTGACCTCACCTCTCTGCCATGACTGCGCTGTCTTTTAAAAGCTCAAGTTTAACAGAGAAGCGCCAATAATCTCATGATCACAGTAAGATCTGTTCTTATTTCTTATTTCTCATTTCTTGTTAACTAAGGGGGGGGGGGGGAGTCTATTAAAAGCTTGGAACATAAGCAAAAGTCTTATGTAATTTCCCCTTCTTTACTGTACATTGTATGACGTCCAGGAAAGAAGATATTTGCGTTTATGTCAGTGTGTTTCCCACACTGTTGCTCTTACGAACTTCATTTGGATATTTTCCACAAAGGGAGGTATCTTTGATTTGATTTCATTCAAATTAACAGGATGCAAATGTTAGGCGGAACACGTTTAGGGTTATCTGAGAAGGGCGACTTCTCCTAAATGCCTCAATCTTCCTTCCTCCTGTGTTTCATAGTCTGACTGCGTAACTCAGACCACTGCCTATATATTTAAAGGTACAATCACTGCTTCCGTTTGGGTTTGGGTTTCAGCCACTTGGTTATGCCTCTCAGTGTATGCTGTCCCTGCCAGCATCTTACACCCTGCTACTAGGAGTTGGACTGTTTCAGGGGCATCTTTGCACAGCCTGCACCTTGTGTCCTGTCTGGTGAGGTAGACCCCTGCCTCTATGGATCTGGTGCTTAGGGCCTGCTCTTGTGCTGCCATGATCAGAGCCTCTGTGCTGCCCTTCAGTCCAGCCTTTTCCAGCCACTGGTACGATTTGTTGATGTCAGCCACTTCCTCTATTTGTCGGTGGCACATCCCATGGAGGGCCTTGGTCTTCCACGGTCAATACAAATTTTTGTCTAGGCTAAAACCACTATTTCTGTTTATGTTTCAGGGTCTGAGCTGCAGCTGCCAGAACGTCTGCGAGGGTCTTGGATGCGTGTGTAACAAAGAAGCAGAAGATGCAGGGGGCCATTGCACGAGTGTGCGTGGTGGTGGCTGCTGCTTTATTAAACCACCCGTTGCTCTTTCCTCACGAGAACAACACACTCCCGGACCAGGATGAGGAGCTGATGGCTCGCATGCGGGAGCGTGAGGAGAGGCTGGAAATGGAGCAGGCCAGGTTGGAGGAAGAGCTTTCACAGCAGGACTCGAAGCAGGAAGAAACCAGCTCGGATGAGGGCTATAGTTGGTACCTTTGGGGCACCGTGTCTTTCATCATATTCTTTACTATCGAGATGTGCAGGGTGGATCTCCTGGACACAGAAATCCGGCCAGTTGCGGACGACGATGTGCTTTCAGAGAGTGGATCTGTCACCCCCAGGACAGTGGTACTAGATAAAGATGTCCTGAGCAACTTCTGTGACAAATGCACATACACATCATCCCACGAACTCTGGAGGGTGAGGGAGTTTGTAGAGGGTTTCGCTGATGACTTGCTGGAATCGCTAAGGAGCATGTGCGACAGGGAGGCAGATGTAGAAGTCGGGGACTTCATTGGAATTGGAAGCATATTCGAGTCTTGGAAGGTATGCAGGCCACTGATGTGTGACCTGATTGTGCCTTTCTCACCTCCAGATCAGTACTCCTTCCAGTTCCATCTGTGGTGCAGTGCATCCAGTGACACACCTCCAAACATGCAGGGCTGTGGCAAGATAAAGGTGACCAGGTGCTGGGAGAGTGAGGGGGGCTGTCTCTGTGGCTCTGCTAACCTGGGAGACGACATGCTGTGCCTGCTGCATAGCAGGAATGACACACACCGAGTGGACCACACTCTGGAAGAGCTGCTGTGCTCCAAGAAGACACAGTTCTTAGCCAAAGATCAAGTCATGAAGTGGTTTCAAATCTCTGTAACCAAAGCGTGGGGACGCATCTCTCACAAATATGACTTTGAGGTCACTTTTCGCAACCTGGATGCTGCCGGTGCTCTGAAGATTCGATTACGTTCGGGGAAGGTCATCGTATTGAACCTCATTCCGGTGGTTCAGCTGGAGGACACCAACGCTTATTTTGTTTCACACTTTCCATCAGATTGTGACAGCTCTCCCGATCCATACTGGCCCCTCTCTTTTGCCGTCTATGAGAGGGATTTACTGAAACATGTTGGTAAACGCCTACCACAAAATTCTTGCCATTTACACTGCTTTCAAACTGTGACCTTCCTGCTCAGAAAGCAGAAAGGGCTCACAGGAAAAAGTGCCCTTACCAACTATCACTTAAAGACCGCTCTGTTGCACTTGCTGCTGAGTAGAAGGCCCTCAGCGTGGGGCATCTCGAGTATGGAGGACAGGCTTCGAGATGTGCTCAGCTTCTTACAGAGGAGCCTGCAGGAGAAGAGACTGAATCACATTGTAATTGGCAACAGTAAAATACCAGAAGACGTCCAGGTTCCAGAGATATTTCGCAAAGCGGAGCCCATCAATCTGTTCCGTTCTCTTGTGTTGCAACAGGCGCTTTATGCAGCAACAGTCAGGCATTTTCATGAGATGTTGAGAAATGCACCTGTGCTCTTGCAAGAGTACACGTCACACTTTTCAAATGGAGGTTTACACCATAGCCTAGATGAAAGTGCGTGAGCCTTGGCCATGATCGCTGTCTGCATCACGTTACTTAAAGCGGTGGCAGATCTTTAAATATCATTCAGTGTGACGAAGAATAACGTTTGCACTTATTTTAGTTATGGCTTTTATGGAGACATTTAGTAGTGTTTGCTGAAGCTGCTTTCTTTACATTCAACAATGTAACCAGCCTATTAACAATACGGCCTCCAAACAATACATCGGCAACATTTTATCAGTGGGCTCTGTTTGGTTAATCTGTCGTACCAGATTCGATGGGTATGCGATATTATTATAATTTATCCACGCAGTTATTTTTCATTCAGAAGCTCAAGCTTGAAAGTGCTTGTTGTAGAGGTGTGACATGGAGGAGGGGTTTCCAGTACATAACCCTCTTGTCTCTCAACGAAGAAGCAACAAGTAAACTACATGAAGGACTGAAGAATTTTATGAATGCTTTTGAACATTTACTTGGACAAAAAGACAAGCACTTTTGTCAGAAGGGGGAATATTTTAAGTTGTGGTTGTTTATAACAAATAAATAAATAATAAATTCAGGTCAGATTCATTACATCTCTGTTTTCTTGTTAGATCAAAGTTTGAAAAACAGACTCCAGAGTAACTGAGACAAAAAGCCAAAATACTGGGACGGTTTAAGTTTCTATTGGCCAACGTCAAAGTTGGGTTCCCCCTCGATGTAAGTCTTTCTAGAAGGCCTTCAAGGTCCTCAAGGTCCTCAAACATGCGTTCTGTCCACTTCTTCAGTTCAGGTGTGCTGTCCAAGCAGCTAAAAGGCAAGGGGAATTATTTCATTCACTCAAAACCAAATTGCAACACGTGAACATGAAATACGACATTAGATATCATTAAGTAAATACAGGGTTCCAGCACCCTCTTAAACGTCAAATTCAATGACTTTCCCATGCCTGATTCCCTCAAATTCAAAGACTCAACACATAATAGTTTGAGACACAGACCAAAGTTAGTTACTGTTCTAATCACTCATGCATGCGCATCTCTTCTTTAGTGTCCCGGGGCAGGTGGCCTGTTGAACAAAGATGCAACTACGGGAGAGACACGTGCCAAAAGCAGACTCTATTTACTAATGTTACTTATCAAAAGAACTTCAAAGAATTCCATTCTTGAACAAAAGATATACATTCATTTACTTCCGTGAGCCATTTGAATTTTTTTTCAAAAATCGCAAACTTTCAAGGTTTTCAAGGACCTATGGAGACCTTGTAAAGATGAAAAAGCTTTGGCTTATCTGTTCCTTTGAGATTCCCTGCTCTTTATTATACATTTGTACTGTACCTCATATTTGTACTGCATGTTCCTCCCTACAGTTCCATTAATAAAATGTGTTTATTTATAAATGTGCAGAGAGATTATTACTTACTTTTTTAGTTCCAAGATCTCCAGCCTCTCAAGCCACGGCCACATCATGTAGTCTATCATTGTGATGGAGTCACCACCGAAGAATTTGGTCTTCTTGTGAACCAAGTCCTGAAAAATTAATATTACCTTCGTCTGCATTATATGAAAAATACACTTGCAAGGGATAGTCATTAAAAACAGACACATGAATGCTCTCACTTTACCCAGTATCTTTGACCATTAATTACGATTCATACACAAGTTGCACTCACTCGTGCTGACAATTTTGACTTTACAATCTACCACATTATGTCAGGAGAATGTAGTATAAAGGAACCAAAGCACCTGATTTCCAACAAACCTCATTTAATTTGGAAAACTTCCCTTTCAGTTCATCTTCCAGTCCTGAGACATCCTCGCCATTCTTTCTCCCCATTAGGATCTTGTAGAAGTATGGTGTTATCTGCAGAAAACAATGGGATTGATCTAATTATTTACATGGTGGTCACAGTGGACAGTGGTGCAAAACAAAAGCCCAGCATTTAGATGCAAGACTTCACACAAGAGGAGATACCTTGGAAAAATGCTCCAGCATCATCTTCTCATGAGCTTTACCAAAAGGAGAGGGAGGAAGCAGCTTCTTCTCCTGGTAAATTTCAACCAGGTATTCACAGGTGATACGAGACTCGTTTATCACCTCACCAGCAGGTGTCTCCAGTGTTGGGACAAGACCAAAGGATTCCTCTCAAGGAACCAGTCAGGTTTTTCTTAAGTTGATGTTGATGGTGTCATGCCTGCAAGACAAAATAGTAATTTCATCAAAATAATGGGATAAAGGAAGTCAAAGTTTATGTATTAGTGATGCTATGGTTTGAAATAATGTATAAAGAAATGTGTCTTTACTTGATCTCTTTGGCAGTCAGCACTAATTTGGTCCTATGGGCGAAGGGGCAGAATCTTATGCTGTAAAGTCTTATATAGTCTTTTGGGGACTGGACCAGGAGCAGGACTTCCTGAAAGACATTGGAACATGTGTTTGTTCATGTGTAAATGTTTTGGGCTTTTGGACTTTCTTTTGGAAAAACATATTTTGATAAATACATTTTACTTAAGAACATGACTTGTTATTGAAATTCAACTAGCCTAATTTTTCCACCTATGAACAATATGTAATCAATTTGCTCATTATTTTGGCCAAATGTTACATTCATAAAATTAAACTCTTGATAAACTCACAGTCTTATATCACATTGAAACCAATAGATCTAATGAGAAATCTTCAAACACCAATAAATGCAAAAACTTGTTATAAGAAATTAACCAAAATTATCAACTTATGCAAACTATTCAATATCCTATCGGATCAAGTAAACCTCTTGTGTACTTTCTATTTGTTTTAATTACTTTACTATTTTATTGTTCTCTCTAAGTTAAATTTCATATTGTTATTAATTGTTATCTTTTTTGGATCACGTTTTATATCATTATATCACTATACTCTGTCTTTCTGTTACACATTCATAGGAACAGTGTTCATTAATGATATAATAATAATAATAATAATAGAGACCGCTCTTTTAAAAAAAAAAAAATGCAAGTCTTCTTCCTGTATGACTACGTCAGCTATAGCATCAGCCAATCTGCATGAGAGGGTGGGTTCTTCGGAGTTTTCTGGTTGCCGGGGCTACGCAACGCGTCGCTTCATCCGCTCGTTTGTGTTCGTGAAAAAAGTTTAATTCCATTGTATGTAGTTTTATTCATATCTTAAAATGGATGACGTTGCGAGTTTAGAATGCAGGTATGTTGCCGCAATAAATACACCCATATATTTTCCTTCAGTAAATGTACTGTTTCCATCTCAGCTGTCTGTAAAACCATTGGGCTAACTTGTTTGTTTTATTCCTTCCAGGTGGATGCAAGGTTTTTCAAACAAAGGTGTCGAGTTTGTTGACAGTAAAACAGTATGTTACACGTGTGGTAATTATGTCTGTTTCCTGAACCTGGAGACAAAAGTGCGACGTGAGCTTCAGAGTCCTGGCAGAGGCATTGGTGCATTGACGGCCAATGGCAACGATGGGATTTTTGCATTCTCTGAGCAAAAGCCTTCCCCGTCTATTTTTGTGTACACTTACGGTGACTTTCAGTTGAAGAACGAACTAAAAGGTAACGTGATATCATCTTGATATCATCTTAATGCAACGTGATATCATCTATCATCTTTAACTTATCTTTATTTCTATTGTTATTCTGCTAGGCACTGGTTCTTGCACATTTACTCCTGATACACTTTATATTTTTATATATATTTTGTTTTTATTTATGAAATACTGGGAGATTCAGAAGGGATAACTCCCTTGTGTGGAACTGATAACAACTCCTTGATACCCGAACCCTGTGATAAGAACCTGTGAATCTACAATCTTCTTATTAGCAGAAGGGCAACATATTCTTTCCTTTTTCCCTTGTTTGATAAATTGTCCCACCTTTTCGATGTCTTGCTCAGTGTTTCTAGACCCACCCAGCAAAGTGGGACATCACCGTGAATTACAGAGGACAAAAATAAACATTATAGCACCCAGTGAAACTCCAACCTCAACACACCAGCAGGTTAATCAGCAGGTTAAACAAATTAAATGAAAGAAAAGTCATTATGTGTGTGTCTGTGTGCATCTTTGAATAAATAGTATGAAAGGAACATGGATAGGGTTGTGCAACAGCAAAGAATCAGTGACTAACAATTGAAGAAAGTTTCTCAACAGATAAAATTACACATGTTGAGACTACAAGAAGCATAACTCTAAGAAAAACGTGAATGTTTTTATCATTTTGTAGATTTTGTCATTGTTTAATGTTTGGCAGTAACCCATAGCTGAATGTATTTGTATCATAAATTTACATCCAGAGCAGGAACATCACCACCATTAATAGAGACAACTGCACAGATACGGAAAATACAAATACAAGTACATCAACATTGTACTCAGGTCAGGTACTTGAGTAAATGTATTCAGTTAGTCCACCACAGGTATTTTGATTTTAGTGTAATTTTTGTCCAAGATGTACTTTGTAATTGATGTTTGTTTACATGCCTCCTTAATAATTACCAGTGATCCTTTGTTTAGGAACAGCAAAACTGGATTACACATCTCTGACATTGAGTAATGATGGTCCTTATTTAGGCTGTTGTTCCTCACTCCCAGACCACACCATAACAGTTTGGTAAGCCACTGAAAGCAGTACACCACCTAATATCTTGTCCTACATATTTCCAGTCATGTTTATGAAGACAGAGCAGCTCTGTTAATGTAACCATCACTTTATGACGCAGGAACTGGGAAACCTCTGAGCTACTATGTACACAACAGAAAGCTGGGCATGATATCATTTCTTTGGTGTTCAACCCTCTGAATTGTCTCCAGCTTTGTGCTTTGGGCACTACATCCATCACTGTCTGGAATATTGACAAGAGTGCCAGTTTTCATGTCCTGAAACCAAGGTAAAGCAGACTTGGCTGGATAAGCATGTTGTTGAAATCTAGATTGATGTATGAACGTGACATTTTCTGTGTTTTGGATGTGATTCAAATACATTACTATTTATCCTTCCCAAGTGCAAAACATGCAGAACTAGATAACAGTGTCAGACAATATTACTTATGCGTATGTCCTATTTGTTACATTGCAGGGTGGTAGAGCTTCCAGCAACAGATGGCTCCTTTGTTGACAGATTGCTGCACACCTCTTATATTGACAGCAACGAACGACGGTCCTATTATGGTCCAAAGATGCCTCTATCAGCCAAATCAGGGCTCAAAGGAGACAAGAAAATCTTGGTAATGTCCCTCTGTCAGCTGTATATTAATGTCAACAAAATAAATACACTGTCATCTAGCAATTTTGTTATCTGACAAACAAACTAACAAAATCTGAACTGTTTTCCAACTCAACTTGTGTTTACTCAGACAAAGCTCTGCACCAAACCCAGACTAACTTCTACTGCCCTCTGCTGGAAGAATGCATCCGAGCTTTATGTGGGCTGTGCAGAAGGCCTCCTGCTTCTTGTTGACACAGAGAGTCTCTCTGTGTCTATATCATTCAACCCCACAGGTAAACAAACACACAATGGCTCAATAAAAAAAATAAAAAAAATAGAGTAGAGATACTCTCTACTCTTCTACTACTACTAAGTATTGCCTAATTTTACTTTTCAACAGAAAATATATATGACATCTTCTTTTTGTTTTGATTCATGATCAGCTGTTGATGCCATCCCTGAACTCAGACAGAGCAACTTTCAAGGATTAGCCTTTAGCAAGACTGGTTTGATCGCTGCGGGAAAGGTACAAACTCACACACCGTTTAACATCTGCTGGGCTCACTATAATATATAAGTATAAGTATAAGTATAAGTATGGACTTTATAATGCTTATACTTTACAGGAGAGTGTGGTGCACTGTCTGCAAATTAAAGGGGCTCAGATCGACATTACACAAACATGGCAATTGGAACGACCTGTCACAGCAGTGATGTACTCCCCTGACAATGAAACATTAGCTTCATTTTCTGATACGGTAAGTACTTACATCTGCAATAGTGTGGCCTATTGCACATAAAACATGTGTTATTCCATCAATTAATAATGTGGTACTTGAGAGAAAAGATGTCTTTCATAGAAAATCTGAGAACATTATGGGTTTCTTGTTCTTCAGGGACAAATCTACATGTTGAACCCAACTCAGTCAGACCAGATTGTGAAGGTCCTGGATGTCCTCAGTGGCAGCTTTGTGGCAGCAGCTTTCTCGCACACCGACAAGAACATTTGTGTGGTAAAACATTTGTGTTGCTCAATAATTACAGTGTCTTGTTTTGGCATATATAATTTAGATCGATGTCTTTCGTGTGAGTTGTGATGTTTCTGTTTTTTCTGGTTGCAGTCGGTGAAGGATTGCGGAGGTCTGCAGCTGTGGTCCGCAGATGGCATTTGCATCGGTTCCCTGTCGCTTCAGACTGAGGTCAGATTCTCAACATCTGAACATTCAGACCACATAAGTAGAATCACAATAATACACTTGTTCTGTAAGCATGTGAAATCAGAATATAAGCAAACTTAAAACTTGTAATCTGTGTCTGTTTAAGGTGAGGAGTCTGGCCTGCTGTCCTATTGCACAATACGCAGCGGTTGGAACAGCCACAGGAAGTGTCCTCTTCGTTGACCTTAACAGGGAGCAGCAGCCTCGCCTGGTGCACCAGGTTCATCTCTACAACACTCCTGTGGATCACCTTGTGTAAGTGTCCTCCATCCATGAGATGTTTCAGTTTAAGACTCTACTCAAAACAACATATCCCCAGGGGCGGATCCAGGGGCGAGGCCAGAGGGGTACTGGCCCCAGCTGAAATCTGATTGGCCCCTGAAGTGCCCCTGTCCTGTCACTTGTCTCTCTTTTTTTTCTGTTTGTTTACAACTTGAATACTTGACTGTGTCAAGTTTTTCTCCTCTAAACTGTTGTGTATGCTGTAATATAGTATATAAGTATTTTCTTTAATGTAAAAATGTTTTTAAAACTGTTTTATGTATTACATAATTGGAAAAAAGTGTCTCATGTTTTATATTTATTTATGCATCCTAGTTTAAAATTCAATAATTGCTAAACTTTTTTGATGTACAAAATGTGCTTGAAAAAGGCACAATTTGCGTAAAAATATTCAATTATGTGTGTCTTTACTAAAAACTATGGAGCCAACAGCAAACAATGAATGACTGGTGAAATATTCTGTGTATACATCTTACTGAATAAGGAAATGTGCATGAATGTTGGCCCCTCTGTAAAAAATGTGGCCCCTCTCTGGCCCCTAATTTAGAAAAATTCTAGATCCGCCACTGCTTATCCCATTATAAATATATAAGTAGAGGTATTATCTCTACCCATAAAACCCTGAGCAAACAACCGCTCTTCTAGTTTGGGTCAGGACAGCAAATTAAAATGTCACATTAAATGGTTACCAGCTTTCTCATTGTGTGTATGGATTGTGTCTAAGTGTGTTTGTTTGTGCTTCTACAGGTTTGATCAAGAGGGGCATTTCCTTCTCACTGGTGCTTCGGATTCACATGTCTATGTATTAGATGCAAAACCATCAAATAGGTTTTCATGCATTGGATATACAGGTAAATACTGCCTTTTTGTGCATTGTTTTTTTTTAGCAAACATTTGATTTATGGATGTATGGAATATATGGAAAATGATAGTCACATTACTGTAACAATGTATTTAGCAGTTTTATGTTAGACTATTTAAAGACAGTGAGAGAAGTTCCCCTCCATCCTTTAGTCATTTGGTTTTCTTTTCCAGTTGTTCCTGGACCCATTCGGTCACTTTCCACTCAGTGCATAAGGGAACGTGAGCAAGTGAAAGTTCTTGCCCTGTGCACTGGACAGAAGGACAAAAGTCACGACGGTAGCCTGCTTACAGTGTTCTCTCTGCCTGCGAGGGACCTTGCAGGTACAGCACTGATGCATTAGATTCTTATTTCCCAAATTGTTTTTAAGATTAAGGGCATTTTGGAAATTCTTTAAAACAAAAATGATGGCCGTTAAGCTTCTTTTACTTTGCCACGGCAAATTCAAGCAATAATAAAGAATAGAGTTGCAGTTTACTCAAGTGAGCATTTTTATCCAAATGTTTAGACATGTCGTCACTGCCGCCATTTAAAAGAGATAAAAACAACCCAGTTTAATTGAGTTTAAATAAACAGAGCCTTTGTTTATGCAGCCATGAAATCTGTGCTAACAAGAGAGACTGAGAGACAGATGCTCTCTAGAGGCCAGAGCAGATATTAAATCATGGTGGGATCACAGATCAGACTTGTGCAACACACAGGTTGAATTACGTTATAAAACATGACTAGTGTGTTTTAAGATCCACAAGAAGAAAAAAAAGAAGTATGACCGTTTGTTATTACTTATGTTTTAATGCATTTATTATGCATCTCGTCTGCAGGTCCAGACTGTGTAGACCGATACGGTTGCCTGTCTACAAGTGTCCTCCAGGTGTCCAGATTCGAGGTGCCTCATCCACTTCAGTCCTGCGTTCTGGGTGTCAGTGAGGTCTTTGCTTACTGCCACAAAAAGAAAACTCTTCAGAGATTTCAGCTTCCTCAGGTTTATTGCTGCCTAATATGTCAGATTCTTCCTTTACTTATTTTCTATCTTCATCTTGAAATTGTTACAATCATAGAAAAGTATAATTGCAATTTGTCATGTTTTAAAATATGGCAATTGCTTAGAGACAGTGGTCTGACATATGCGTTCTTCAACTGTTTGTTAACATATGAAATCATTATCCTGCTCCATGATTTCTCTGTCCAGGACACGGGCAGCGTCTCAGAGCAACAGGTGGTCCAGCTGAAACCAGAGCAGGAAGTGATGGGTCATCCTCTGGGCCCCGTCTCTCTCGTTTTGTCACCTCACCAGTTATGGCTGGCTTCTGTTGGCCGAGATGGCCGACTACGCGTACGAGAAACTGCTTCCATGGTAGGATCTCCTTTTACTTTGTTTGGTTTGCTCTCCTTGTAAACATTACAGCAATGTTTTCGTTGTGTCTTGTGTGTATTACAATGCCTTCGCTGCACTCACAGGAGAGGTACGTTGAGCTGCGATGTAATTCTCACCATGATGGTGGAGTTAGGAGTGTGTCGTTCTCTGCAGACAGCCAGGCACTGGTCACTGCTGGTTCCAAAGATGGCTCCCTCCTGTGCAGTAATCTCAGGTAAGACAACAAGCGGTTGGTCATGCTTACATAATGCACCACTTTGAACAGTGGATGGAGCTGTTTTTCAGAGCATCAGTAAATAGATATAACTGAGGTGGTGGGTAGAGGGGGATCTGGTCTGCTAGAAAACAAAGATATAATAAGCCTCACAGCACAGCCTTCCCAGGGGATCAGATCCCACTCACATTCCATACCTGCCTCCTCATCTTACTCCTGAAGTTTAAATACCTTTTCTTCTTTGTCTTCAGTCCTCTCTACTCTCCCATCATGTTAAATCACTGTTATTTTTGTGTTCCTTTTCCCATCCATTGTTGGCTCACTATGTCTAAACCACTGGCTGCTGAAATTGTTGATAATATGGTATTTTAATGGCCTGGTAGTGTTCTGCATTTTATCGGACAACAAAGCCAATAAAATACCAAAACCAGTAATAAAAACTTAGAACATTGGCAGCCTTATCTTTAAGGTTTTTCTACTATGACACTTAAAGTTAAGTAATTTTTCATAGTTAAACTAAACTCTGTTGTATAATTCACCCTTTATGTACCAATTGATTTGACCTCTACAGCTTTGCCTCATTTTAGGTCCGTCTTATAAACAAAATGATTTTTATCACAAGACAAAAGGAAGCACACAACTCTGCGATTGACTTTATCCATTTAAAGAGACCATAAAAATGCTTATTTCCATAACAAATATATTCATATATCTGCTCTCCGATTCTATTGAGTACATATGTTTGTGTTTTACATGGCTTCATACAGAATCAAAGGTGTGGATGCTGATAAGGTGAATGAGGCTGCTCAGTATAGCCAGTCTATGGGTCATTTCTTGAAGAACATATTCAAGACAGAGGATCCTGTCCTTATTGACTTGCCTGATTGGGGTCAAGGATCTCCTGCTGGCACTGAAAAACCAGAGGGAAGTGAGGTAAATAATATTCTATTCTGTTTTAGCAGTAAATTACGATTGACTGTGCTGGTTTTTGTTGCTTTTGAAATACCAAATAAAATGGGAGAAGAAATTTAAGGATATTTTTTTCCTCGCTGTTCAGGCCCGTCTTGGAGCAGAGCCTGCGGATGTGACAAAGCAGGATGACATTTTTCTGTCCGCTCCACCTTCACACCTCACATGGCTGCAAAGCAGGCGAGAAGCGGTCAGTGACTAACTTGCTGCAATATTTGTGGTTATGGCATAAAGTTAACTATGTTTAGACACCATTCTAGTGTCTCTACAACGTTATGGGTGGAGGTTTATGAAAGTGCTCTTTGCACCTGTGTGTGATATCTCTCTGTTGGCACAGCTTTCTGTGTGCCATCATCTTTATCATCACTTAGTGAGGGAGAAAATCAACCAACTAGCAAGCGATAAATCACTATAAAGCAGATAATCATCTGTAAAAAAAAAAAAGTTCTGTGGGTTGGCTGACAAAACGTCTTGATAACAATAAATGGTAATAATTATACTGAAGGCGTGTCAGTTACGCCTCATTGAAAGTCACCTATGGGAAACGGGTAGATGGCCTTGCAGCCTGCTTTATGCCCCAACATGCCTTCCTATCTGACTCACCTGCATTACCACCTGTGAGGATGTCTGTTTAAACCAAGCATATTTCATTGCCCCATGTTGTAAAGTGTATCATGATTAACCCACTGCTTGTTTGTTGTTTACATTTACTACATTTGAGAAGGTTTTATTGTTCTTGTGAAGATAACATAAGCACACAAACGTCGATGCCGATTAAATGTTTTGTCGATGCTGAGATTTCTCATGTCACGTCATTTAATTTCAATCTGCATATTTTGAACAGGTGATAAGAGAAGAAAATGAGCAATATTCTGAGAAAACACAAAACCTGAGGAAAGCCATGAAAGAGATTCGTGAAACTGTAAGTGAAGTGGATTGTGTATATATGTTATTCTAAGGTTTAAGTCAAAACGTCTTCAGCAGAAAAATGATCATAAATTAAATGATCATAAGAAACATAAAACTGTTTGGTAGGTGCTGTTCAGTTCAAGAAAAGTTATTCCTGTAACATATGTAGCTGCTCACTATCCAGGGCAACACACAATAAACAAGGGGAGTTAAAAAAAACTGTTTATCACAAACTAATCAAAAGCTAAAGGATGAATCCTGTGTGTGGAATGCTGGCAACAAATACGTATATAAAAAATACATACCGGTATCTTAACAAGTCAATGACAACGCTGAATTGAAATTGATCCAGTGCTGTCTTAAAACCTTAACGGTCTGTCTCAAGAACATTGGGCTTATTTTAAATGCACTTTTGTATATTTCCAGTTTTACTGGAAATATACAAAAGTGCAGCAACAAATGTAGCATGCTTAAAATGTCATGACAAATTCACATTACACTAGTGCAAACAAACAAGTTACTTTGTAGTTGCAGTCTAGCTAATGCACTGATATTAAGGGTAGGTGCACAATCATAAGACAAGCCACATAAAGGTGTTAAAATGTTCACCAACGTCTAACAAACAGTATGGTCACCAAACTGTGTTTCCTCTCCTGTCAGATCATAGAGATGATACGGGAGAATGACAACGGCCCAGAAAATGAGCGCTTAGAATTATCGAGGTTCAACCTGAATGTTGAAGACCAGAAGAGACTGGTCGCCATGGTGGAGCAGGAGGTCACACGGGTAACGCATGCATGCGCAGAAACACGAATGCGATGAAGCTTTGATTTTGCTCTGATGCCATGATGGCAGTAAATTCTTAATGCAATCACATTGTAGGTGAAAAATGAAGTCAAAAAGGAGATGGTAGCGAAATGTTACCTCCGAGATGTCCTGAAGAGAGAATGCTGGGATCCTCTGAAGGTCAAAGCCAAGGCCATTAAGGTAAGATGGTTTAGGCAACAAGCACTGAGAATAGTTTGATTTCTTATTAATCACAGTATGTTATGATCTGTACTCAGAATTTCAAATCACCGCTGACTCTGTGCCACAGGCATTTCACTCTGAACATGAGGTGAAGAACTACCCTCTGAAAGAGCCAACAGAGAAAGAGGTGGAGGACCTTCGCAGAGTGGAGAAGATGAGGAAGGCTGAAATCGCAGCTTGCACCGTAAGCAAAACTGGTCCACAGGCCTGAACAGTCTGTGGTTTAGAGTCTCGTTAGCATTGCAAAGAGACGCACATGTCATCAGTTAGAATGATTTAGACGATATGTGGACTGTTTTTAATGCGAAACAGAGAGTCAGCATGTAAAGTCAGACAGCGTACAACACATCAAATGTTCTCCAGTACGTTTTCTAAAAGCTGTGATAATCTCCTCAATATGTGGGTTTTTACTCTGGAAATAGATTTTATGGCAAAATCATTATCATTTGTCCTATTTGTGATCTTTCACTGTTAGAACCTTTTTTAAAAAAATGCTTGAATAGAGGCCAGTCCATCAGTATTGAAACTTCTTTATTTGTTGCATTTTGACCAAAAGACACTTGTTACGACAGATCTCTTCATAAAGTTGATGTTCTTATATCCATAGATTCAATCCTCAAAGTTTATTTCAACCCTTTCATTCAAAGAATGTTTCCCCATCTTTCAATTGCAGCAGGGCGGCCTTAAGAGAAATTCAAACGCTTCCAGTGGGATGAAGGAAGAGCAGGAGGAAGGCCCAGAGGCAGAGAGCGCTGCTTTAACCGGAAGTATCTCCGCTCAGTTAGGATGTTCAAATCCTTCCCTCTATGATCAGTTCAGCCTGAAAACCACAGAGCAAAAGATCAACCAGATAATTCTGCTGCAGGTGGGGCACCTGTTCAAAAACAGTACTACTTCATAAACACAGATATGAACAAAATTAATAAGACAATCATACATGTTTTCTTTTCTGAATGCAGGATGTGATTCGTCGCATCAAGACAGGATTCAATGCTGACTTTGAGGCCTCACACGGGCAGAAGATGCAGGTACTCAACCGTGTAAAGGAGAGGAACAAACGCATCAAGGAGATCATGTCAGAGCTGGACATGAACCAGAAGCTGTGGGAGCCCAGCCTGTCTATTTGGGAGCAGCCAGAGAGATTTCTCACTGTGGATGACTCTGAGGTTACTGAACTCTTCATTAAACATTCAAACAGTCGACAAAGTTCACAGAAAGTTAAAAGAAAACTGTGTTCATCCTGAATGACTTTGTGTGGTTTTTTTTTATTGAAATATGAAATTGTATGTGATTATCATTATATGAGATGTTTTGCACCAGCTAACCAGAGATATGTGTCTTTTTTTCAACACTAGATAAAAGCCCAAAAGTACCTCACCCCAGAACAGAAGAAGGAGGAGGAGAGGAAGAAGTCTGAGGAGCAGAGACTTTTAGCTGCTAAGGTGCCACAATCAATTTGTTTCTGTTTTTCAACTCTTATTTGCTGCTATTAACCAATTCTTCAAGTGTGCACATTTACAAATTATGCATCTGTGATTATTATTGACAAAAGTAGCAGTAAATTTAACAGTCCTTTTGCCAAAATGAAATATATCCATGTGTTGTATGTTTAATGTGCTGTATACAGAGCATGTCATGAATAAAAAGGTTTATTTGTGTGATATTGAGGAGTTTTTTTTTGTCTATTTCAGGCTGATAACATCAGAGACAGAGCTCTTCAAGACATGATGTGTGGAGTGCTTGAAGCAAGGAAAGAAGACATCTTGAAAGCGGTGCGACAAAATATACACATTTTTGTTAAAACATGAATACTATAATAAACTGATCAAACATACATACATACTTACAAACATCCATCCATCCATTTCCTTCCGCTTATCCGGGTCTGGGTCATGGGGGCAGCAGAGAAGCCCAAACCCAAATCTCCTCCCAGTGAGACATGGCCAGAATACCTCCCCTGCCCAAACAACCTCAGCTGACTCCTCTCGATGTGGAGGAGCAGCGGCTCCACTCTGAGCCCCTCCCGAATGACTGAGCTCCTCACCCTATCTCTGAGGGTGAGCCCAGACACTCTGCAGAGGAAGCTCATTTCAGCCGCTTGTATCCGCGACCTCGTTCTTTCAGACCACAGGTGAGGGTAGGAACCATAGGTGAGGGTGGGAACGTGGTTTGACCGGTAAATTAAGAACAGGACCACATCATCTGCAAAAAGCAGAGAAGCGATCTGAGTCCATATATCCCCAGCTGAGGTCAGCAGCACTCCATCCCCACTGCACACAGTGCAAGCAGAGCACTGCCTGTGTCAGTAGAATTAGACGAATCAGTATGAAGAGCTCATATTTTCTATTGAATTGACCCCACAGGAAATACCTGTGCCTGAGTTTGTTTTGAACAAACCTGACACCGACTGGAGTGAGGAGGAGAAACGGGTGTACACGGATTATGATAAGAAAACAAAAGACCTGAATGAGGAGAAGGAGAAATACAAAAAGGTATCACGGTCTATGCATTCACAGTTTTGCTTTGTTATGATCAGAAATATTGCTCACGTCTGATCAATGATCATTTTATGTCATGTATTTAATTCTGTGATTGCAGTCACTGGAAACTGAAATGGCAAAACTTCAGGTCTCCTCGGAGGAGGAGACCAAAAGGTTTGATGACAATTTAAGGAAGCTGTTTGAGAAGAAATTAAAATGTGAAATGGCTATAAATCAGGTGGGCCAACAGACAGGCGCACACACACACACAGACTGTACACGTATGTAACACATTGACAGACTCATAACATGGAAGTGAACAATGAATCCCATTTAATGTTGTTTTTCTTAATGTATTTTACAGGAAGAGCTCAAGATTTCGTATCTCATCTATTCAGTCCAGATTGAAGAGGAGATTAATAACAGAGAACAGGAGCTCAAGATCGAGCTTAAAAAAGCGGTGATTTATAAGGTGAGAAAATTTGAACATAATGTTGAAGGAATTTATGACTGCCAGCTTCGGATTCTGTTATTTGTCTGACACCTGTGTTTCTGGCACTGGTGTTCTTCCAAATTCTAGCATAAAAATTCTTCCCATCGCTCAGACTTGTTTTGCAAGAGCTAACGTGCGTAGCGCGCTCATTTGTGCAGGCTTCGAGATTACCAGTCATTATTTCCCATCTCATCTTTTTGACATATTTCTCCCACAGGCTGAAATTTCAGAGGAGGTGAAGAAACATGAGGAAGAACTTCAATTGTTCCATGACTCCTATGACAGAATTGTAGCTGAGGACAAAGTAAGTCAGCTGGTAAAATACTGGTCTTTTTGGCTGTAGATGCACAGAGAAAATATAATACCTGCTGTATGTTTCCATAGGTTCTTGACAAAGAATTCAGGAAGGAGTTTTCTGATGTACCGAACCATGTGGTCGATCACCTTTATAAGTTATTCAAGCGTAGGCCCAGGTAAGTTTCACCATCTACTTAAAAGCATTACAAAGTTGCACCATTTGATTGCCATGTCATAAGTTGTAAACGATCTAACAGTGCACTCTGTCTGTTATGCCTCAGAGTTCAAAGGATTAGGAACCTGATCAACCTCAAAGATCAGCCTCTGTGTGGCTCTCTGGCTCCTGATGCTCTCGACAAGATGCTAAAAGCTATGGAGGAGCTGGATGCTCCGGTGAACATGCCAGAAGGATTGAATCCATCGATCTGGGAGAGGTTTTGTCTTGTCCGCAGGACAAAAGTAGAGAGTGAGCATAAGGTAAAATGAGGACAGACATGAAATACAGACCAAGATTGCTAGTTCACTGAAATATATACAGTACAGAGGCTTTTGACACTACAAATGAGCAATTATCACATTTTATAGTCCCTGTACAATCTTTCCAATTGTACTTATCAACAAGGCCTTTCCAGTTCAAAGATTAGCTTCTCTGTCACTGCATATCTTTTCAAATATTTACATTTTTTTTTTTACAAAACGCCACTACTGTAATGCTCGGAGAATGCTTAGAGAACTTAACCAAATTATTGTGTCGTATTTGCAGTTGTACACTCACAGTTTGACACATCTTTTGCAGATGAAAGTCAAAACGTTGACCCTTGCTGAGATGCAGGCATACCTGCAGAGGAGGAGAGATGAGGAAAAGGCAGCTCAACTGGAAGTTCAGAATATCTCTGATGAACATGAGAGGTGTGATTGTAATGTTGTCATTCATTCTGATTATAAGGGTAAAAATATAGTATTGTCAAAAATGGTCTATACGATTTATTGTGTTTCTTTATGGAAGAATGATCCTCTTGTGGTTTTTGTTGTTCTGTTCCCTCCTAGTCTGCATGAGGAGAAGAACAGTTTCCTGACTAACATCATGGTCCAGGTCTTACTCAAACGCGACCAGGTGGAGGTGTCCACCACAGACCTGACTGCGGACTACAGTGATTCCGTACTTCTCCACAGGAATGTGGTGGAGGACCTCAACAGCACCATCAGGGTAAGTCTATACCAGCTGACACACAGAATATAGCAAAACAGAACCTTGAAAAGAGGGATGTGCATTATAATGATGGATCTATGCTCTAAAAC
Organism: Chaunax sp. Z400; assembly: GCA_037577475.1. Taxonomy (NCBI): domain Eukaryota; kingdom Metazoa; phylum Chordata; class Actinopteri; order Lophiiformes; family Chaunacidae; genus Chaunax; species Chaunax sp. Z400. The sequence goes on from CM075193.1 coordinate 14,568,810, forward strand.
TGTCTTTCAAATGGTTTTTATCCATATGAGCAGACACTTGGAAAGAAGACGATAGCCTCCATGGTGAAGTACAAAGATTTTCGAAAGGGAATCATCCAGCTCCAGTGGGAGCACAAGAAGATGAGTATGCAGATAGAAGACCTTCAGAACAAGGAGAGGCAGATCAAAATGTTAAGACTCTCTGAGGAGCAACAGGATGTGAGTGTAATCAGGAAACAGAAACACCCTAATTCTGCTTTTTTTCAGGGACCTTTCTTTCTAATTCAAGTACTGGTAGATAAGCACTATTTAATACTTTCTGTACAATAATGCTACTGGATAGTAAACACAGTTTACCCTGTGCATAATTCTGACATAGTTATTTTATGTCACATGTGTTTTTAAAAAGTTCAACATCTGTTTGAAATATCAACAAAATTGCAGTATTCGGGATCAGACTAACCCTGTTAGCTTTTCTGGCCAAACATCAGTCGTTGATGCCAAGGCAAGTATTTGAGTTTGGGCAGCATCAGATGTTTTGCAAGCAGAAAATTGTTGCCATCCCCTTGTACAGATGGATGATATTTTGTTATGACAGACACACACCTCATTCATGCAGGCTCCCCACCCACTTATTTTTTATTTTTTTGCATTTAATTTAAAACTGTTACCCAGTGGGTGAAGACCATTTGAAAACTATACGCATGCATTACCCACTGAATAGTTCAGCTGTGCTCTTGTAATGATAAAAAAAAAAAAAAATCGAGGAAAACAGAAAAGCTTCTGTTTCATTTGGTAGCAATGTTCAATCTGATGTGCGATTTGACAGTTTAGATACAGACCTCTAAACTTGACAGGAAGATACTTGCAACCCATGAACACGCATACCACGAGGAATTTAATGAGTTAGCAAAATAAAAAGGTGGTGGTGGTTTGGCAAAGAATAAACTGAGACCAAATGAGTCATCCATCATCTCATGTTCAACACGTGGATGAGCAAAAGAACAGACACATCTCCAGGCCTGAATGTCAGCTTCCTCTTGCAAAAAATTTCAGGTAGCTCTGCTGAGGTGTGGCATGCTGCCTCCTGCCTTTGTTTAGGTGCCCCATTCTGTGAGAAATCTTTGAATACAAACAAATCCATCCTGTTAACATTTTATAACAAGAACCATAAGGAGATGGCATGTCACGCCGACCCCGCAAAAATCAAACTGAGTGAATACCAGCTTCTTCAGCCTAGCAGTCAGTTAGCAAGAAATATCAAGTGTTATTGAAAACTAAAAAGGTAATTTTTTTAAAACACACAGGTTACAAGCTGTTCTTCAAAAATGAACCTCACTCTTTTTTTGTGTGATAGGTTTATGTTGTTGCCATGAAAAGTAAATATTATAAACATGTCTAAATGGCTAAAGGCACCACTCCAGAATATGGTTGAAATGTATATACACAATTTGTTGAAGATGTATTAAATAGTGTAAAGTTACTGTTCAAACAGACACTCTTTATTCAAAGTAGCCCAATATGAATATTTTTCCTTCAAAGGACAAAAATACACATTTTAATAATAACAAAATACTCCAAGGCACCACTCTTGCATGTGTTTGATGTGTTTGCGAAGTTTCATGAAAACATATTGAACGGTTTTTGAGCTATGCCCCGGACAAAAAAATGATTCCAGACAGACAGAGCGATACCTCTATATGAAATATTTTTGCCACAACTGTTGTGGGATCACTCATCAAAATATCTACTGTAGACATTTATTAGAAAACCTTGCAGAAAGACTTTATATTGTTGCTCCTTCTGTTTGTCTGAGGTCTCACTTTACAGAATTCAGTATACCCGAGATCCCTGCTGACGATGCAGAAGGGTTCCAAACTTTGCAAATGCTCTGACCAGCTACCTCCAAGGAATGCCATCAAGAGGAGGAACTTGCAGCAACATCTTTTAGTAGCAGCCCCTGCAGTCTCTGCTTGTCACAAAGCATCTCTGACGTTTATTTCACTTTCCATTTTCTTTCCAGTATCTCAACAAGACCGATCGACAAAGTTGTGTGTCTAAGCAGATTTCCATTCTGGAGGAAACTATAGCTTTCAAGGAAAAGGTACCAGAAAAGGGACAAAGTGATCCCATCAATCAACTCTGTATTGTGTATTTCCTCCACCTGACTGTTACATTAATTTTATTATCTATTTCCAGACTCATCTAAAGAGTGTGCAACATCGCATAAAAAAGATCGAACAGCTCAACATGCAAGCAGCAAAGAAAGCCAATGAGAATGCTATTCTAGATCAGCAGCTACATAATATGGAGGTGACTGTGTCAGAGATGGAAAACATCTATAAAGCAATGGGTAAATAAAACTCAAATTTCAGCTCTGATGCGACACCTTGCAGATTTTAGAGCCTGTTCAGACTGATAATGTGGCTTATTTGGTGTTTAGCTTCAGAGGAAACTCTGTCAGCTCAAACAGAGGAGCGCTACCAGGAAATGCTTCGGAGGAAGAAGTTGAAGGACCTTGCCAGAGCACAGGCGGAGGAACTGGCTTTCCTCGGGGCAGAGGTTGAACGTTTGAGGATGAAGAACTTCCCTTCACTTGCTCACTTGAAACACAGCTGAGAGAAGTCGTCTGTTCGTGAAATAACATTTTATTTTACAACTGGCCCTGCGATGAACTGGGGACTTGTCCAGGGTGCACCCCCCCCCGCCACCTTACACAGGATTAAGCGGTCGCAGAGAATGAATGAATGAATATTTTACAACTCTTTAGCAGTTAAGCTTAACAGGACATTTACAACTTAAGCTGCAAATAAAATCATATAACAGCAACAAATGAATCAATTAGTTAACGTGTTTTAAATTAAATACGATTGCCACTCTTGAGTATTTTTGTACACCGATGAAACAAAATGATGCAGGTTTTGGAGCTTGTTTATTATTAGGAAGTGAAGTCATCCTCTGTGCGGTCAAAGCGTAGAATGGCATCATCCAAACCAAAGAGGTCAATAAGCTCCGACAGGCTGGCCTTTCCTCCATGTATGGGAACATCTGACTGGAGCTCATACAGTGCAGCCTGAGCACAACTCCGCCACTTGTCAACCAAGGTCTGAAGCTGTGTTAAATCATTCTAGGCGGGAGAGAAAGGGAGTTATAGAAAATTACTTCTTTCTTTAAAGGACATAAATTCCATGATGTTCATTTAGAAGCAATTTGAAGGTGGGTGATACCTTAATTCTGTACATTTTAACCATCTTGAGTCTGCGCAGTGTCTCCATCTTGACTTTAACCTCCTTTCTCAGTTGGTCTCGTTGGTGTACAAAGTCTTTTGAGGAAGGATGTGTTGGGTTGGGAATGGCTCCGCAAAAACTTTCACTCCCTGATCCTGTTTCGTTTTTATTGACATCCACATTGGGAGTGATCGCTGGAGGTTTATTAACCATCTCCGCGGAATCTCTTGAAACTTGTCCATCCTCCCCGTCCTCGACACAAAGGCGTTTGGCCACAGAGAAAGGTGAGGTGAAGGAGCGTCTTGATCTCTTCAGCCTCTCCTTCAGAGAGGAGCTCAGTTTCTTGTGATAATGCAGAGATGGGAACGAATGAATGACGAGGCAAAGGTGACAGTAGCACATGTCAGATCTTGCTTAATCAATCTTAGCATACAAAGGTCATTTTAATGAGGCATTACGCAGCTAACGTTACATAAAATTGTGCTTAAACCTACCTTTTCCTCTTTATATTCAAAGGGGCTTGACTCCACTGCATAGCAAGGTGGAGAACACGCTGGTTTTGATTTGGCTGCTTTAGGAGTGAGCTCCATCCGTGAAAGCTAACGTAGCTAAGGTGAACTCACATTGCTTATCCACAACAAACACAAGGAACGGCTTTAAAAAACCAACACTAACCCGGATACGAAGCCAAACGGATTGACGGACTCTTTAGCAATTACTAGTAGGCAAACAACAGGTCTTACAAAAATCGCTGACTACAGTATTTAACTGTAATAGCGATCACAGATTTCTTTTTCCTTGTTTTGCCGTTCGAGTAACCCTCCAAAGGCAACGATTGGACAGAATTCGATGCAGCGATAGCCGAATAGGATCCTGGGAACTGTAGTTGTTGCTGGGTAAACACGTTTCAGCACGAAGCACAACTTTAAAACATTTCCATGTTATTACTCATATACTACCTCTATCATATTCTATCTTGTTTTGGTATAGTTATACATACAAAAACACATAAGTGGCTCGGTGCTTGTGATGAAACAAATCTATTTCCCTCCCCTTTTTAACTTTGATAAAGTGAAAATGAAATGAAATATGTCAATGTTTTATGTGTCAATGTGATATGTATATATAAAACAAATTGTTTGCCTGATGAAGGTCCAGTACAGAAATGTTGAAAAATGATAAATTGACTCTGCAAGTTAAGACAGTGTGTGGGAATCCCTTTGTAAGCTCTTACCGACTCGTTCCTCTCCTACGCACCTGCCTGTAAATAAATGTGCGAAGTTTATACATTTTGTTAAGAAGTAGGTGAAAATAATTATTTTAGCTCCATTCTCTCCCATTCATTGAGGACCCCTTCACGAGCGCACTCTAGGTGAATTGCAGCAGATTTTGGTACAACGGAGTTAATAGGGAGTGAACAGGCTGTTTAAAAAAAGCATTGCATTGGTGCTTGTAATGGAACAAATCTATTTTTCGTCTATTTTATATAATAATAATAATAACAACAATAATAATAGAAGAAGAAGAAGGAGAAAGTAAAAGTAGTAAACTATCATCAGTTGATTCATCTGGATTAAAGATCAGTAACTCCTACACACTGATGTATTCATGGTTTGTTGAAAATTATTTTGAGACATGCTATTATTTTCATTTTTTCCTGTGGCTGTGAGGTGAAAGGTGTGAATTAAAACATGATCCTGCCTGAACTTGAACATCGGTTGCCAGTCTGATATTACACATCCTAGGGAATGGGGATTTTTAACATTTCATATAGATGAATCTTGCAGTGCTGACAGCTGAAGATAATTACTGTGTGTGAGTCAGAAGAGTGCTTTTGTTCTGTGACATGTCAGCAAGTAAATATATTATGAAGGTTTATCATCAGAATTTCCCAAAGCCCAGCAAATGTCTGCTAAAAATGGCTTGTTTTTGTCCAGAATCTCCAAAATCTAAAGATCAATTTACTATTCCAAACAAAGAGAAAGAAAATCTGCAAGTCCTCACAATTTACATTTATAGATTCATTAATTATCAAAATAATTGGAGATTAATTTTCTGTCAATCAACGGCATCTAATTGTTTCAGCTCACGTTGAGTTTTCTACTCGACCATCAAAAGAATCAGGATCAGTTTTATTGACCAAGTATGTTCATAAAAAAACAAGAAATTTAAATCTGGTCTTACACACAATTTCAAGAACAATTTCCAGGGATAGACTTGTGGCTAAAAACAAGGTCAACAAACCTGAACCACAATAGGTTACCATGGTGTACATATAGGGAGAAACTGAAAAAATACTAAAAATAATTTACACACTCTCCATAAAGTTTTCCCTGTATCACTGTGTTCAAGCCAAGTAAACAGATACACAAACACAGAAAAACTACAGTAAATGGCCTCAAGCTACCTCTCCTTTGTCCAAATGCACAATGCCTTCCTGTTATTAATTTTCTGCTGTTCTTTATAAGGATGTATTCCATCAGAGAGTTTAACTAAATTTAACTTAGACCAGAGTCTGACAGCCTCTACCTGCACCATTGTCACCAATCAATTGTGGAATTTTTGCACCCAGCGCGCAGCACAGTGGTGATATCGCCATGATGACATTGCTTTACCCAGATTTACTTCATGCCATATTATGTAATCCCACTTCATTCATTGACACTGGAAACCTGCTCCTATCATTTGGAATTGTGTGTTTACCATCATCAGTAGCAGTTGTGAGTTATCAAGAAAAAATATGATTTTCAATAATGGCTGATCAGGATTTATTTTCTTATTGAGTTTTTATCCTTTTACTTTTCACAGATAAGAGTGCTGATTGATTCATAACCCACAGAGGGAAAACAATATAACCTATTCCAGCAGTTCTTGTAATGTAGTAAAGTTTAGGTAAAAGATCTAAAACTTTGTCTATGCACATAAAAGGTGCATATCATGTTAGTGAGCATTTTACCCTTGCTTGGACGGTTACAATAAAAGGCCACTCAAAAATGTGCCTTTTAACACACAATACAATGCCACATGATGTTTCGAGGGAGAGGGCAATAGGTGTGCTGACCGCAGGAAGAGCCACCAGACCGGTTGCCTGTGAACTGAATATTCATTTCTCTACCATAAGTCGTCTTCAACATCTTTTTCAAAGGTTTTGCAGAATTTGGCACCAAATTTGGCATTTTGGCCAACCGACCTCACAACTCCAGGCCACTGCAAGATCGTCTGAGACAAGCCACCCAGACAGCTGAGGCCACAGTTGAGTTGCATAACCAAAGAATCGCTCACCTGTATGCTTGTCGTCCTCACTGGGGTCTTAGCTTGACTGCAGTTTGTCATCATAACCGACTTCACTGGGCAAATGCTCACTGACACGGATTTAAACAAATTTGTGAGCAAAGTTTGAGGGGAATAGACCTTTTGTGTGCCCTGACAAAGTCTTAGATCTCTTAATTCTATGAAAAATATTTTGTGTTTATCTTTTTGTAGGGTATAGTTGACCTGAGGAAAACTTAATGCACTTCAACACACTACTTGAATCTCACCTAATTTGGGCACTTTTCAAACTTCTGCCCCTTGTTCCAGGAAAATAACAAGCCGTCACGTAGAAATCTGGAAGGCTGTTATCCTCAACACAGACATTAGTGTGGCCAAAAAGGCTGAGGCCAGTCAGCTCCTGTTTACTTTCTCACCATTCTGGAATCTGTTAGTTTAAACCAGCCCCTTTCGGTTAGATATGGCATTATTAATGCTCACACATAGATGTGAGTGGAGCTGCTCCTCCTCTGTTCTACTATAGGGGCCATTTGTTTTCCATCACTTGAGCAAGTTGGAGTCATGCTCCCTGTGAGTCATGCAGGGAGAGTGGATGTCTACACAGGGTGTGGTGGGTGAAGGATCCTACTCATGCTTACAGGCTGCCAGTGGGGGAATAAAGCATCCAATTTGGCTCAAAATTGCATATATGCCAATGAATGGCTAGGGAACTTTAATTATGATCATACAGTTAAGAGCAACTCTCAAGGCAGCGTGCACGTGGTCTTCAATGTCACATGACAACAATAGTCCTTCATCTCCATAATAAACAATGAAACTGATCCTTGGGCAGCTGCACAAACATGCCGAACAGGCTGCTGTGAAAAAAAGTTGGACCTCAGTAAAGTGTTTGAGAGTGATTTTTTACCTTAAAAAAATGTTTGTGCATACAATATGTGATAAAAAAAACCCTATACATTAAATGCTCCGTTTTCACTTCCAATATGCGCGCCAGATGTGATCCAACAGGCTGCACAGAGCTGAACAGCAGACACTGAGATGGCTGCGCTCCTAGAGTTCATGAAAAAAGACAGAGAGAAAATAAATCCCACCTCCCATATCACTCCCGTCCCTTCCATCCACCAGCCCCCCCCCACCCGCCACCACACACACACACACACACACACACACACCAACACACACGCACACAAAAACTTTTGCCAGCCTCGGATAGTGGTGACTAAGCAGCAGGAACAGCAGCAGGAGGAGGAGGAATGATTGCTTTTCGTTTTCACAGTCGTCTATCTGTCTCTGGGGTGACTGACAACTAAATCGGTTTCCTCAGGCGCTGCCTTTGTGTTTTCCTTAAGGTTCAGCTTTTTCGCTCCGTCTGCTACACCTGCATGCCAAAGCTCCAGCGGTGCTCCATGGGCGCGGCTGGGACCGGTGCCCAAATCTCTGTTTTGACTTGCTTGGGGAAAGTTGAGCGAAGAGACACAAAAGGACGCAGGGCTTTAAGAACATCCCGCATTAGCCTCACCCTTAACACGTTACTGCCCTTGTGGATCAGCCGCATCATCTCGAAAGGAGTCGGGATTTGATTGCTTGGTGTTCGTGTTGGCTGAAGGTATGGGTTTTAACAACACTGGAATAATCTGAGGACTTTCTTTGTGTAAAACTTGTTATGCTGGATGGTGCGGGGGTTTCTTCCCACCTTTCTGATGAAACTGCTCTAACTTTTGCACTTTGAGATTTTGGTGATGGGCTGTCATTCTCTTTTTCAGTTTGCCGACTTTGCATAAAATCCCTTAATAGGCTACTTTAAAACAATAAGCTGTCTGTAAACTCTAGTAGGGAGTTTTGGGACCATTTTTCTCCTGGTGGTATCTATATAATTAGTCTGTAACGGTGATCCCAGGATAGTTTTACATGTATTTTTGCTGCGCTATTTACATCTCCCTAAATATACCGCAGGACCTGGACAAGCTGCAGCCAGGTTTAACTGACACCAGTCTTTTATGTTTGCTGCCCAGAGCAGTCAGAGGCTAAAAGGGAGCTTTGGACAGACTTTATTGAAAGTATTTAAAAATAGGAGAAGATGAGAAATATTAGTTGAATTGACTTTCACTGATTTTTTTTAAAAACTTTTCATAGATAAAACTTTAATAATTAGCGCACTTTTAAATTCTCTCTCTCCTTCTTGTTTCTAAATGTTAGATGAAAATGAAAAAAACATGCTGTTAAATGTCTTTGGTTGGCAGGGTGTGGTGAGAGGATGGTCTTTCAGTGCTGTGTAGGGATCCAGTGGCCGCATTTGTTCTTTTGTCAGTTCGGTCCTCAAAGCCACAAAATGAATAGAAAGTCTACTGAAAGTTATAGATGATGCTTTGTGGCTCCCTTTTGTTTGGTATCCACTATTCACACCAGATTTGAATGTGTCTGGAAAGTTGTTTGTTTTGAAATGCAATATAGGTGAGGCGAGACGAGAGCCACATCTTATGCCTGATCTTATACAATTCCTTGTATCAACCGAAATATTATACTTTTTTCTTAAGTATAACGACGAGACTGATGCGTCTGTCTTCAAGTGTCAAGAAATTTCAAATTGATGCAGTAAACGTCAGATACAAGCAGCCCAATCCCAAACCGGTCGTTGCGTAACTTGATGTTATTCCTGTCAGATGTTTGCTAAGATGCCATTAACCCACAGTTCCAAGTCAACAGACTTTGAACAACAGTTGGCACAGCATGTTGTATGACTGTGGTCAACATTTTACCATCATCTCACCAGATAAAATGGGATGGATGAGATAGCGCGGCAGATGGACTTCTCAGGAGGCATGTCAGGAGAAAAGGGTGAGATTTATGAATTTGTTTATGACGTCTGTCAATGTCCCATTTCTGTTGACTTCAAGAGATTAAAAAATACGATTCTCTCATTTAAAGGCCTATTGACAGATTTGCTTTATGTAAGTTGGTCTTTAAAGCTCCATAAATACTTAGGCTCTTATTTTCCTGGGTGATGCCTTTGTCTCTCTTGGGGGGATTACTCTAACTAACATCACGGCATGCCTTCACTGGTGTCAGGTTTCCATGTCTGTTCCTCACGCTCTGGGTGTAAGTCGTCCTCTGGGTTTTCCTCCAGTTGTCATTGCTGAATATAAAAGCACAGCTCATCTTCGCCTAACGACTAACGGTTTACATATAAGGTCAAGTAAGGCCTGGTTATGTGTCCGATGCTTACTGAGATGAACACATGATCAGTTAAACTTTCATCCTCTTGTGTCTTTACTTGTTTTGTGTATCACCTTTAAAACGGTTTTACAACGGAGAAAAAAGAAGGAAAAGATAAAGGACATACACAAGATGATGTGTTTTGGACACAATATACAAAGTTTAGAGAAAGATCTTTAAGGAGCCATATTAAGAGACTTTTCATGATGCTTTTTCTGCTTTTATTTGACTTTTCTGATGCCTTTTGAGGCCTGTACAAATCCAAGGAGTGATGTAGCTCAAGTACAATCACTTCTGGTTGTTAGCCTTGACCTGGAACAAAAAGAAGTCCCTAAAAGGAAGGAGGAGGAGGACAGGAGCAAAGAGGCAGGATGAACTGACATGGACTTTGCATAACGTGTACGACTGAATTCAATAAAAACTCAACAGGCTGCAGCTGGAGACCAAGATGCTTCCAAGTGGAAGAAGGCTGTTAAGTAGTGTTAATTATCTGCAGCCAATTCATTTAACGTCCAATTACATCCTACAGTATCCACTAAACCATGTTTATGACAGCTCCATAAACTTTGCAAATGAAAGCCTAGAGAATTTTGTAATAGCTGCAGAAAAGACTGACATATCACATATATTTGTTCTTTAAAAAAAAATCTTTTTATCTATAAGTGATTTGTAAGTTAGTTTCAATTTGACAAGAAACTATTCCATCATCAAAACCTACCTAAACAAATAAATTTGATTTTTGATTCTACATACAGAAATTTTTGTCCCTTTTTATTAAGAATTTATACTGTATGTTGAAACAAAGAGCCTCATTAATGCTTCATAAATGCTTTACAAAGCCACTCTATTATGGGTCATAGAGGAGCAACCTTTACATTGTCACTATTTACTAAGTCTTCATCAAAAGTTAGCCATTAAAGGTATCTTATAATTACAGTAACCCATTAACCACTGCTTGTAAAGGTTGTTCATAAATATTGTGGTACAAGAGGAACAATTGGAGCCTCCTCCAAAGAGCTCTCCTGTAGGAGAGCTCTTTGGTGGCTCTTTGGTGGTAGCTCAGGTTGGTGTTAACAGCAACAGCAACCTGGCAACCCAAATGTTGTTCTTATTAATGCCAATTACTAATACATTCAGAGGCAAAACGATTGAACCCCCATTGTATATTAGGTTTACTGGAAAAAATATGCTTTTTATCAGCTGTTTGCAGTAACCAAATCAAACAAGAACAGTTTTAAAACACAAAACACAAACTGCTTTTACTGACTCAAAATCTTTCAACCCCTTAATGACAAGTGTCTCTGGCACTTTGTAGGCAACCATTTTGCTGCTATGCAGACGTGATGCATATCCAGACACCAGCTTCTGACAGCATTCCTGAGGAATCTTAACCTATTCCTCACGGGCAAAGGCCTGCACTTCTGTAATATTCCTGGGTTAACATGCTGCAACTGCCTTCTTTAAATCCCACCAGATATTTTCTATGTATAGAATAAAGCCATTAGCCTTTGCTCGTAAAAGCTGTATTACAAGGCGGTACTAAAATGCACCGCAGTGGCCGTAACTCCAACAATGTCTATCAGTCAAAGTCACATTAATTCAGTAGTGGAAGCAGAAAAATCATCACCATGCCATTCGCTCAACATGCCAGGTAATACCTGCCAACCGGGATTAGCATTTAAAAGTTTGGATGATATAGTTTGTTGTAGATAATTCCTGGGAACTGTGCGACATACACAGAGTAATAACTGTTTTTCTTTTATGTGCTGTCAGTCGTGACAGAAACTAGAACCTCCACGACCATCCTTACTTCTCTCCCACCAAGTGAGTGTCTCCTCCTTCCAGTCATGCATGCTTTAATTATTGTCAGTAAACCGAATGCATTGTACAGTAATTATAGCCAAGCAGTTTGAAAGGAAGTACCCCGATGAGTAACAGCTTCTTCTTGTTTTGCCCGTGTGTCTTCTCGTTGCTAGAGGGAACCAGCGGATCAAATCTCAGGAATATGTCCAGCAGTGCTGGAGGGCTGGGCTTGGAGAAGAATGTCTTAACCCAGAACGGCAGTGGGACGTATTTCTCTTCATGTGAGAGTTAATTTCCACTCATGGTCCAAATCTGGGACGTTGTGGCTGTGTGTTCAGACTTGAGATGCTGAATGTTATAATTTTAACCCCCAGTAGAAAGAAACAGTCATTTCAGCCTCTATAAGTTTAGTGTGTCATTTCACATCACCTGCAGTGTTTTTCCCTTGTAATTGGTGGAGTTAGTTTGGAAACACTTAATTTTACATTCCCTATGGCCAGAGGTGGATTGTTACTCTGTACATTGTACTTTTTACAAGTATTTGACAGGTAATTTGACAGGTAATGCAATTTTTCGTGCATTATTACAGGGAAGTGAATGTATTCAAATGGACGTATTGGATGGCAGCCTTTTCTGATAAAGATGGGCCTGTCTGGGCAATGATGGAACTCCATTCAAACAAGTCTATTTCTTCAATGTCCTTTTTATCCTCAGCGCATGCCCTTACAGGCAAGCACTAACATGAAGATTCTCTCCAATCCTGTGGAATCCTCAATTCTATAAAAAATCTGGATACAATTTTGGAAACATTTCAATTTTAACCAGATAATTGGCTTCTCTCCCCTGCTTCTCTTTTTTTTACACTTTACACATTTTTCTGCCTTCCATAGACATGGATCAGTCTTCTTCGAAGACTTATTTGACGATAATTCATTTATGTCATTTGAATCTTTGCGCCAAGAACATGATATGCCTAAATCGCACTTTTTCAGATATCTTCAAGTTCGGAGTTTTGCTGTCAGACACTTTTCTACATACCCTAAACCCCCACATAAAGATTTCACCCATAAGCTGCTGAGCTTGGGTCCATTTGACAGGGGTCTGATCGCCAGAACGTACAATATTATCCAGAATATCGATCCACCAATAATGACCAAAACACAGGAGGAATGGGAAATGGCAATCTCTGATGATGTCTTGGACAAATGCATCTCGGCTATACACACTGTACCTCGTCTATCTGTATAAGACACGGATTAACCCAATTCAAGGTGCTTCACAGAACACATTATTCCAATGACAGACTTGCCAAAATATGTCCATCTACTGTATTTGGCCACATGTTCTGGTCCCGTCCCTCTTTACTTATTTATCTATTTATGCTATTGATTTATTTTCTTATTTAATTTTCTTATTATTTTGTCATTATGATTTCATTATCATGTATTTCTCTCTTTTAGATTGGAGTTTATTTGATAATAGTAATAAATAAATAATAATCCCATATTGCTCTTACTGAGTGTGCTCTTGGTTTCAGGGGGAGGGAGGGAGGGATAAGGGATGGGAACAATGTGGGGTTACTTGTTTATACATTTGTTCAAATTCCTTCTACATGTTTGTACATTCCTTTTTTTTAAACTTTTTTTCTTCTTTGTTCATATTGGAAAATTTCTTAAATAATGTGATTTAAAAACAATTGAAATACTCATGTAAAGTATAAATAAGTGAGTAATCAGACATATTCCTGTTTCCTTAGGTAAGATTCAGTTGAACGAAATCAAAAATACATTTTATTCCTCCAGCCTCTGTGGGTGTGAACGCCAGCAGCTACAGCTCCTCCTCAGGTGTTTACCTTGGAGGAGACTCCTCGGGAGGAGGCAATGGAGGGGGCGGCTACATTGACGGAGAAGGATATGGAAGCAGAGTTGTAGGTGGAGGAGGAAGCGGTGGCAGTTATCATGTGAGCTCAGTGTCAAAGGTCAGGTCCAGCTCGTCAGGCGGTGCCAGGAGAGCGCAGGCTGTTGGTTCATCGGGAGGCCTGTCGCCAGTTTTCCAGGAGACGAAGACCATATCGAGCCGCTCAGGAGGTTATGATGGTGAGATCCTGTTAATAAAAAAGGCTGCAAATTTGGCATCAGTGGTGCCCGAAAGAGAACCTTGAAAAGAGAAGGAAACTGCTGTGCATGAGGGTGTTAACATTTCTGCTGTTATTGTTTTATTCTAGGAAGTTCCAGTCCAAATTCCTCCCCAGAATTTTCACGCAAAGACTATGGAGTCTATTGTAAGTGAGATTTACAGCTGCATTAGATTATGTCTTTCCTGATTAAACAATATTTTTACAGCTTTATCCTCATGATGTGTCGTGTGTGTATGTTCCTCCCTTTTTTTTTTTTTTGCTGCTTGTTGTCTTTGCAGGCACCAACACCACAAGAGGAAGGAGCGAAAGCAGAGGTATTCTAAGAGATCTTTTCCTGCCTCCCTTCATTATTTCTGAATCATCTGACTCTGAATTGTCCTGTTTTCATTTTATTAAATGGGGATACTTTTGTCCATTCTGTGTTGTGATTTTTCCAGAGAGTGAGATCAGAGCCAGATTACAAAGTGCCTCTCCCACGGCCTGCAGATGTAAGACCACTTGAGGCACATTGATCCATTTGCTGCTGGTTGTGCAATCGCTCATGAAGCAACAAAGCATCTTTGAATCTGTTCATTCAGAGATCCACTTGGATAGTAAAATATTTTTACTGCTGGGTCACTTTAGTGCAGCATGCTGTTTTTTAATTATGTTGCTTTCAAATGAGGTCATTCCTTCTCCACCTCTCTCATGCATTTTTCAATTAGTAACACATGTGCAGCTCCCCCAGACAGGAGATATACAAAAAAAAAAAAAAGGTGGAGCCTCAAACAATGAGAATCATGGGTTTGTTTGCATTGCATTCATGTAGGGAGGAAGTGAAAGGCCAGATTTGTGGTGGCAACAATGGCACACATGAGTCACTGTTTGCAGCAACCCCTGTTTTTGGAGCCGAACAGTGGAAAGTCAGAGTTTAACCAATGCAGAATGCTCCCCCTGCTGATTTAAATCTGTAACTGTGATCATGTAATCCACGTATTTTATATAACAGCCACTCGTTCTGTGCCATCCAAGGTCTCACATCTCTCACAGCTTTTTCTGTCGTTTCAGCAGTGATGGAAGAAGAGCTTAGTACTTTTACTTGAGAAGAAATAGCAATTCAGCAGCATGCTACTTTCTATTTCAAGTTCACTACCTTTCAAGAGGAAACATTGCGCTTTGAAGATCACAACAAACACACAAAACCATAATCAGCTCATAGAGGATGATATAATGTAGTTAAAACGAGTCTCATCTCCATCAGTTACAATATTAAAAATATGTATCAGTAATAATAATAATAATAATGATAATAATACTCCATTAATCAAATAGAACTCTTTGCTAGAGCCCATTGAATTGAATTATAGCCACTTTGAGACTATTATATTGTACTTTTACTTCATATTACTGATTGTCACCACACTCTCTGCCACACATATTTAAGGCAGCCAACTAGACAGTGAAAGTAAGAGAACTATTAAAAGCAAAAGCTATAATTAGCCTAAAAGCATATTTGTTGCTGTGCGACTGAAAATTGTATATTCTTTTCTATGAATTTTGCTGCTTTAATTGCAGCTGTCTGCACAGCTGTGCAGTAAAAGTATTGACTTAAAAGAATACAGTATTATGCACTGATATTTATTGGGGTAGAAGTGAAATTAGAAGTTCCTCAGAGTTACTGAAGTTAGCCTAATCTCATACACTAAAATGAATTTCACAGAGACATGGCATTTGGCGGTCATTGTTTCTGCGACTGTGATTTTTGCAGGGACAGAGCTGGATGACGTGAAGAAGCTGCTGAAGGGGCGCTCCAGTAGCGTCAGCCCCACTCGCTCCTCCAACGCCTCCATCACCCTGCCTGTCCCTAAAAAGGCCACCGTGGAAACCAGAACCATCTCTGTGGCCTCTCAGGCTGGTATATATCCTTACCAGAGTAACACATAATGTACATGCATAGACACCTTGTCTACGTCCTAAAGATGTATGGTTTAAAATGGCCTCTGTTTGCACCTCTCACGTATTACATTACATTCCCTAATCTAAGCTAAGCATCTGGTTTGTGGAATGGCACTCAAGAAGAGCACATACCTTCACCAAGGTCGAACAATCCTATACACGTCTGTTTAGCTTGCCTGGCCCATGCCCCACACCTCCACTGAGTTTTGTGGATATCTATGCAGTAGTATTTGCAAAATTCTGCCAAAAACCAAACAAGCCAACAGACACAATTGTTAACGTAACGTCCTAATAACCACCGTGACTGGAGAACCACAGTTACAGTATTTTCAGAGTCTGAAAAGACTCTTCCACAAAATCTGGATCAAAAAAAGATTGTGTCTGCTGCATGATAGAAATGATTTCCCTTTGGTCCACAAGAAAGGATGAAATTAGAGAAATAAATGAAATAATTATTGCAATTTATGAAATAATTTGTGCATGAAATAATAGAAAATTACATCTTAACATATAATATAAACAAACGTTTGGTTTGGTTGGTATTCTGTTAATATTGTACAAACTAAATTAAGAAAGTCTCGAATTTGAAAGAGGGGCAGAAGAAGAGATCTTTTTGTTCCTTCAGTGGAAAAAGTATTTTTGACAAATAGATGTTTGTCTTTGTGTCTTTTCTCTCCTGTAGGTTCAGCTTCATATGATTCTGGTGTGAGATCAGGGGCCTTCCACACCATTGAAACAGGAATATATGATACTGGTCTGACATCTGGGCAGTTTGATACTGGTGTAAAATCAGGTCATTATGATATCACGCTGAATTCAGGCCAATATGATACTGGGGTCAAATCAAGCCAGTATGATAGAAGTCTGAAATCAGCACAGTTTGATACTGGTGTAAAATCAGGCCAGTATGATACCGGTGTGAAATCAGGACAATATGATATCGGTCTGAAATCAGGCCAGTATGATACTGGTGTAAAATCGGGCCAGTATGATACCGGTGTGAAATCAGGACAATATGATATCAGTCTGAAATCAGGCCAGTATGATACTGGTGTAAAATCAGGCCAGTATGATACTGGTGTAAAATCAGGCCAGTATGATACTGGTGTAAAATCAGGCCAGTATGATACCGGTGTGAAATCAGGACAATATGATATCAGTCTGAAATCAGGCCAGTATGATACTAGTGTGAAATCAGGACAGTATGGCACAGGTTTTAAATCAGAGCAGTATGACACCAGTGTGAGGTCAGGCCAGTATGACACCAGTGTGAGGTCAGGCCAGTATGACACCAGTGTGAGATCAGGCCAGTATGACACGCTGGACACCATATTTCCATCTCTCTCCTGGTCCGTCGCCACGCTGCCCTCCTCCCCCACCACGGTGGTTGCTGGCAACACCAGCGCCTATACTTACCAGGCCAGTACCAACAACATGTCAGGAGGATCCTTGCCAGCCGGCCTCACCTCACCCTCGGCCCTGTCAGGTGAGACCAAACTCCCCTTCAAAATGACCCGTATCCATGTTTCCTGCAGCTGGAACGTGGTCTTGTTTGTTTTGTTTTGTTATTATAAATTACATTAGACATAGTTGCATATAGATACTGTATATACATATACGAGTGATCAAAAAAGCAGATCATCGTAAACACTAAGACACAAAAAATATGAACAAAAATATTTACGTAGACAGAAAAGTTCTGTACACAGCAGGGATGAGGTTTGTTTTGCAGTAGCCAATTATTTTTTAAATCTTAAACAGAATGTGTTTATTACACCAAGGGCTAATATAATGCTAAAGAACCATACTGTATGTTGGAGTCTTAGATTAACTTGAAAATAAATAAATTACATGTGTGGTAGTACTTGACTCATTTGATTACTTGACACTAATCTCACAACCTGCACTTTTAATGTGATTCCATTGTGTATCTGTCATTTCCGCCTGTACCCATATTTATTGTATTTGCACACTGTGTTGTGATGTGAATTATAACGTGTGCTGCTGCCTTTTGGGCCAGGTCACCCTTGTGAAAGAGATCCTTGATCTCAACACGTTAATATTCCTGGATAAATAAAGGTCAAATAAAAATAGTAAAATAAAACTCTTTATATGTGTTACATGTTTGTTTTTTTTTAGAGTTTCATTCATTTTATGTCATTTTTCTTTTTGTCCTTTTCTTTCCCATTCTGTCTCTTTTATGAATATTCATGTGTTTCATGTGTGTTATTTTATTATTTAATTCTATTTAATTAAACAAAAACCTGCGTCTCTTGTTTACAGTTTATGGCTTTCAGAATAATCTGGCTCCTACTTCTGGCAGTGTGCTCACCACCAGTGGAGCCAATGTAAACGCTAACGTAGGAGGTACGGCAGAAGGTTTCCACAATATCTCGACACTATCAAATACTCTTTATTTGTACTGTACATGTGTATCTGTCCTTACAGGATATGGTGTGCAGAAGAACGTGTCAACTGGTGGCAGTGGTGTCGTCAGCACTGGAGTCTCTACAAGTCAGTCCACAATTGTTAAAGTTCACCTTTATCTGATAAAAGGTTTTTAATCACAGTCAAAACAATTCTCACAATTAAATGATTCCTATCCGTCTTCTTTTTTTTTCCTCCTTTTTTTTGGGTATTATCAGCCACTAGATCCCAAACTGATGATGCTTATAAGAAAGACCAAAAGTTCCTGATCTCTGATAAGGAGAACGCTCCAGTTAAGAGGGACACAGAGACGCTGATTTTGGCTAAAGACAGCGGGAAGCAGTTCACCAGCAGCAGCGGCGGTCTTATAGGAGGAGGTGAGTCCGATACTTACTGCTCCCCTGTGGTCAAACACTGATTTTTATCTTACCTTAATCACTTTTCTGGACCCGATTTTGGATCCCATAATTTTCCATGACCACAACAAACTGAAAAGCATATTTATGCAGTATACAACAAATCTTTTTTTCCCACCTGTCTCTCATGGGATGGTGATGGAAGAGAATGTCTTGCCCCAAATGTCACATGTTCCCAGCCTGAAGAGATTTACATGTCAAAATTCAGTTATAATCATAGCGTCACCCAGTGGCATTAAAAAATGTCATATTTTACAATGTGATGTACTGCTATTAGCACGATCGCCATAATGAGCTCAAATTGAGTCAGAAAAGCCAAGACCCTTTGTTGACGACCGATTGTGTTTATTGTGAGCTCTTTTGTTGAACGGCGTTGGCGTGGAGGCATGGCGAAAGTTGATGTTTCGCCATAAAAGAGAAAGTAGTTGTTGAGAGGCCATATATGCTCTGAAACTTCCAAAAAATTGGCAGGAGTGACAGTTCTGATATGGATTTCAGGATTGGGCAAAGTAAGCGATGGGTCAATGGGTGTTCTCTAGCGCCACATGGTGGACACAGAAAGGTACACCATAATCCTTTCTGGAGTGTGTTCGTGTAAATTCAGAATCGTGTTGAACAGCAGGTGTCCAGTAGCAATACTGCGACTGCAGCACACCTCAATGGGCCCAGGCATACGAGGGCCCTTTGTCGTTCCAGGTTATGTTGTTTTAAGCCCTTTCTCTGTTGTGTATGACAGTATTACATCATATTATCCATTATATTCTGATATTGTGTGTTATCTCACTCTTCATTTGTGCCTTTGTCTCTGCTCGTTATTTGCAATCAATAAAATAGTAGCGGTTAA
The DNA here is from genome assembly GCA_037577475.1 of Chaunax sp. Z400. Classification (NCBI taxonomy): domain Eukaryota; kingdom Metazoa; phylum Chordata; class Actinopteri; order Lophiiformes; family Chaunacidae; genus Chaunax; species Chaunax sp. Z400. The sequence goes on from CM075193.1 coordinate 14,588,061, forward strand.
AAATGCATTTCTAATTTTTTACAGGGTCACTATCGGGAGATTCCTTAAAGAAAGAGAAGCTTATTTTAAGCTACAGTGAGACAATGCCACTAAAGACGGAGACAGGCAACGCTTACTGTGAGTGGTCAATGAAAACATCTCTATCAACAGCAACGCTTTCATTGTACGATAAATGACTGACTTTCTCTTTCAACAGATGGATCATCTGGAGTTGTAATGAAAGATAAAGCCACCTATGCAGGTATTTCTGATTGCAGGCATCTTTATATTTAATGATGACAAATACTTCAGTGCGAAAGTGAGCATCGCACTCTTTACTCCGTCTTCAGAGATTCACAGGGACAGCGGCATCTTTGGAGGTGGAGGACTGTGCTGCTGCTCCGACTCCTGCTGCTCCTGGTGGAAATGGCTGCTGGGTCTCCTCCTCCTCTTCCTGCTCCTGTTGGGACTCCTTTTTGGCCTCATTGCACTGGGTAAGATTGACTTATTCAGAATCCGATTCAATTCATTTGCTCCTGACCCAGCCCGTCCACACAGCTACAACAACAGCAAGACAGTCATATGTCAGAGGTAACAGATCGAGGAGCATCAATTACAAAAACATTTTTAATAGTACATATAAATAATTGAGTTTGAATCAATGCAAGTCATTTAAAATGACTGTTAAACTTTTGCCTGATGGCAGAAGGAATTAAGTAACTTATTATAACCTAGGCCTGAGTGCATTACAGTGAATTTTCTGGACAAAACACTACGTTACGTTGGCTGACGAATTCCTTTGGCTCTCAGGACCACTTGCTTCTCCCACTGGGAGCACAACATTCTGACATTCAATGGGTAAAAGAAGTCTCCCCAAAGATAAAAAAACAACAACTTTCGAGTCATGAGAGACTCTCTGCTGCTGCTCTGCAGTGAAACTCCAATAAAATGTGTGTTTCAGCTTTTACAGGCTAGTGAGCTTTATTTCACAGTGCTGCTAAGAGCTGGCAGCCAGTAAATGGATTTCTTTCCCTGGAAACTTGTCGTGTGGGTTCTGACTCAGTGCCATAAAGCTGGACTGGCATTCATTCTACCTTTTCCTATGAGTGAGATACAAAACCTGGAATAACATTTGCAACTTGTGATTTGAGGTACATTTTTACCTCTATTTAAACATGTGCACATCAAAACCTGTTACCTGTTACTGACCAACTAATATACTACAATACTACAGATCCGGCACAGTGCATGTTTCATACACTCAAAGGATCTAAAAATGCACCACTGTATTTCTTTTTTCTTGTATTTCTTCTTCTTCTGAATAATGAAAACAAAGAGACAGAACCAAAATAACACCAAAAACATAAGCACCATAAATTTCTCAGGTGACACAACTGGAGCAAAACAACATTTTACACACTCTGTAATTAGTGTGTGTCCCCCATCAGCATTGATGGCAGCAGTAATACTCCTCCTAATGGACTGGTACAACCTCCAGATGATGTCATCCTGTGGGATGGCCGCCTGCTCTACAGTCAGAGCTGCCCAGAGTTGCTGCTGAGTCTGTGGAGGATGTTCATGGATGTTCACTCACTCACTCAACCGACCCGACAGGTTTTCACCAGGTTTTCAGTTCGGGGCTCATCTTTAGCTATTCCAGAAATGTGGGCATCATTCTCCCCCAGACCTCCATTTGTCAGATGATCTTATTGTTTTGGCATCTACAGGCCTATTATGGGCACCAGTGGTCTCTGCTGCTCGATTTGAATACGTTTCTGAGGTGCAGCAGGTTGATCCTGATTCTGATTCGTTACACAAGGTCGACCATGATCCCGGTCATGTTGCCCCAGCTGTGATTCTTGCAGATTTAAATTTTCTACCCAGTGTTCATACCTGTTTCTTTTTTTATATTGGAGGTTATAGTTTAATAAGGGAGTGGTTATTTGGGATGAGTTGGATAAAGGCACTGAGACTGTTTCTCTAAAAATCGTCTAAGTACGTAGTAAGCAGTAAGCAGTTCATTTAAACACTGAAGTTAACATTAATCTACACATTATGTAATGATAATATGGGCTGTTATCTTTCATCTGTGGTCACATTTGTATCAGATCATTCATTTATCAAACTGTTGTTTTTTTTTATTCATACAGATTTGTTTTAGAGTCAGACATTTATTTTAGAACAACCACAACATTTGCCTTGTTCTATCTTCTTTATTAATGATTTTTAGATGAATTGCAGCTCAGTGGGTAGCCCACAGAAATAAACCCCTGCCCCATTAGAAAATTTTTTGTCTATTGTATGATCATTATTTGTCGTTCGATAGCATGCAAATGCAGTTAATTGGAAAGTCGTTCACAGTGGTGCATTTATGTTCAGTCATTAAGATTGGAAAAGTGCATTTCCTCAGGAGAGTTTAATTTGTGAATATTAACAGATTTACATAAAAGGGAATGATAAGCAAATAATCATGACATTTACAATTAAAGAAGGATTAAAGGCAGTAAATTAACTATTCTACAGATACATTTGTAACCTGTGACACCATAGTAGTCATTCAAATACAGATAGAGGATTATGCCTTACTCCAGGCTAAATGTGTTGTCCTTGTGTCTGAATCTTACCCAGTTTTTATGTCTCTTTCTCAGCTGAGGATGTGAGAAAGCTGAAGAATCGAGTGGCCACCCTGGAGGCTGAGTCGTCGGTCGCCGCAGCTCGTACCAGTCGGCTGTCAGGTTCTTCCAATAACGTCAACACCTATGTGGACAGTGGAGGTACCGGCCACATTGACAACACGCTGCTCGTGGGCGCTGGAGGTGGAGGCGCTGGAGGTGGAGGCTCGGGCACCGACACACGAATCGGGATTGCCGCAGGTGCTGGTGGCTCCAACGGTGGCAATGCAGTTGACGTGAGCGTTGGAGGTGGGGCCGCAGGCGCCAGTGGGGCCAGTGTGGGAGGTGCTGGAACCAGTTTCAGTGGCAGCGCAGGAGGCACTGGTACCAGTGTGAGTGGTGGTGCTGGCAGTGCTGGTGGAACCAGTTCCAGCGGAAGTTCTGGCGGTGCTGGTACTGGTTTCAGTGGTGGTGTCGGCAGTGCTGGTGGAAGTTCGGGCGGTGCTGGTACCGGCAGTGCTGGTGGGACCAGTTTCAGCGGAAGTTCCGGCGGTGCTGGTACCGGTTTCAGTGGTGGTGCTGGCGGTGCTGGTACCAGTTTCAGTGGTGGTGCCGGCAGTGCTGGTGGAACCAGTTTCAGCGGAAGTTCTGGCGGTGCTGGTACCAGTTTCAGTGGTGGTGCTGGCGGGGCTGGCGGTGCTGGTACCGGTTTCAGTGGTGGTGCTGGCAGTGCTGGTACAAGTTCCGGCGGTGCTGGTACCAGTTTCAGTGGTGGTGGCGGCGGTGCTGGTACCGGTTTCAGTGGTGGTGCTGGCAGTGCTGGTACAAGTTCCGGCGGTGCTGGTACCAGGTTAAGTGGTGGTGCCGGCAGTGCTAGTGGTACCAGTTTCCATGGAAGTTCCGGCAGTGCTTCTGGTACCAGTTTCAGTGGTGGCACCAGCCTCGGGACCGGTGTGAGCGGAGGACACACAGATGCTGCTGCTCTTCAGATCATGATCCAACACATGTTAAGAAATGAAATGCAGTCACAAGCATTCAGAGGTACTGCACATATGCATTATACTCACAACACAAACTGTACACACACTACGTTCATGTTCATTGAACAATTATTTTCTGTCTCAGGTTATCTAGTATCCTCAGTGCAGGGAGAGAGAGGACTACCTGGACCTAAAGGTGAAATCCATATATAATTTGTTTTATTAAATCTCAACATTCTTCGAGTTAATATAGAGTTTGGTTTAATGTATGTTTATTCATGTGTATTCTTTATTCTTTTCAGGGGACAGTGGATCTAAAGGTTGGGAAAGCCTCTTTCAGATTTGTCAGATCTTCTTTATGCTTGTCATCCACTGTGTGCTCTCATCTTAATCAAATGTGTGTTTTACTTGTCACAGGAGATTCCGGTTTCCCTGGACTCCCAGGTGAAAACCATTTTCCTTGAGTCATTACAAGTATTTTACGTATTCTTATTATATGAAATTATAATGTAATGTTACTGATTGTGACCTTTGACCTCAGGCGCTCCAGGTGCGATGGGACATGCAGGCCCTGAGGGGCCTAAGGGCCAGAAAGGAAGTCAAGGTACAGAGAGCTCTTCAGTTCAAACTACGCTTAAGGGATTTGAAAATTCACCACTGTGTTGATGTGCAAATTTGCATGGGTTGTCATACGAGAATGGCAACATGTATTTTATTGCGTATTAATGTTTAACGATCATATTAATTTAATCAGTAATAAAGACAAAAAGACGGAACAAAAATAACCCCTGAAATAAGCACCATAAACTTAGTATACATTATTTTACACCATCAGTAATTAGTGTCACCCATCAGCACTGATTACAGCCGTAATCCTCCTCCTCATGTACTGGTACAACCTCTGGATGTGATCCTGAGGTATGATTCTGATGATTCTGGTCGTCCATGGCATTATTACTACATATAGATGTACAAGTCATTTTAAAATAGAGCAAAATCAGTGGTGCGTTTTAAACCCTTGAGTGTACATTGTGCAAGTGCAGTACTTGGCTTATTTAGAGTTTCATATTTTATTTAATCTCTATGTAAAACATCTGATCAGGTGATCATGGAGCGGATGGGATCAGAGGGCGCGAGGGTCCACCTGGCCCCAGAGGTGAGCCGGGACCGTCAGGCTTTGGAATCAAAGGTATGGCTCAGATTCCCAGCAGTAACAGAACTCCTGTGTTTGTTAGTTATACTAACTCTCTTTTTTGGTTTGTGCAGGTGCTCCTGGAGATCCTGGGCCTGCGGGTTCAGCTGGACCGAAAGGTGAGTTAATCGAACTCCTTTTTTTTAACACTTAAAGGTACAACAGACAAAACCAGCTAATTGTTTTTAAATTAAAATAACATTGGTTTTGCTTGCTGACCAAAGGCACATATGTTCCAGTTCTTTTATTTACCTTGTGATGTATGAACAAGAAACAGCATCAGGTGGCAGCAGAGTCAGTCTCCCAGTACAGCCTCCATACTGTTCAGTGAAAAGCAAACCATTTAAAGAAGAAGACATTTAAAGCGAAAAAGAGTAAAAATGCCCAAATGATAAAAATGATTGAAAAAATAAAATGTATTCTATTTTTATATCACATTCCTGCTGTTTTTGCCTGAAAAACACCACATCTGAACACCTATGGGGGATGTTCAGTGTAAAAATGGTTCTCTGTGAAATGTTCTTGGACGATTACTTAAATTACAAGCAGCATTATTTCACCTCTTCAATAGCAACAATTCTTTGCAAAAATATAGGATTAAGTTTAGGATTTAGTGTACTACTTACTGCAAGATTAGTATCCAGCATAGATAAATACAAATCTTTGAATTTCTAATATTATTATATAAACATCAAATTAAGACAGAAAGTCACTGTTGTTTAGTTGTGACTTTAAAGATATGGAACAATAGTGCAGTTTATGTATTTTTACACACACTGTATATCTCTGCTGTCTTTCCTGACGCATCGTTGTAAATGCAAATTTTTCTTCCCTGTATTAACTTTACTGTATGACACATATTTATTTCTATTTTTATTCATTATTTTTTATTATCGTCATAATTGTTTTCATGAACTCTTTCTTTTTCTCTTGTTCTACTGTGTTACATTTATTAATATTTTTCATCATTAGAGTTCTCCTTAGAACCTGTAACACTTCTATAACATAATATAATCAATTAATTCAATTACCAGCATGGACATAATCAACGGGATAATATGGGATAATTGATATTTCCCATTTTTCCACTGTTGTCTGTGTCTGTTCTTAAATTCCAGTGTTAGTTTTTTGCTTGTTTGTTTATTTTGCATATATTTTCTATGAGTCCACATGCTATTGTAACATTGTTGTTAAACAGTAGTTCTCCTTCCTAATACATATTTCTCTTTGCACTAGGTGTATCTGGACATCATGGGCCACCAGGTCAGTTTGTCCCTGTTAACATTGACGGAAAGCTGTACAATGATTCCAGAAACATCTGCCACTATCATGAATTTACCAGCAGCTACTGAAAATAGGGATTAAGTCACTTTTAACAGTGTTGTCATTCTACATATACTTTCTTGTGATTGGTCAACCAGGCCCTCAGGGTTTCCGTGGCGAGGCAAGGAAACCCTGAGGTTTGGGACAATGAAGTGAAATGTGTGGTTAATTTAGTTTATATCATAATACTCACAGTTATTCTGTCACTTTGCAGGTGACAGAGGACCTCCTGGATTTCAAGGACCGAAAGGTTGTAGCAACTACATCATTTTTTTTTTTATTGGACTTGTTAGTGAATGTTTCTAACTGTAGTTTAATTAATATTCATTGTTAGGTGATGAAGGTCCCCGAGGTCTCAAAGGTCAGTATAGCTTTGTGATTTAAACTATACTAGAATTGTCTCATTGGCACCTGATATACTCTGTGCAGCTTCTTAATCCAGTCGTCTCTCTCCTCAGGTGATGCTGGTTTACCGGGTCTGTCAGGGCCATCAGGAGAGAAAGGATCCAAAGGGTCAATGGGTGAGTCCTGGACCCTCCTGCCTCAGATAAAGTCACTCAGATTATGGTGTTCTTCTCCTTAGCTATTACAGCATGACATTTTGACTGATGTAAAGATCAATATCACTCTCATATCTGTCCAGTAAACATGAAACTACATTACAACTGTTTTCATTGTGGCAGTAGCAAGAATAACACATTCCACCAGAGGGCAGCAGAGAGGAGTCGTACCCTCCCACATTAACATTAACACACTAACTTTGGTTTATAGTGACTTATGGATTGTTATTCCAGTAATAACAATAATAAGTTTGTTTTTATGTTAACAGGGTTGTCCGGACCTGATGGTCAAAAAGGATCAAGAGGTAAATTAGTCATTATATGAGCATAACATTTAAACACAATTGCACAGTATACAACTCAATAATGTTACACCCGAGTGATTTAAAAACACACCGCTGTGTTTAATCGCAAATTTTCTTGCGTAGTTTGTGTCTTTTGAAAACAGCAACCTGTATTTTGTTCCTTATAAACTTTTGATGATTATCTATATTTAATAGAAATGAAAAACAAAGAGACGTAAGAAAAACAACACCAACGTGTAAGCACCATAAATTTCTCAGGAGACACAACTGGAGCGTACAATATTGTACATAATCAGTGCTGTACAGGCCTATTATTGGCACCAGTGGGCTCTGCTGCTGTAGCGGTGGCCGGTCTGGTCCAGCTGAGCCTGTTTCTGAGGTGCAGTAGGAGGATAGGTCCGTCCTGGGTCTATGTCGTTGCACGTGGTCGACCAGGGCGCAGACGGGCTGTCGTTCCTCTGGCATAATGCTGCTGTAGATGCGCTATTGTGGAATGGTCAGCATCCACTGCCCTGATGACTCATCTGGTGGACTACCACGCCTCCAGTATGCCAGTAGCACGATCCCGGTCATCTTTTCCCAGGCGTGGCATTCTTACAGATGTCATGTTCTGTCCAATCTTCATTCATTTTCATAGGCAAACCAACCAAACAACCAAACAACCAAATAAATAGATAAATGAATAAATAAATCCTCAAAAAGTCTCATTTTATTTTTGGCCTTCAGGTGAGGGATCTGCTGGGCCCCCTGGAATCAGGGGTCCTGCTGGGCCTCCTGGAGACGCAGGACTTCCAGGTAAACTGAGCTTGATGTCACTCCCATGATTTGATGCTCAGCTATATTAACATTGTCATCAAATAATATGATAACCTATATTTATATTATCTCCCCCTCTGTAGGAACACCTGGACTTCAAGGACCTCCAGGTTATATTAATTCAGCACACATTGTAGTTTTTATTTTTAATTAATTCTGCATCCTGCTGTAAATCTTTAAATGCCTTCAGCAATGGGAATGTACTTGTGTCTTACTTTTAGGGATACCAGGGAATCCAGGACAGCCTGGTGCCAAAGGTACGGCTGCCGTCATCTTTAGCTACCCTCTGCTTCTGAAATGTCATGTGTGTTGTTCTGTTTAATCCGTACATCTGATGTAACGCTTCTGTTTTAGGGGAAACAGGTGAAACAGGAAGAATCATCAATGCAGGTAACAGACCATGATGAACGTTATGTTTTAAAATATGTCATAGATTAGACAGTAGATGTAGGATAGCTGACCTTCACTTTTTTTTTTCCCCAGCTGGCTCCTCTTCTTTTGGCATCCCAGGACCACCTGGGCGTGCTGGTCCTCCTGGCCCTGCAGGACCTCCAGGATTATCAGGTCGGACCCTTAAACATAGCCAGATGGTGCACTTGATGTTTTGCATATCTTACATCTCAGCCCTGAATAACTGTATAAGGAGCAACACATGGAACACAAAGTGTTACATATTTCTTCATTTACCTCCTCAGGTCCTATTGGCCCTGCTGGTCTACCAGGCTCTGCTGGTAGGTCTCTGCACTATTTTTCCTCCCAAAGGAAGCTTTTTAGATTGGCTGTGTGAGTCTTGTAGATGCAGCATTTTGTTTGTCTTCTCAGGTCCTAAAGGTGACAGGGGTTATAAGGGAGAGCAGGGAGAGCAAGGAATAACAGTGAGAACAACTGAAAGTATAAGCTCAACCAGAGCTGAGAGTGAGTACTTTCTTTTTGTTTTTCTATAAGACATGCTGTGTTTAGAGATGAGAAAGGACTGCATTACCTGCTGCTGAATATACTTAATAGTATAAAAAAAATACATAACACAATCTGCATCTTGCAAATGAAAACTTGATTTCATAAGCAGCACAATTCAGTTCAGTACACTCAGCCTTACTTAGTCTGGTTTGACCAATAATTTATAGTAGTGGAGGAAGAAATCAGATCAATTGGTGTTAATTACTTTCACCAAGGAAATATTGTTTTGCTTGTCAAACTAATAATGATACCCAATGTGATTCCTGATTCTAGGGTTAAGTTTATATGGTCATAGAGTCATATTATGAGGGTCCGACTATCATAGGACTGTTGCTTTTAGGTGCAATGACATAAAAGGGAAACTGAGCTGCCTTGGCTGAGGTCTGCGCTCTCTGAGTGCTGTCTACTTTTTTAACTATTTTGTACAGGACTGCAAATGTCATGTTATAGATTAATCTGCTGATTAATCAATTGATTTATTGGTTGGTAAAAAATAAGAACTTTGTCAGAAATGCCGTCACACTAGCCACTTGTAGGTATGTATGATGAAACCTTCATAATGCTTGTTTTGTCCAAACAATTTAATTATTTTGAAGTAAATTAAAAGAAATATAAAGAAAAATAGCAAATCCTCACATTTCTGAAGTTGCAAACATTATTTGGCGCTGTTTCTTTAAATTAATTACGATACAATATTACTCTGCATGTTCAGGTTAGGGTTAGTGTTTACCAGAATCATGTAATTTCCACTTTTGACCACCTGGGCGCTGTTCAGTAAAATTAGCCAGAGGTTTTATTCTGTAGCCTTTTGCCCTGGTTTGTCCTTCTTACAGACCAGAATATTGTTCATCGCTTTAATGTTTTTCTGCTTTAGGGCAGTTCGGTTCCAGTGGAGTCTCAGGACTAACGGGTCCACCTGGTCCACCCGGTCCTCCTGGACGTCCAGGTAAAAAAGACACAACATGCATCATGAATGACATCATCTTTGATGATTTTGTAGGAATTGATTGACAGCATCTTCTTCAAATTGCATCACTGACTATTTGAAAATGTTTTCATTAGGTGATTCAAGACAAGGACCTCCAGGACCACCTGGGCCTCCAGGTCAGCCAGGCAAGTATATAAGTTCATTCAATTCACTGTTTGAAATATGAAGTCTGAAGCAGATGGATCACATGGTGCATTTGTCTAATATATGATGCTTATCCATTCTTCGTATCAAACTTCAATGGTCATTTCTGCTTTTTAGGTTACGGAAGACCAGGACCTAAAGGAGACAAAGGGGATTCAGGCTTTTCATCCAGCTCTGGTATGATCCACAATCTGAACTTGTTCCTTCTCTTAATGTGGGTTAAACATGAGCAGTAACACAAAACATTTGACTTTTTACAGGAACATTTTACACCGGTCCACCAGGACCACCTGGATCTCCTGGTCCTAAAGGATCAACAGGTGATCAGATGTTGTGAAGACCTGTGGAGACCCATTACTGTTACATCATTTAAACAAATGTCCTCTCTTTTAGCTTAAGTTGTCCATAATTCTAACATCTCCATCATTGTTTTTAGGTTCTCCTGGACCAAGGGGTTACCAAGGTCATTATATTTCTTTAATAATATAATTTTAAATAGCTCAGAATATAAAAGTGATCAAAACCGCACCACTCTTTTTCTACGCCAATTTGCCTTGGTAGTGTGTGTTTGTGTTTCATGGTCTGTTGTTGCGCCTCTGGCTACATAACACTAGCATAATGGTTGCTTGCCATGTTGCTCCATTATAGGGGTTAGTTTAACAAGACAGCGATCATTTGGGATTAGTTGGATAAAGGCTTCATGGCTATTTTTCAGACTCAAGACTACTCAAAAAAATCAGTCTAGTGTGATAGCATATATGTTTAGAATGATCACAAAACCTGCCCTGTATATAGATGTACAAGTCATTTTAAAATCGAGAAATGTTTACTCAAATTTTGCCAAAAAGCAAGTGTTGTGTTTTTAACCCGCCTGAATGATCATTGTGAGACTTACCAACATAAATAACCGTGGCATCTTGTTTGTGTCTCAGGAGAAGCAGGCCAGCCAGGTTTGGCTGGCACTCCAGGAAGATCAGGAAGCTCTGAGAGAGGTCAGCAAAGACAAATCAGACAAAATCACAGGATTATATTAGAAAGACACACTTGTGAGAACCTCAATCTTTGAGGATTTGGGAGAAGGCTCAGTCGATCGATAGCTGTATATTTTATTTTGTCCTTACAGTGTCGACTTATGCTGGGGGTCTTGGGATCCCTGGACCACCAGGTCCACCAGGTCCCCCTGGACATCCAGGACCACAAGGATTTAAAGGTAAACCTACCACCACAGTAGAAATTATGAATGCTGTCAATGTTTTATTGTCTTTTAGAATAGAACTTATGTTTGTGTCACATGAAGATAATTCTTTTGTTGTTATTTATCATTTCTAAGGGGACCCTGGCGCTCCTGGTATTCCTGGCTCTTCAAGAGGTGGAAAAGAAAATACTTATTTACTTTATTTACTTAATTATCGTAAAATAGTCTTTAAAATATTATTAGAGTGTTTAATCTCAAGTTAAGAATTGATTTAAAGCTCCCCCCCACTTCTTCTTCTTCTTCTGGGTCTTTCCTATCTAATATTTCCTAAGGCTCCATCTCAGTCACCTCAGGCCCACCTGGTCCCCCAGGTCCTCCTGGCCCTCCAGGCCATCCAGGCTCCTTTGCTTCTTCTTCTGAGATGCAGCAGTACATTTCTGACTATCTAAGTAAGTTTTTCCAACCTCACAAGCCATTGGGGGGATAGAAGAGACGATGAATATGTTTTATTTGTTCCATGCAGGTAGACGTAGACTGACTGGAATCCCCGGACCTCCAGGTCCACCTGGTCCTCCAGGAATTCCTGGATCCTTCTCAGGCTCTATGGATGACATCTCTGCTCGAATAATTGCATACATACAACGTAAGCTTGTTTTGTTTTTTTCAACAGATAATATTTACTAGAAGAAGATTAGAAGGAGGGCAACCTCTAACAATGTTGTGCTACTTCAGGTTCAAACTCGGGCCTCAGCATTGGTGTTCAGGGTCCTCCAGGACCACCTGGTCCTCCAGGACCTGTTTCTGGATCCGTGACGGTCAGTGCTCTCATCACCATGCTTCAGAGTAAGTGCAATTCACATTCTAGCTGAGCTACATATAGTATCCACGCTACACTGTTCATATTTACAGGAGTCCACTGTCTTTGTGAAGTATTCATCATCATCTCATTTTTACTGTGAACAAATGAATCTCAGAGGACTTTGTTAGTCAGAAGCTGCACCTGGCTAAATTATGTCTCCTTGCTGTGTTATATCCAGGAGACGATGTGAGGAGGTATATTTCAGGACCACCAGGGCCACAAGGACCACCGGGTCCACCTGGGACATCAGTAGGAATTACAGCCACTTACAGTGTTGAGGAGATAGCGAGATATGTCTTCAATATCATGACTGGTAAGCACAGGTTGCACTAAATGAAGACAGTAATCCTGGAGGAGGAGCCATGATTTAATCAATCAATCAAACTGTTTTCATTGTTGTTTTCAGACAGAGGGATTGCGAGAGGTCCACCTGGGCTACCTGGTCCTCCTGGGCCTTCTGGTGCAGGGGGATCTGGCTTCGCTACGGCTACAATTGACTTTTCTGCACTGATGAGAAGTAATTTCTTTATCTTTTTTTCAAATCCACAAACACTGACCTTGTGTCACCTGGAGAGTTTATTACACGGAATGCATTCTCCAGCAAGAATAAAGAGTTACTCACTCATTCATCATCTTCTTCATATATTTCTGCATCTACTTAGATCAAGATTTCCGCTCTTGGATTAGCTCTGCCGTGCAACATGGTCCTCCTGGTCCTCCAGGTGTCCCAGGTCTACCTGGTCCTCCTGGCCCTGAGGGGCCACCAGGAGTCTCCACTGCCACTGTGTATGGGGCAGGAGGTCGTGGCCACAGCTTGGAGGACATTCAGCGTTACCTGCAGGGTAAGTCTGAGAGAGAAGATGAACATAATATATGTAGAATCACTGCTAATATTCATTATTGCAACAACAATATTGTTATTGCTTTGATTCACATAGTGAGGTAAAGCCATAATAAGTTACTTCTTAGAGCAAAGAAAACCATCAGGTTAAACAGGATCCATGCACACACTGTACAGTCATTTCATTTAATGGCCTCTGGCAAAGCTTTGACAGGCTTCATTATCCAGCTATCTGCCCACAACCTATAAACAATGTTATTACACCATGTACACTTAAGTTGAAATGGTTATTTTATATTTATATATATTGTATATTTATATTATTCATATAACCTAAATTTAAATAATAGCATTAATTAAATTTTGCACGCACTTATAGATACATTGTATATGATTTTTTTCCATCAAAATCCATACGTTATTCCCTAAGAACTGCTAAAAACTCCCAATGTTAAAGAAAGTTAAACAAATGCCCCTTTATCCAGATTTGCACCAAAATTTAATGATGGTCTATTCTGGCCCAAGACCAATACTCCCATCAGGTTTCATGGAAATCTGTCCGGTAGGTTTTGCATAATCCCGTTGACAAATCAACAACTAATAAAGAAACAGACATGGGTGAAAACTCCTGGGCAGAGGTAAAAATGTATCCATATATATCTTAAATAATGTGAATTTCTTATAAACATTAAAGACAGGTGTTGTGTTTGCAGATGTATTTCCAAATTGTTTGCTATAGATCCATTGTGACGGATTCAGGGGGAACTATTGACAGAAATTGATTATAATATTGGCAGAAATGGAAAGTAATAATCATAATTATGTTTTCTAGTCTCCTTGTTTACTTCCAGGTTATGTACTGTAACCCATGAAATACGTGCGGTGGTGTTTCTCCCACTAGCACTAGCAAGTTCCTGCTCTTAGACTTTTGAAAGTAATGATGTCATGGATTTTCACGTTTTACAAATTTAAAAAAAACCTCAGTGGATCAAAAATTCATAATAGGGTTTTTTTTTTCACTAACATCTCAGGCTCTGGGTTCAGAGGTCTTCCTGGTCCTCAAGGTCCACCGGGCCCCCCAGGTCCACCCGGTAGTTACACTGGATCAATTTCCTACAGTGGAAACCTCGCTCGGGAGAGCATCCGCGCTGAAGTTCAGGAGTACCTGACCAGTGAGCTCCTATCATCTCACACAGACAGATTAAAGACATGTGATCAGTATCTGCGGTAAAACATGACTCCATAAATTTTGAAAACTGAAGTTAACTTTTCTGTTTTAGATGACAACGTTCGACGTGTAATCATCGGACCTCCGGGACCACGGGGTGAGAAAGGAGAGCGTGGAGAGCCAGGTTACGTCCACAGCTACTCACAGGGCAACTCTCACCATGGCTCTGAGCGCAGAGTGAGCGACTCCAGCAGGCTCACCGAGTCACTGGACTACTCCAGCGTCGCCATGAAAGTTACGGACTACATCAAGGGTGAGCACATTACAGCTGTCAAACATAGAGATTTTACTTCATACTTCTATTTCGTAAATTTGCCCTAATTAGAGCTCCCATAATGCTTTGGGGGATGTTGCTGTTGCTGTGGATTCATTGAGTTATGATGGCCAACAACGATTAAACATTTATGCTTGATTTTGTGACTACATGAGTGTCAACAATACTCTGATATGACAACCCTCCTCTAGATCAAGGTCTGCTGCAGGGGTTACTGGTTGAGGGTCCTGAGAAGGTGAATGTAAGAGCGATTCAAGGCCCCCCTGGTCTACCTGGCCCTCCTGGACCACCTGGTTACAGCCGCGTCATTGGTGCCTATGGCAACGTCACAGCTGACCTCATGGACTTCTTCAGAAGTAAGCATACACGGTTCATCCTATCCACACACTACTAAGTCGTAACTTATATGAATGGAAAAATCATCCACACTTATGTAAGCGTTGCTGGAAAATCTTGCTACATCACAACTGAATATGTGCTTTCGTGCAGCCTATGGCACCATTCCTGGCCCTCCAGGAGGACCCGGACCAAAGGGAGACAGAGGGTACCCAGGACCCAGAGGAGACAAGGGTACATTTTAACAGAGCTAAAGAAACACTTCATGTTTTCCAGGGTTATGTTTGAGTAGGCGTTCTAAGACATGCAGTCTGAGAGGTTTGTCCGTTTACAGGTGATCCAGGACGCCCAGGTTTACCAGGTCTACCAGGATCATACACTGTCCAAATTCCACACAGAGTGCAGAAGAGGGATACAGGTAACCCCAGTCAACATGTCTCCAAACCATAAAGAAAATGTCCAGTCTTTTGTGCATGTAACGCATCACTGCACCTTTTTTATTCACCCACTGCAGGCAATAAAGTACTGGGTCATCATAAGAAGCATCGCCCAGCCAACGGTGGCTAAAGGGTAACATACTACTGGGTCATGTCAGATTTCATTTTTACTCTTTTTTTTGGTTTTTTTAAATTCAGCTGTAGCAATGCAAGTAGTCCAAACGCTCCTTATTCTGGCCATTTCTAGAAAAGTCAGAGCACAATTTGACGAAATAAAAGAGTGGTCAACACGGATTTAGCTGCTGGTCAGTGTCTTTGTGACACAAACTTCATTTTTTTACATATGGGTGTATAATGTTTACTTTGCTTAGATAGAGGCTTGCATTCAAACTTCACCAGGGGCAGCTTCGTTTGAGAGACTATCAATATTAACGCAATACACTGATTATATTTTAATTGAGAGTTGCATCTTCTTTCCCACTGCTTGTGTAATTTGAGTGTACTTTTTGGTTTGTGTTGTCTTTCATGGATTACTTTTCATTGAGGACAACAGAAGTGGTAAAAAAAGAATATTATCAGATTATCCACATAAATGAAAAATAACTCCAGCTGTTAATACCTTTGGAAGCTTTCCAGTCACCTCATACAAAACATTTTAAATACATATAAGAAATGGATCATTGTCTCCAACTGACCGTTCCAGTTAGTCAGGGCCACATGAGCACGGCAGGTCGGTGGGGGATTTAAGAGGTAGATTTTCTTGAAAGTTTTGTTGGTAAATATAATGGTTTAAAAACTCCAATAATCACTAACAAAAAAAATGATTGGATTGTATATTTTTGTGCATTGAAATTAATATTATTTCTTGATACCTTCAAGTGTTGGAAAGATTAAATTATAAAATGTTCCCAGATTGTGTTTTACATGATTGAATTTATTAACATTTGATATTTGCAAACACACAAATAAATCTATTTTTGGACTTGTGAGTTTTGATATTTGCATGATTAATTGAACACAATTCCACTTGTCAAATTGACAGTCAATATTTTATTTACAACAAAAATGTCCACTTATAAAGATGCTTTAAATACATTTGATCTGACATAAAAATGCATATGACAAGAATATTCACTGTGGTAGAATGACGACTGATTGACACAATGAACTGTTGTAACTTATAATAAAAAAGAAAACTTGAAATCTATGGGGCTTCTTCAGCAATTCACAAGAGTCTCCAATAGCCCCAACAAAAATCCAGCATTCAAAACAAAACACTATTCGATGTTAATGACAGTATACATTATAACGCACACTGACATGGCATAATATGCTATCAGGCTATCTTGGAATAGGTCTCTTTTTGTGAACCATTAATACTTACTCATAAAACACAGTGAAGGACAGCTCCTCACATGTTAAAATTCATACCGTTACAGATACAGCATTTTACCTTTCATACAACACCGGTCTCAGCAAGAGCAAAAGCTCACCAAAAAAAGAGTGACTACAGCATCAATACATCAGGAATACACGTTTAGATGAGGTCGTAAAATAATAAGGGTGTATTTGAGGAGAAAGGTACTATGAAGAGTAACAAAACAGGCAGAAATGTCGGAACAATTCCGTCAGTTTGGAGTTTGAATAGGCTTGGGTGAGAGAAAAGGAGACTCGCTGTCAAAAACACATCGACAGTTTACTACTGCATATTTTCTCTTCAGCTCAAGTGGCAAAACAGTGCAAATCAACAGCATTACATTCCATAATAGTTAACAACAAAGCATTCATTTGTGGGACCACTGCTCAAACTAACTCCCAGAAGGTAAAGTGATCTATTGTAAAAAAGTATTTCATCACTCTGCAGGAAGTAACAGTTCACCGCGGCATTTAACTAAACCAATAAGTTGAGGAGTGAAATGCAACCATATGCAACAGAAAGAGTTTTTTTTTTAAAATCCTCCTCATGGGAGGCACAGTATCTTATTAAACTTCCTGTATAGGTGCACATATGTAACAGTTTTACCCAGTGCATCATTTACAACACAGTGCATTCTTTTTCATTTGAACTCTCATCCTTATGATCCCAACATGGCTTTGCTTTTGACTCTCGTAACAACATTAGAGACTGTGCATGTCAGACTACTCATTCATAGTCATCGGCACATCTCCCTTAATCAAGCACTGCCTTAGCTCTACATGCACGAAAGACCTCAGATTCATCTTAATCACTAGTTTATGTGAAAAAAAAAATCAGAATCATGTCTCAACACCTTATGATTATGGATGGAAATGATAACCAGTTACTCAAGTGCAAGACATCCATGAGGCTTTGTATTTACTGCAAGCTGTAGCAAACACAGGTAAGGGCCTAAATGCAGAAAAAAAGAACACGAGGCATTGGAGATTGTTCACACTGTTAGCAGGCTGTGCTTATAATAATCTAATTCAGCATGAGTGGCCTTAGCAACAAACTGCAGAACTTTTTTTTAAAAATTTGAACATGCTGAAAACAGTGCATATTCTCCTCTGGATTTTTCGTAACTAGCTGAGGACATTTTATGAAGTGAGGGAACAGTGTATAGGCACGTCATGCTCACTAATAATGGAACCAAAACAATGAAGACATTTTCACGTTCATCGTTAACGGTAATAGAGAGATAATGCCACTTTACCAGGGAGAGTTTGGGAGCACAGCCAAGATTGACAGGTGTCTATTTTTAGGGACAGACAGACACTAGGCTATAAACCAGAGTTGTGCAGGTTCGGTATGGGGTAGAATCTAGATACTCGGCTCTGGGTGGTGGGGTTAAGGCATTCGGATTCACCACTCATCTTGAAGAAGACCTCCTGCTCCTGGAGCTTCCGTGTGAATTCCTCCTCTAAGGCCTGCAGAGGGCAGCAGATACAAACAGCTGAGTCAAACACTTCCACAGCTGCTATTGAAATGGTCATACTGTACTTCGCGCAGGAGCTTGATGCTACACACGGTGAGTTAAACACTGAACGGATATTAAATATACCTTCTTCCTGGGCCTCAGCTTCTCTCTCCACTCCTTTATCTCCTGGCTGTGCTCCTCATCCAGCTCCTTCAGCTTTTGGGTCTCATGTTCAATCAGAAGGTGGCATTTCTCATTCTGCATGGAAATGTGGGAAAACAGGGGACCTTCAGGATTAATGTGCTGTATTAATGAATAGCATCTCCTATTCTTTACATTTTTGTATGCACTATAATATACTTATATCTAATCTAAATAAAAGAGATCAAAATAGTTTCTTGTTTCATTTCTTTGCTCACTTTTTTAAAAGCACATATCCTTCTATACAATCCACACAATTCATGATCTAGGCATTAAAAACTGTTCCTCTGTTGCACCAATTCCAAGATACTGTAGATGAGAAAGCAAGCTCAATGCTAAAAATGTGGTCTACAAAATGTCCATACATATAAAAGTGTGTGAGTGTGTGTGTGTGTGTAGGTTGTGGCACCTGTAGCTGCTGCAACTCCCTGATGTTTGAGTCACACTGAAGCTGCAGATCCCTCATCTGGTTCTCATGTTTCTGGTGTTGATGCAGCCTCTCATTCTTCTGTCTCTTGTCTTCCTGAGAAGCGAACTGGACCAAAAAACAAAACAAAAAAACAAACAGTAATGAAATCCATAACACTGTACAAAACCGAGCTATTAAATAATTAGTCGGTATATGCTTTCAAGCTTTCAAACATTTCAAGTTTCAGGAAACATCCCACATACACCAACAACTTTGTGCTGCAGAGACTTTTTAAGATATTTAAGAGTTCCTCCGAGACTTTGCACATTGCTCGGAACAAAACAACATCTTGAGAGTGATGGAGTCAAGTGAGCCTGTGAAACGGTTAATGGAAAGTTTCTGGTCAGACAGGCTGGGCTCATTTCCACTGCTGTGTTTGTATTAGACAGATCCTAGGTGTGACCATATGACTAACCTTGTGTTACTAAAAGAACACGAGTTAAGCCGCTTCGATGTGACAAGCAGACGTTGTGAAACAACCGTACCACGAGTCCACAGTATCTGTACCTGCTTTATCCGCTCTCTCTCTTGCTCAGGGGTGACGGCTGCAGTGGCAGTGATGCGGAGACTCTTCTTGAACATGGCCATGCGGGTCTTAGCCTCACTGCGTTGAATCTTAGGCAGACGGACCCTCTCTTGAGTCTGTTTGTTTTTCATCTCCTCGACCAATCGCTGGTTGTAGCGCTGCATCTGCTCCATCTCCTACAAAACACACAAACACACAGAGTTTTTGGTACCAGAGGTGTTACTTCAATAAGGCTGCATCTTAACTCTGCGTAGATTTCCCTCTATGCTCTTACTTTCTCATGCCTCTTCAGCAGCTGGTGTCTCTGTAGGAAGTATTGGTCTTTCAGCTGCTGTTTCAGCTGCTGGTGCTTCTCCTGCAGGTGGCGCTCTTCCAACTCCCACATGGCTGCCTCCCTTGCTACAAGATACACGTGTACCGACACACAAACGCGTCACACATAGGAATCGGCAAGCATGCGCATTCATGTGAGCCGGTGTCAAATATTGATGAGAGCAAACAGTCGACGCTGTAAGCAAGTTTGACAAGCTGTAACTTGTCTATTCAAACAAAACATCTATATTCTCATGTGTCTGCATGTCACACACGATATTCACTGAAATACATGATCAAAAGTAGTTGAATCAAAAGTAGAAAAAATATCTTGACCAAACCTTTCACATTAGATAGATAACAGCAGCTCCCAAAGAAAATGTACATTAAGAGTCAATTTAATCTGTCTAGTAGCTCTTCCTCCATCTCCCACCTCTCATCAGCTGCTGCTTGTGGTTGAGGCAGTCTCTCTCAATAGTGGCGATCTCCAGTTTATGCTGCTGAATTATTTTCTTTAGAGCTCCGTCCAGCTCTTGTTGCTGCTTCTGTAGGAACTCCTGCTCCTGAGGAGCCAGAGAGATGAGGAGCGGTGAGAAACAGCCAGAGGAAGCCATCACACAGAGGGGCAGCAGAGGGAAGGAGAGCTCAATAAAATGTCAAAATGCAAATGCGTTTCATGTATCAGTTGCTTGAGATAAGATTATGTAAACTAATCGAGTCAACTACTTCATGTCAGTACAACACAGAGCACTGAGATGTCACATCATCAACAGGAATCAGGAGACACTCAGATCATGGATGACAACGATCCACAATGGAGGTGAAGAGAGGAAGAAAGGAAGAAAGAAAGAAAGAAAGAGAAGTTAACAGTTCAGCAAAGATTAAGATTCACAATTTTATGCGAGACAACATCAACACTGATGCTGACATCTTCCAGAGACCAGCCTACATTATGCATGACTCATGACACGAGCCAAGTTCTATTCAATTTAATTTGATTTTCTGTCCTTTGAAAAAATGTAATCTATTCTTTAGATTTCGAACACCCAGCTGGTGACAAATTGTGCGTTATGCACCGCTATTATTTAACAGTGTTTAAGGCGTCATTGATCATATAATTGCACAGAATTCACTGTGTCAGATGGAAAACCTGGGTAACAATATTATAGAACTGCTGAATCCTAATTGAGCCGGTTAATATGTGATACAATAGAAAAATTGCACACAGTTATAGTGACCTTTACATCCACGTTGTAAAGAAGTCAGTCTTTTACGGGCCTTGGCTGAGAGACAAACGTGGTTCTAGAGAAAAAAAGGGGATCGACGACTAGAGCACCTCTGGGAAAAGAGTGCCGGTATATGTTTACTCCCAGAGCCATTATAGATAGAAATAGCTTATAAAAAACATTAGACAAAGATATAGAACATCTGTGGACTGATGGAGGAAAACAATATATTGGACAGGACAGGGAAGAGAGAACCACTGCACAAACACAGTGAAGACAACACACGCACAAATAGAACACCGCCCATGCTTACGTGTGTCATACTTAAAGTAATACTGAGCCATTACAAACTATCCTGCCATTTATCTTTGCTCACACCTAAGTATGGGGCAAAGATGGAGAAGAAACATGGCAGATGGAGGGGGGGGGAGGACTTACATCCTGCATCTGAGCGTTGAAGAGCGCACATGAGGACAACTGAAAAGACTGTATCATAACCTGGGCCACTGCCTGCGGAGGAGAGCACACAGCGCACTTGCCCTGATCAGGGACAGACAGCACACAGCAGGCTGAGGATCTTTCACACACACATAACACCAGCACACAAACTTGATTCTTCCTAAATCATGTAAGAGACACGGTGCTTTCCTACTTTGGGAATACCAGCGAGTTTAAGGCGCATAGCCAAGTTCTGAGTAAATGTTAGGAGGAAGTCAGTTAATTCGTTATTAATGTCGTCTCATGCTTGAAAGCAAATCATAGCTCCAGCATTTGGGTTTAGTCCAGCTTGCAAAGGGATCTACTTCACTGGAGTTACGTCCCCACTTTCCATGCCGATGGCTCGTGGACTGTTAATAATCTGAGAAAAGAAAGGCCTTTGTCAGCATGACTCATGTCTAATTCGTGAAAGATGTGTCGGGAAAGGGATTTCAGAACAAACATCTCGAGCGGAGACAGAAGCTGAGAAAATACTGCCTCATTTGTCGATTCTTTGATCGCAATGTGATTAACACTCGAGGGGACTAACAGGTACAAGGGTACGTTCATCATTTGTCATCACCACTGACATGTATGCTGTCATTTCCACAGTAATCTCAGGAGCAAAAGAACTGCATTGTGGGATGTTCAGTAGACAGTGTATGCATTTTTTTGGTCCCTTGTGGTGCATTTTTCAACGCATCAAATGTGTTACAGTTTGGATTATTTTGTCAGGTTGGAATTGACAATTATTTCAATTATAAAGTATTATGCTGCTTTGGTCTATAAAATGTCAGAAATGATTAGGTTTCTGTACATCGACTATCAAATAATGGGCAAATCAAGAGAATCTAGATACATGACAGATGAAGTGTTTTCATCGCATTGATGCAACAATTCTGTGAATCCAGTTGAGTCATAAAGCAGTTCTTGAAATTAATTTGCATCTAGGCAAATAATGTCTTAACGCCACCACCTTTTCGATTGTCGCACAACTTACATGTATTGTCATGTTGTATAAAATGTCATAGTCTTAATAAAATCCACTAGAGCGCAAATGGTGATCGATTACAGACACAGCAAGTCTTTGTGTTTATCAGCACAAGAATGAATGAGGTTATAGGGAGAGAGAGAGAGGGAAAAGGAGAAGACAGACAGGGTCATCTTCGACTGAGTAAGCGACAGCAGCTGACGGTTTACCTCTGCAGTCTTGAGGAGCGATAGGTCCTCCTTTAAGCGTTTCATGAGCTCTTTTCTCAAGTGTTTAGGAGACTGTCCAACTTCCTGTTTGACCTACAGTGTGTGTGCAGAAACTGATTGATGCGGTACATTCTTTAAAAAAAAAAAAAATCTAGCAAACCCGGCTAACAACAGTAGAAATCATGCACTGCCCACTTTGAGAGAAGAGGTAAGCATCCAGCCACCAACCGATTTGCATGCTTTATTCCCATGTACTGAATTTGTTGATCCTTTGAGAAAGGCAGTCAGGATTATTGATTGTTTTGAGAGCTCATCAGAACTGTAGGTTTGAACGGCACAAGTTAGAGTCAAGTCATGAGTTGGTCATAAGAAGAATGGTACGCTGAAGAAAATGTTAAGTGTAAAAATCTGTTCCCCCAGTATTGCTTTGCATTGAGTCCCACAGCCATTAAGAGGATTACTCTGGCTCTAGAAATGAAAAAAGAGTAACTAAGTTGGAATCATCTAGCGAATAAGGCCTCTGCGTGTTCAACAGTCCTGACAAGTGCACTTCTCACAAACATTTTATTGTTATTTACTGTTATCTTGTGTCTAAAATCTGGATATGTAATACCTCACCTGATGCTTTTGGCCCAGTTTGGTTTCTTTTGTCATGTTCTACACCAGATTACTGTTAATACACTGTAGGCCAGCATTTAAAAGCAGAGTGCCAGTGTGGCACAGGTCACTACACCAAACCAGCCACGTCAGTCTGATAAGATCAGTTTAAAGAGGGAAATAACCTCCATTATTATTGCACAGGTGGGTCTACGGCTTGCGGTCTCAGTTCAACGCCCACAACTGCAATTTTTTTGTATAAAGTAACTAAGTATCTGCATCTCCAAAAAAATCATTTCTACCAGTGCACCATTACAATAAAATTGTCCAGTCAAAAATGTGTTTTTCTTCTTCTTGTTCTTACATTTGAATGCTTGATCTGACACTAGAGGGTAGTTTTCACATTCATTGCTCAAAGTATTTCCTTACTGAAAACCTCATTTTACGAGGGGGCCTTCGAGCATGATTTGTGGCATCACAAATAGTTTGGAAGCCAATCCTTATCCAATATGATATGATATGATGGTGTGATATTGATACTTGAGGCCTCCACTGCACATCCACTGTGAATAGACTTTACAGTGAAGTCGGAGACGTTTGTGTCCCGCAGATAAACTGGTGGAATGAAAAATATTTGCATTTTCTGTGCAGTACAGTACATTGTGTATATCTCTGCAATAGTGACTGTATACTGAGTTTACTTTGTACTTTATACCTTTGTACTTTATACCTTTTTTTCTTTCTTTTTTTTTAAAGGAAATGCTTTGGTGGCCTTTTAATACATATGACATTGAATTCTTTGAAGATGATTCCATATCAGTTACTCTAATAAAGTATTCTGTTATTCCCCAAAGGAGCCAAACACCACCAACAAACACCAAGTCGGTCATCCCATGACCAAAGTCACCACACACACTCATACAAGAGACACGGTTAGTTAAATACACTACAATAGTACATTTTGAATGAAGAATAAAACATTGCAAATAACAAACAGTACAAAAATACACATTTTTATCAATAGGCAAGAGCGTATAGTTTCGCAGCTAAGCATCCACCATAAAGTACATAGCTGAGGGCTGAAGCAACCATAAATCAAACCAGTTTGAATTTTTTTTTTTTTTACACCAGCTCAACACTAGCAACCACTTAAAGCCAATGTGTACAATGAGAAAAAAAAAGAAGTGGCCCATTAGAAAACTTTTGAGCTGCACAACGATCTCCAAGGGATCTTAAGGCACAATGGATGCAAACTGGCATTACTGTCATAAAAGAGCAGCATAAAGCCAAACACAAAACTGAAAGCACACTCAAAATAATCGAACATACCGTTTAAGGTTGTCAAGCAGAGAAAGAGGCAAAAGAAAAAGCAAGTCTTTATAAAAAGCCCAACACACCAGCATGATAGGATTTAATCTTTAGCCTGAGACTGAAATTTCATTAAATTGTTCTCCAAAAGACTCAGCAGCACAGCATTGCTTAGGAGGGAACCAGAAGCCCCAAGGCCGATGAATAATGGATACAACAACAACATGGAGGTAGCAGTATCTAGTACAAAGATAGCACAGCTTGTCTGTTGCAATCATTTGCACAGACAATACCAGGCAGAACTTATTATGAAACAGCCAAGTATGCATTTAGCTAAGTTGTTAAAAGCATGCACGATTACACAGCTTGTATCTATGGTATCCAAATGCTTATAACATCAAACGTCCCCAATTTAACACCTAATCAATCAAAAACTTCCATGCAGAAACAAACATGCATGACCTCACCTCTTTCTTCCGGTTCTTCAGCATGTTTTGGAACTTGGAGAGCTCCTTGTCTTGATCTGCTTTGATGCGTTTGGCTTCATCTCGAAGACGACTGGTGTGATCCTGTTCCAGTCGCTCAATGGTCTGCTTCTGCTTCTTCTCAAGATTCTCCACTTCTTGGTCGTATTGACGCTTCTTAGCCTGCATTGACAGAGCAAACAGACACTGGCATCAGTCTGACGAAATGACAAAAAGTGTTTATTGTGTCTGTGACTAAGCACATAAGACAGATGTAGTTTCATTTGTTTAATGCTTAAGAGGGATCAGAGGATTACCTGTGAGAGAGATTTATGTGGTTTATTTTCATTTGAAATACTGAATGATAAATGATACGTGATACATGCTTCATTTAGGTCCATCAGTCAGATTCAGTTCAACTGTAGGATGAAGTGCCTTCGTAGGCCCAAAGAGAAAAAGAAACAAAACAGTTCAAATAAACTGACTCACAGCAGTTTCCTGTTCAAAGCGCCGATAGATGTGCTCTCTCTGCTGTTGCAGCTTGTTGCTCAGCTGCTGCTGTGCCCTCTGCTCCTCTTTCTGCAGGAGGCGCAGCTCTCTCAACTCCTGCCGTCTGTGGAAACCACATCCACAGGAAAGTCAGGGTGCCATCATATTACCTCAACTCACATCGCTGTCATTTGTTACAGATGATATGGAATTTCATTCACAAAAGCAGCCGTTTGCAAACGCAATTTAAAATTGAGAGCATTATTTTCGCACTCTCCGAATTAGGTGTTAAATCGATACATAAACTGTGTGCACTACTGACATACGGTCATGAACCCAACAGCAAATAGTCAGACTGCACTTGTGTAAACATTCAGAGCAGCACCTCTCATGTCTTTAAAAGGCAGTATGGGAGATGCAAGTAACATAACGCAGCATTCATAAAGGTAGATAACCCATCTGACATTTCTAAAAAGCTGTGGGAGTGTAAGTGAATGAGAAGTATTTAGGGCAGGCATATCAAATGGGTCATGGAACATATTATGATCAACCGTATAAGAAGAAGACTGCATCCAGACGTACCTCAGGAAACGCATCTCTTCGTTCTTAGTGTCGTTATCTGTCACTATCTTTGATGTGGTCACGCTGACCTCCACACCATCCACCATGAACTTGCGTGTCTTCTTCAGAGTCTTCTTCTGGCGTTTTGACTCCTAAAAATGAAACAGGGATGTTTCAGGCGCTCAAATGATCAGAGAAGGGTCCATCATTTGACAACTGGTGTTGCATGTGACAAACACATTGTATTACCTGCATAGACAGAGAGACCGCTTCTTTGCTCTTGGACAGAAAACTGGAAATAGAAAGATTGAGGTCAAGACTGTTGCTATCAGCAGCAGAGCTGCTTCCAGAGTCAGAATCCTTCTCCACATCCGACTTGATCACAGCAGGGCTTCCATGCTCGGTCTTGCATTCTGAATCCATTTCACTCTCCGGAACAGAGACAGCATCTTGGGAAGCGTTCTCATCTGCACAAGTAGCTTTCTCCTCATCTTCCTTCACAGGGACATCTTTACATGGGACCACTTCTTCTGACTCCTCAGAGGCGTCTTTGGCTTCATCACTGACTACATTTCTGGATTCAGTCGATGCCCGTTTCTCCACGTCAGTGTCCACTCTGAGGTGATTGTCAGACTGCTCTGCCTCCTCAGAGGCCTCATCCTCAGGATTCTCCTCTGGCTGACTTTCTATGGCCTCCTTCTCCAACAAAACCTCAGCGTGGGACTCATCCACACTTGACTTTGCATCTGTATCTTCATATACGTTTCTGTCCATTACATTTAATTCTACATTGTCTGTGTATATATCTATATCTGTGTCATCAGCTTGGTCTTCTATTCTGTCCTCTGTTACGTTATGTTGAGGCATCTCCTGAACTGCTTCTTTGCTTTCTTCCTCTACTTGTTCCACATCTCCTGGTGTAGAGTCTGGCTCATCTGGTGCAACTCCATGTTGCTCTTGTGATTCTCTGGAATCTTCTGTACCTGCTCCTTTTACTTCCTCTTCTTTCACCTCTTTGTGCTCTCTTTCTTCTTCTACTTCTTGGGCAGGTGCAACCTCGTTTTTCTCTTCTTGTATAGCCTTCTCTTCCTTCTCCATTTCTTGACCATCCATTAAACGGTCTTGAGTATCTGCTGTATCTTGAGGTTCTTTTGGCTCTGACATTGCAGGCTTAGCAGGAATCTCCTCCAGTACACCATCTTCTGGTTTAGGCTCTGTAAGACCTCGAGCGATCAAGTCCTTGGTGGGCTCTACAAGCCCAGATGCTAGGTCTTCATTACTGGCATCAGATACCTCATTGAGTTTCTCCTCCTCAGTCTTGTCTACCTCACTTGTTCCTAGTCCTTCATCAGAGAGCTTATCACTGGTCTGGTCCTCAGCAGGATTGACCTCTGTCTCATCTGTAACAGATTCCAGCATGGAGGGAGTTGGTGGGACCTTGGAATCCTCTGAGCTGGTCATGCTGGCATCTGATGGTGCTCGCTTGTGCCCAGGAGCCGCCTAAGTAAACAGAAAAATATGAACATCACCACGTATCATTGGTGAATGATGGAAAAAATCACAGTTTAGGAAGATATTCAAAAACTGTTAGAGAATCATAAAAAAAAAATCATGTTCAAAAAGTAAACCAATAAAACTACCTACCACAGGTGTATCAGGCTCTTCCTCCTCCTCCTCTTCCTCCCTGCTATCCTCAATCTCCTCTGTGACTTCAGCTTTGGCCTCTGCGATGAGCTCTCTAAGAGGTCTGCTATTTGTTACACTCGTGACAAAAGGATGCTACGTAGACAGGGACACAAGACAGAAATCTTGAACATTCACAAACTGTCAAGCAAAATCAAATCTGAGAGCAAACAATGAAATAGAAAATTATATAATCGAGAACTCAGACTTTTTATCTGTGTGTATGCATTCTTCGGGATACACTGCAGGCTGCGTACACGTTTGTGTACTGTGAGATAACAGCTGGGAGTGAATGAAGTAGGGGAGCTGACCTGTAGAAGCTGTACTGGGCTCCACCTATTGTCCACATTCTTATCGAGGGCTTTCCGCAGAAAGTCGTTGAATTCTGGTGACCTTTCAGAAATAAACAAACAAAACAAAAAAATCAGCATGCTGGGAAAAGACCACAGTATATGTCCATGGGAGCAGCTTAGTGGAATAACATTAATACCAATCCTGGCCCCTTGGCCATACAGTTATGCAGTAACAATTACCAAAGCTTTCACACATTAAAACAGTCAACATATCCTTATCTGCAATTCAGAAACATTCCATTCCACCTCTCCTCTCGCTATCACCACAGCACCATCTCACCAGCGAGAAGGTTGCATGAGTGTGGGCGGCTCAGACTTGGCTATTTTCAGCAGCACTCTCATGGGATTCATCTCGTGGTTGGGTGGCTCAATCTGTGCCAGCTCTATCAGGGTTACCCCGAGGGACCAGATGTCAGCCTTGTAGTCATACGGGCGATCCTTGGACGTTTCACACATTACCACCTCCGGGGCCATCCTGCAGATTTAGCAGTCAGTGGTTATGTGATTAGCAGGCTAATTTTGGACTGCAATTTCATGTGTGTATTCAGGCATGTTGCTTGATAACTTTTTGATCCCTAAAGATGGAAGTGAAAAAAAAAGAGTAAAATATGTCTTGTGTGCATTTCAGTCTGGAATTTGATAGATAGGAAAGCTCTGGAGTATTTTAGGCTGAAGTCATCAAACATCAGAGTGCGACAAAATTGCTGAATGAGGGGTTTTCTGTCAGTCCATATTCCATGACAGCTTTTTGCACCACCGCATAGCAAAATAAACACTTCTAACTTTGGGACATGCGAAGACAGATGGAAAGGGGTGAATGCTCTATTGAATGCAGGTGCAGGACTCACCAGTATGGGGTGCCGATGAATGAGTCTCTTCTCTGTAACGTCTTGGTATTTTTAGCAGACACCCCAAAATCAGCTGAAGGTAGAAATGAATTACAATTGTCTTCATCAGTTCATCAAACTTAGCTGTATTATGACACATTCTGTGATGAATGAATTTACTGTAGCAACAGTTATAGCACTTGCTTCGAGGTTTCAAATATGACCCCCCATAACTGGGCAGAAATACCTCATTGTCCCCATCATAATGCTCTTAGAGTCCATCTTCTCTGCCAGCAGCTCTATCATCTGTGAAACTACTTCAGCCTGCTCTCCTTTTCTCACATTGCTTAGAGAATGCACATATTAGAGGGAAAGAGACCTATCATAAAGTCCCCGCTGACTGCTTAATAATTATTGTTTACCAGGCTGTGTCATGACATTCTGCCTACAGAACATGAGTCATCAGTGAACCAGCAGCGATGGATGCTACAGCAGCAACATGGATACTTTCACGTCTGGAATATTATGTAACCAATTCAATGCATCACCAGCTCCAAACTATAAGTGGTGTATAAAAAAATACAGTTCTGTCCTTTGGGGCTTTTTAAAAAAAATTTTTTTTTTAAACTTAACCACATGAATGCGTCATTCCAGTTTTATCATATACAAACACAGTTCTGTGTACTTCTCACACTAGGGCTGTGACAATAACCACATGCCCACAATACCGCGACCATGTGACGCCTGCCACGGGGTTGAACTCATTACGGTGATCACCACGTTTTGTGTGTGTTTCTTTTTTTAAAGGGGACATCTATGAGAGTGCATATGGTGTGTTATATGAAATCTAAACAATAATTACTGATCAATCATTGTCATTTACTGTCTTCAATCCTATGTTCAGGGGCTTAAGGAGAGGAAAAAACTTTTCAGCAGATGCTGGTCACTTCAGCTTTGATGCAAGGTGAAGGAACAGTCCATTAAAAACTGGTCTATGGGGGGGGGCGCTTGTGTGTGTGTGTGTGTCTTTATTATTAATTATTTCTAGCTTTGAATACTTGTGATATCTACAGATAACTTTCAATTGATTATATAAACACACAATAGAAAGACATAAAGAAGCAAAATGTTACGTCACCAATTTTGGCACATTTTGGCTTTAAATCAGACAGCAAGGCGTAGCCAGCCAGCCTGAATGAGGCAGTATGCCGCATTTGTGGGACAAAAGCATCCATGATACGAGAAAATACGTCTCATCTACATATCTTAGAATTCATCATCCTGCTACAGGCATTGGATAAACAACATGTAATCCTCAAAGGTAAGCAATTTTCTCAAATCAAATGGAGATGGAGGAGCAAGTGCAATAAATGTTCCGTGTTCATTTCCAAGCTGCAGCTGCATTTACCACCACAGCCCAACTAACCACTATCCCCAAAGTCACATAGCTCAGAAATTTGTCATAGCACTGATTGCAAAGGGATCGACGATTGACTTCACGAATGTACTTTTTAAACCTATTAGCCCTGCAGGAAGAGTTCATCAAGGATTTCTAAGAAAAAAAATCGACAGTGAATAAGCTATTGTTCTGTAAAGTGCTCTAAAGTGAGTACCCTAAAGTGCGCTTAGCTGGAACATGAGTGATCTTTCCTTTCTGAATAATCCTTAACATTCAGTAAATTATTACGATGGTAAATGCAGCAGCACAAAGAGACATTTTACCCAGTTTTACTTCTCCGTCCAAGGAGAGGAGAATGTTGCCGGCTTTCAAATCTCT
Organism: Chaunax sp. Z400; assembly: GCA_037577475.1. Taxonomy (NCBI): domain Eukaryota; kingdom Metazoa; phylum Chordata; class Actinopteri; order Lophiiformes; family Chaunacidae; genus Chaunax; species Chaunax sp. Z400. The sequence continues at coordinate 14,618,433 of CM075193.1, forward strand.
GTGGATGACCTTGTTCTCATGGAGGTAAGTCAAGGCCTCCAAGGTCTGCCTACACACCACACGGATCTGGGGCTCTGTGAGGGGCCTCTCCAGTTCTGTAGATAAGACACAGTTAATATATGAGTGATCACGTGTTGTCATTGTGGTTTTTGTGAGGCACTTTCAAAAATACAGAGCAGGACATTTTGATACCAACAAAAAATATAATGGTCTGATTCTATCAAATAGTAACTGAGTGATTAAGTTAAACTGCATCCTAATACCAGCCAGCATGTATGACTGGAAAAATCTGAGGTAATAATTTGTTCTAGGTGAGTCAGATGACAGTGAAATGACAAAGTGAATTAATCAGTGTCTTATTTGCCTTGGTAATTCACACAGGAGAAAAAGTAGTGAGGTCTTTTTGAGGTTCATGAGAGAGAAACTGCACGCATTAGAAGTTGACTAACCACTCCTTGAAATCTGAGCTACAATAATTACACTGTTGGAATAGCCTCTACAACTGGAGAAAGGGGGGGGGGGAAATCCCCCACAGGAGGCTTCTGAATGGAATAAGAAGAGTTGGCACTTGAGGATGGAGCAAAGTAAAATGCTCCAGAGCTTTATAATAAGTTTCTGTTTCCTTCTAGAATGAGGGACTTACCCAGCATGATGGCATCCACAGCACCACCTGCACAGAACTCAATGAGAATCTGCAAAATAAAACAAAGTGGAGAATTTTAAAAATGTGTAGTGTAACGAAATTAATTAATGAAGGAAAGGAGACACTTAGGTGAACAACATGACCTTTATAGGAAAGACATCAGAACCCCTATATGTTATTGATTACACTGGGGAGACAGTCCAAGAAGCCAATTGATCAGACACACAACAGCACTACTGAGCATTTCCTACAGACAGATCTTTTCTTTTCTATTTCAAAACAGTATTTATGCATCAGTCCTTGTTGGATCGAAACATCAGTAAAGGTTCTAGTTCCAAGGAGAAGACAGTGACTGAGATCCTCTCCTCGTGGTGTCTTTATGATAAACCTTTAATAAACTAGGAAATATGTGTCAAAGGACACAGATGCCGAAGCTAATGGACCCCCGCCTCCTGAAAGCTAGAAAACTGACATGACAATCGCCCAAGTTCAAAAATGCCTAAACATATTTAAAAAATAGACACATTGAAGAATGCACTAATGAGATGCACACCTTTAGGGCCCCTACAAAATATGTGTAACATTTCATTGACTTCTGTCCAGCCGTTTTTGAGGAGATGTGGATAGACTCTGCCCCGTTACATAGTACAGACAAGGATAACCCTATATGCCCCCTTTAGTCGGGGCATAAAAAGTTTGCAGAGTAGGATGTGGTGTTCATTCTTTTATTCTTTCAGAACAATTTCTACAAAATAATTGTTCTTTCGACAAGCTCATCAATCTCATGATGCCAGCAGCTGAATCTGTTGACATTTCAGAGGCTTGTGTTGCTGACTTGCCAACTAAAGAGAGACAGTGTTCCTGGCTAGGTATGTGTAAAAGATCTGATCTCAAATGCATTGCGTAGTGGAATAACATGAGATTGACCTCACAAGAAAATTTGCGGGGATGAGCCCAAACCCACAGAAGACATCAAATGACTGCAGTATTGCAGGTTTTGCCTTTATCATCACAGCCCACAGATAAATTAAGGCAGGGAGTTAAAAACCTTAACAACGCTTACTTTCATTTGTCAATCAAAATGTGAAAGTCCTAAAAATGTACAACTTAAAGCTGTAGCAATAGTTTAGACTAGAGCATGTTGATGCAATGCTCAACAGAGGTGCTTCCAACAAATCCTCTGATGAGATTAAACCAAATAAACTGTGATTCTTAACTATGGATTCACCAGGCAGTGCATTAGATGAACATTAAATTTTCCCTATTGCCGTTACTGAGATGCAAAACCGAGAAGCTCCTGGCCTCATTTGTAATAGGTGATGTCATGTACCCAACCACCACTTCATCTTTATTGGCAGTGGCAGTTAGTTGGGAGCTCATGGTATCAGATGATGGACAAAAATCAATCACAGCCACAACCGAGAAATGATATCTATTCAGGGACTCAAAATAAACAGGAGAAACCAAGCGGCTGTTCCTGTTCTACATGACAGCTCATGGTGTAGGAATCTTGCTTCTAATTTACATCATTATTATGTATTATAGCAGATGTGAGAAGTGTGCATAAATAAAAATCTGTTGATCGTAATCCCAGGTTTAATTGAACATAATGCATGCAATTTAATCCTCTCTTTTCAGCAACATATTTTCCTTGATTAATCCTTCGCAGAAAAAAGGAATGGATTAACTCAACCAAACACACGCAAAGCAGAGGCAGTTACACATTCATCATGCCACTTTAAGACAGGGCCGAAGGGACAACCTGTGTGCAACTCTGAATTATTCACAGGCACTTTCTCCAGCCACCAAAACCCCTCCATTATCATCCCATAGATGTGGCCAGTCCACAAGGGACGGACACATGACACCACCTGCCAGGACCTAATTGTTCTGGGACCTCTTTCTGCACACAGAATGAGATCTATTGACTATGTATTAAAACTGCACTGTGACTCAACTCTCATCCCTCTGCTCACAGTGAAATAGCTTGATCAGAAAAAAACACAGGGCTCTTTTTTTTTTTTTTAAATGGGATAATTTTACACTTAAGATTTGTTGGAGGGACAAAATGGGCAATATTCCGATTCAATCACAAGGTGCTGTCCAAGCTAAGATGTTTATTTACTTACATTGCAGAAACATAATCCATCATTTTGTAGGAGATGATGCTTAATCTGAATTATATTTTTCATCAACATTATTATAATCTATGACTTCAAGGAAGGGAGGCTATAGTGCAGCAGTACATGCAATCCTTCTCTCATACTAGCCTCTGACTCGTGTCCCGTGATCATTTTAAAACCATTCAACTATAAGCCACAGGGGAAAAAATGCACAGCTATTAGCCTTTGAGAAACGGCATTACAAACACTGGCTTGTGGTGAATTTGTGTCTGCATCTGTGACTGGTTCACTGCCTCTGTGTCTCCTTGGCTTCAACTCAACAGAAACACACATGAAATAACAAAACAGTTCTCTCAGTCAGGCATTTGCTTACTTACCCAAAGTTTGCCTTCAAAGTAGAAGGCATCCAGCAGTTTGACAATGTGATGGTGATCGCAGGAGGCCAAAATATCAATTTCTACCATGTAATCCTCCAACTCATCCTCTGTCTTTGTGTCAATAACCTTGGCAGCAGCGAGGGTCCCATTCTGCTTGTTCTGTGCCTGAAAGCAACATTGAGGACAAAGGTAGGAAAATGATTGTATTCTCACCATAGAAAGCATATAAAATATGAAAGACGGCGAACAAAGAGAAGGCTTGTATCAACTGAGTATCCTGTTCTATACATATCTGATATTTCTGGCTGGCGTACACAGCAGTCAGTTGGAGCACTGCTGTGCTGAGAGGCTATTGTGGAAGAACATCCAGTAACCTTAACAATTTTAAAACAAAAGCCATTTTGAAAACATAGCAACAAACACTGCAATACTCTATGGATGATGTAGATCAAAACAATGTCTATAAGTGCATCCCATCGAGACTAAATTATAACACATTGTTATATGTTGAAAAGAAAATTACAGCAAAGAAAACCAAAGCACCCATTTGTCAAAATACTTACAATATGCCCCAACACCTTCTGACACACTAACAAAAGATCAAGCTTGTTCACTTCCTCCTCTTCTTTTTTCTCCCTCTCTTTTTTCTTTCTTTTCACTTTGATACCCCTACTACAAAGGTCAAGCATGAAGGCACAGTGGGAGTGAGTTAAATAAAACTTTGATTGAATAGGTTTCTGACTACAAATATGGCTTACGCTTGTCTCCAGCACACTGTTAACATGTAGAGCAAAATCTTCATTCCCGAGGAGGGTGTACTGAAGAAGAAATTACCAGACACATTATAAAACAAGTAACTGAGAAGATATTTCAAGGCCAGTTTTGGACTTAATGTTTATGGACAGAGATGTATTCTCTGGGAGTTCAGAAAAAAGAAAAGGGAGGGAGTGTTAGGATCAAGTGCTGCAGAGCGTGTCACACCCTATATATACACAGTTCTGAACTGACACACTCCCTCTGTCTTTGAGTTTGCACTGGCCAATGCCTGTCATCATCACTAATATGTATGATGATTCAATATTAGCTTCATGATGGAGAGGGAAATGGTAATGTTTCTGTCATTGGGCTGTCCGAGTGGAGTCTGTGGCCTTAATGTACATTTTACACTAAACTCTGGTCTTGTTTGAGGGACAACATGAGAAACAACAACAACAATCCCACACATTGTTATATGATCTGTGAAGACTAGCAAATCATTTCACCTGTCTGAATGTGCGTGGACTGCGATAACGACAAACCTCACACCATTGCAGCTATAATGTATGGTCATACTATTTGGCAGGAGGACTGAATTTTTGTCTCTTGTACAATAAGGCGCATATTCCAATCAACTGTCAAGCTGAGCAAACAGAATTATCTACAGGGTTAGGGTTAGGGTTTGTCCACAGTAAATAAATACATATAAAAAAGACACACCTGTTTTTATGTGTATTTGAGTTCAGGAGTCTTTTCTCTTTCATTCCTTTAAACAGCTGATACAGACTATGCCAGCATTTTGTTTTTTGTCACCACACCCACAAGTGGCAGCCATCAAAAGTCTGTGAAATAACTGACTACATACGTAGTTTGACTTGACAGTAATGTGACCTGATGACCTAACCACCCCCTCTGTGTGTTTCATATATACAGAGTATGCCATATTTGCCAACAACGATCGTCTGAGAGGGCATGAAAGTCATCTGGCTTACATGAGATTTAGGACAGGAAAGTAGCAAATGGGATTTTGTGGCGATCAGCTGTATTATTTGATCACATGAGTTAAAGGAAGGGAAAATATAAGAGAGAGAGAGAGAGAATGAAGAGATGTTCAATTGTGGTTACTGCAATTTAAAAACCAGTATTGACATGGAGCTTTATGTGAAAATAATTTCATAATTTCAACTAAACTAGCTATATTTATCATCTGATAATTCCTGTCTTCAATTTGTATCATAGACCTCATTCCTTTCTCAAAAGTTCAAGATCACGTTGCTGAACTGATTATTGCTCATTTTATTGAACTTTCAAAAGGGTGTTCTCAGCCCAATACAAATCCACACAAAGATAACCTGGAGAGGTGTGTCCCTTAGTAGAGATTACAGGTGGTGGTCACAAAACAATGAATTCGTTGCCACATAATGCAATCCAATACCACAAAGTGATTATTGTGGGAAGGAAACAACCTATAGCGCTGTTTAAGGGCTATTTCACTAAATGTGGATTCTATACTGGTGTAATGACGGGCATTGTGTCCACTTCATGTATAATGTGGAGGATGAGTTGGTGAAACAAACAGACCATCAACATGAAGAGTTAACATCATAACAAATTACATACACACCTGTTCACCCGTCACAGTGGATGGCATTAACTAAACCAGTTCTTCTTTCCTTTTTAACCAATTTGTACATTTTTTTTTACAGGCTATTAATCTGTGTGTCTCCTGATCTCTCTTAGACAATTCATTTGGACATTTATGAGGTCATACTCATTAAACTATGGCTTCACGAGTTTTACTGAGACCAACTCAATGACATGGCAAAGTCATAACCTGACAATGTCACAGGGCCTCCCTTTAATAAACCCCCCAAATGGGAAATGTCTCTGACACACTTACCAGGTGTGTTTAAGCTGTTACTAGACTCACGTTTCTTTCCTTAGTAGTAAGCAGGTAACTCTTAAAGTGCCGTTTATATAATAAAAAGAACTGTCAAAGCATGTTCTTTAAACGTACAATGTAATTTCTGGTGTCCTTATCGAGGATTTTTACATCACTGCTGTCATTTCAACGTTAGCTTTATTCTCCTGACCTGCATGCAAATGAAAACACAATGGAAGTGTGTCTACAGACATAGATCAGAAAGGCGGATGTAAAAACGTTACATACCTTGAACACTTTCCCAAAAGCTCCGTCTCCCAGTTCCCCAATGATTTCCCAAATTTCCTCTGGGTTAACGTCTCTGTGTACATGTTCATACTGTTTCTTCTTCCTATCAGGCCCCAACTTGAATATCTTCCGAAAATTGAAGAAAGACATCTTTTGGGACGTGAACTACAGCGCTGAGGAAGTGGTCTCTTCCGCCAAGAAAATATAGCGGTTCCTGCCGACGTAGAGCTCAAGCGGCTGACGAAATAACAGCATGCAGACGTAAAATTAAGGTAGACAATATGCTACTGGAGCCATTCAGCTATGCTAATGTCAATTATAACTTCCCTCGGTCGTAGTTATTCATAATCACATTACAACTAACAGTGTTCACAAGACGCTGGTCGAGGAGGTTGATGGATAACTAAGGGGAAGAGTTCGTCGTTCCGCACAGGCTGGTGTTTTCGTTTTTAGAAAATGAAACGACAAATACCGAACATGTCATTGCACTCGATACGGCATTTTCATCAGTAAGCTAACGTTGGCGAGTAAGACGCGGGGAGTCGAAGTGCCCATGCTTCGGTTGGATGACCACATAGAAGTTAGCGGACAAGCGTCAAGATAGCTAGCTTAATTATTTATATTTCCGGTACAAACTTTCAATATAAAACCAATATCAACGAGCGCGCGCATGAAGACACACTTTTAAAAAGTAGCCAAAAGAAAATGAACAATACTTTCAATTAGAATACTAATACAATGTAATATTTGCTTGCATGTCCTTGTGCTAACATTTTCATCATTGTATATGCGAGTGGGTCTTGCTGGTTCGGTTTTTGTTGCCGGAAGAACTTGTTTACGTCGGAGGTGACGTTTCCGGTGTGAGTTGGTCTGCCACTGGTTAGCTTGATGCAGCTGATTAGCCGTGTCTGTTTCCTGAATCTCCTCAGCAGGACGTGCTAAGTGGCTCAGCCCCTCGGCCCTACCACGCATGCCTCCTGTGCCCCTGTTGTCATAATGAGAGCAATAAATGGTAGAAGTTAATTAACATTCTGCCTCATACTGGCGCACATTACTTTTAAGGGTACAGACACTGTAAGATGACTAATGCGCTCACTTAATTCCCAGTGATTAAGCTTTAATTGGCTGGGACTGTCCCGACATACAGGTTTGACGTCACCATATGATTAAGTCTAGTTTGCCTATTATTTTCAAAATTCACAGCAAAAATATGTTGTTATAAAACTACATTATCTGCTACAAGATCAATACAACCCACAATTGAATAATGAATTATTGTAAATTACAATAGACTCATTGATTTTTTTTCTTTCATCTTTAGCACATACAGTAGTTGGCTAAATAATTTGACAGTGAACTAATCACATTATGTGTTCAGAGCTGTTTCAGATCCTTAAGTAAATTTAGCAATACTTCACAATGTAATAATACTCAATTAAGATCAGGAGGTCTGCAGTAATTAACATAAGTTAATTAAAAGTATACAGAAGTGTCATTAACAAAATACAAGCTATCAACAAGGACAACAAAGCTAAACAAAGGTAAACATAAACATCCACCTATTATGCATACAAATTGGTGATTTAAAAAAATTGTGCATATACCATGAATTTTATATATACAGCATACAATGTATATACAATTTGGACTGCTTCTTTATATTGTAAGAGTACAAAATAACAGCAACAACAATAACACCACCAAGAACAACAACAATAACAACAGTAATAAAAGCTGGATATGTCATTGCAATAACAGTATGGTTACATTTGTATCTATTGACAATGATATTATGAGCATGTAATAAACAGTAATAAATTAAATTAGATAATTAAATCTTATTTTATTAGGTGATCATGTAATCTGAAACACTAGACACCATAGCTCCTCTGCATTGCAATGAAATGTGAATGTAAAGTGTCATTAAATATTCAAATAAAATACAAATACTTCAGAACTGTACTTAAGCGCAGTGCTTGGTAAGCACTTGATTAAATGTACTTTGCTCCCTACCTCCACAGAGTGCAAATAATGATGCAACAAACGTTAAGAGCACCACTTGTTCATAGCTCAGGTCCTTCAATGTTTCTATCAATATTCCCAACATTTTTTTTATCAGTCAGTGGTAGCCTGCTGTATTTTATGCTGTATAGTGGGCTGGGGAAACAGTATTGAATCTGCTAAAGCACATTCAGTGACAGACTGATCATGCCCCGCTGTACCACTGAGAGACACCTCAAATCATCACTGTCACCCATCAACCATCATACACTGCACTGTATTGTCTGTATATATTTCTACTTCTGTATATAATTTCATAGAGCTAGTCAGCTATTTATTGCAACGCCCACTTTAACCTGTTAAGCCACTTTAACCTGTTATGCCACTTTAACCTGTTATGACTTTACCAGCCCATACTTTGTAATTACCTTGCAGCTATATTCTGCTCTATCGTGTATTGATTTGTGTTCTATGCTGCTGTAACAGAAGAATTTCCCCCTGCGGGATGAATAAAGAATCTCCTTATCTCATCTTATCTGTTTTGTGTTGTGTAGTGCCCTCTTGTGGGAAGATTGCGTGGTGCCTCCTGCACCAGTAGGGCCATAAGGAGAGTTGCAGCGCTGTCTGTGCTTGAAATCATCATGAAAATGTTGACATTTACGACCCTGAAATGGACCTTGGGGCCTGAGTCATATCATATGTTCAATGATTGTAAACTTGTCATTGCTTGTATGCAGCTGATGCTGTTTTCTCGAAGTTAAAAACACAACATCTGCATGCAGAAGACGGGTATTTTGATTTTCTTACATGTACTCTTTTAAAAATGTAGACATTCATGCTTCTCAATACTTACGCTCTACTCCAGCTGCTGTGTTTGTATTTATTTATTTTTTTAAAACCAAAAAGTGTTTTGCTAAAGGAGGAAGTAGCAGTGAGCCCTACTCTCTTTTCCATCCACGTTTTTTTTTTTTTTTTTGCACTGGAAAATCTGCCTTTCATTAATTCACGTAGGCTACCCAAACTTTCCTAAAAGCTCTCGATGCGTTTTTGTGAGTTGAGAATAGTGTTACACGTAAGTCCTCCACAGGCTGACCTCACTCCTTCAAACGCCGTGCAGTGTGTGTGCAGCTGCAGCCAGCTGAAGGGGGGGGACCGCCTCATAGCTTCATATTGACTTGCACTGCCCTGCTTGTCCTCCATACTTGGCTGCTGCAGTCCAGCCCTTCTGGAGGGAGGAGAAGACTGACTGAACGCCAGATCTACTGCGTTGTCATGTTTCTCAAAGAGTTCAGAAGCTCCGAGACCGCCTGGCACCATCATTTCATGGATGAACCCAAATCCTGAATGCGGAGAGACTTTTCTTCTCCCCCCCACCCTTTTCACCAACTTTGCTTTTCGCACTCGTCTTTCAGGGTAATTCCCGTCTGGGTTTTTGGTTCTGTTCGTCACTTTCATGGGTGACCATCGTATTTTGTAGCGTTTAGAGTATTTCTTGGAGCGAATCCTTCTCGGTTTGTCAAGATGCAGCTGCGAACGATCCTTGACGTCAATGTTGTTGATGTGCAGAAGAGAAGGAATCCATCCAAACATTATGTAAGTTGACTTCATGGCTACTCAATGATGTTATTTCGTCTCTTGGTGGTTAAACCACGCGAGCGTGTCGGGGTAGGGTATCATTGAAATATGCCAGCATCTGGATTTATTTGTCCTGTCATTTTTTTTAATGCGTTCTGAGGACTCATGCCAATGACTTGTGTGCGACCCTCTGAACATTTCCGTGATGCCACCAGCAGGTTTTTTTTATCTGTTGCTTTAAGTGACATGTGAAATGGATGGACTACATTTGACGCGAAACCTGATCGACGCTCTGACTTCTCAACTGGCGCCATCAGAAAGCCAAAATGTCAATTTATTAAATCTTTTGGTTAATGTTGTCTGGACTGGCATTCGGAAGTAATGACATTTTCGTCCACCTAAACTGTTTGAACCTAGCAGCAAACATTAACTTGTTAACATGCAAAACTAAGATGGTGAACATAATATTAGATATTACACCCTCCAAATTGTATCATGTTAGCATTCTGCATGTAGCGCAAAGCAGTCTCACAAATCCATAAGCATATTTTGTATATTTAAAGACCAATTGAAATAACACATACACTCATGGGCAAAAAATAGCCAAACATTTTTTTTATAGTTATCTTTTTAACAAATACAAATGAAATAAGTGACAATGTCGCATAAAACTGTTGGCATTGTTTGTGTGAAGGACATATTTTAGTATTGGATAGATTTCCCCTTGTTTTTTCTTTCTGTCTGAAAGCCTTTTACTTTACCTTGTGTTACATTTGTGCTGTTCCATTATTCTCTAACTGCTTCCTACAGCTGGTGGTAAGAGCCTCCAAATTTTCTGCCAAATAGTTTGGTCTTGATATGGGCCTATGTATTCTTCATGGGGTTAAGATCTGACCAGGTCAAAACATCACCAGCAGAGAGTGCTGCTCAAACCATCACGTTTTTTGTGTGTGTTTATTTCCACTTCACATTTTGTTCAGGCTTGGAAGCAATCCTTTTTATAAAATATTTTGGTACTCCTATGCATTAATGGACTTTTTGCATCGCAGCGGCTCGCCAGCACCAGATGCAGAAAACACCCCCTATACCATAAATTCCACCTCCTTCTTGTTTCTCAGCGGTGGAGAGGCATTCTGGGATGAATTTTTGACCTGACCTGCGATGGCAGTGTTCTAAAGCATCTGTACACAGCTCAAAACGTGACTCATCACTCCAGAGTGATTTGAGTTCAACAGGTTCCTTAAATCTAGATGTTTTTGAAGACATTTTGAAACACAAAATTCAGGCACAGTGTGGTCATACACAGAGATCACAGAGATGAGTAAGGTTTTGTCGCCTAGGTCAGGCTTACACACAGTGTCAGTCAACTAGCCTGTTAGTTGATTTAATTAAAATCCTGCACACACAGACACACTATTTCTGTCTTTCGTGTATGTATTTAGGTCTAATATGAAACTAGGTTTTCAATAAGGGCAAATAAAAAAAACAGACTAACTCTAGAGAAGTTAGACATGACTGATGGAGAACAGTAAAAATTAAGATGGAATTGTCTTATTCTTTAAAAACATTTTCTCTAAAAAAAAAATACAATCAAACGATGTCAATTATGCTTACACAGTCACATCATGTTTTTTATTTCCCCACATATTTTGTCACTATTCAATAAAACAAAGTTAAATTGCACAAAACACGATGAAGAGAGGTTACCTCATGTTTTTATATGACTCATACATTATCTTGTTTTTAAACTTAATTGAAAGTAAATTTTCATTATTAAAAGGAAGAAAAAGGCCTTTGGGGAAATATCACATACGCTCCCTTTGGCAGCTGGAGGGGTGTGTCTATTTTCGACAATTTGTAATGAGAGACCGACCAAACAAACTTGGGCTGTAACTCATAAGCTTGCAGTGGTTCTGAAGAGTAAGGGACACATCAGCATCTAAGCAGTGATAGATATTTTATCTCAAGGGAAATTGATTTAAAAAATCATGGATTCGCACTCAGACCCCATCCTTCCACCCAGTTTCACCGTATGCTGTCAAATAGTTAATGTGCAATAGACAAAAACTTTCAGAAAAACACTTGCAATGATCAACAGAGTAGAAAAAAACCCTTTGCTACTCGCCCAACCATTCTCTCAAGTTTCGTCAAAATCCATTTGGTAGTTTATGCATAAAAGAATGAAATGGTGTTAAAAGCTGCAGCTCTCACTGTTAAAGAAAGTGAAAAAAAGAATTCCTGGATCCACCCCCGTTATCCACATCCACTCCTAAATTTGATGGACTGTTCCCTGCTACATTATGATTTTTTTCCCTCAACATAAAACACAAGACATGAGATTCACAGGCAAGTATGTATGACACACTCCACATAAAAGAATAATGATAGATGTTTAACTTTGAACTGTTTTCATGGTTCTGCTCCTGCATACCAATTATCGAGCTCTTGTACAACCTTGATAGCCCAGGTTTTGTGCAGCACCTCTTGGGGGTCATTGGTCACAGGGGAGCTTTTAAGGACCAGAAGGAAGATGTATAGCATGTTTTGTGCCACTCCATCTCGTAGCTGTTGAGATGTTAAGTGAAAAGTAATCAAAGAAAATCCAATTCAACCCGAAGAGAACATTTATCGTAGTAGCAAATTTCATGGTAATCCATCCAGTACTTGTTAAAATATTCCAGTCTGGACCAAAGCATGGCTAAAAATGAACATAAGTGAACATAATGCATAAAATATCTTATTTCAAAATAAGCAAACATGTCTAAGAAGTAGTCAGTGGCTATAGACTGGCACTATAACCAGGTTATCACAAAGCTGTACTGTAACAATTACCACCAACATTGTTGTCTGGAAAAAAATAAAACTATATCTGGTGTGACCCTGCTGGCAGTGTTGGTTGCTCCACTACTTTTCTCGAACTGAATATTTCAACACTTATTTGATAGAATGCTGTGATTTGTTTTACTGAACTTCATGGTGTCCAGAGTTTGAATCCTAGCGACTTTGATAAACCTCTGACTTTTTCTCTGGCACCACCATCAGCTGAAAAAAGTCGTATTCCTGAAATATCCAATGCCATTCCCATCAGCCTCGGCTTTACTTTGTGTTTGGTGCTAATTAAAAAAAATGTTAGCATGCTAACATGATTTAAACAAACATGGCGATGAAGTAAAACATTATTTCTGTCAAAGTCATGTTTAGCATCGGATGATAGCATGTAGCATAAAACACCGCAGTGCTAAATTTAGATATAGCCTCATAGAGCTGCCATTGTGGCTACAGACTCCTCGTCTTGTTACACTGCAGGTACTGGTGGTGGCGTTACCTTACTGACTCGAGTAATCAAATCTCATGAGCCACGTGTCTCAGTGGGACTGCAAAAATCAATGACTCCCTCAGGTACAATTGGATTAATTAATCTGAGAGAACAGGATCAATTGCATCATCCATCTCCTGCTGATGGCGGTGTCTCCGAGGCCACTAAACATAGGGCACAGACTTTCCCTTGGGATGGAAGCCGGAGGTGAGGGATGGCTGGGAAGTCCCCAAAAGGGAAGAAGAAGAGGGAGAAAAAAAAAAAAGTCATTATCTATGAGCTAAGCAACTGGAAATGCTTATCCGGTTTACTAGAGGAAAGAAGCAACCCTTTGTGTTTCGTCTCCACTATTCAAGTGTGATTTCCTTCCAGCGACTCAGATGCAGCATGGCAACTAATCCCTTTTATTTACAGTGCCAGAGGTTCATGTCGAGAGAGATGACATTAAACTGGAAGGCTTCAGTTTGTGCACTTACATGCTTGAATATCCTTGTCAAATACAGATTTTAACATTTAGAGTAAAATGCGTTACATGACCAAAAGTCGCGGTAAATATATGCAGATGAACCCACACATAAATATTCATTAATTTGTGGCATTTTCTTGTCTTGTATAAAGATAATGATCCCTTTGCATGAAATTACAAGTATTCATTAATTAACTTAAGATGTAGCTTTTGTCTCATTAAAGTGACGTTTTGTCCTTTTAAACTTAAACATGGTCCATGGTTCTTTTGGGATGCACCTTGACCTCACACACCCTCGCCCTGAGTGTGTTTGATCATGCTGTGTCTGTATGTAATTAGTGAGCTGCTGGACAACTGGTCCTGCCTCGCTGCACACTCTTTCTCTAATGAACTGTGTGCAAAATGAAGTCTGCATTTCAAACTAGTAACTGGTGTCCTTGCTGATTGTCACCATATGTGTAAATGCTGCTTTTGTAAACACTCTGTGGCAGGGGCTTAGATGGAAAAGCGTTAAGTGCAGCCATCTGTTTCCAATCCTCGGGGTGTGCACAGTTGTTTGTTGGCCCTTTATTGTAGAGGAAATAGAGAATTCATTTCAGGAAAATGACTGATGTCTGCCAAGGAAATGAGTCCTATTTCACGTCTTCCCTGTCATCACTTCCAGTTGTATAGAAGTGCAGGAAGTTGTTGACATATTGGCAACATTATTTATTTCCTCACTCAGGTAGTCATTGACAAAGTAAAACATAGCTTTACAAGTCGCTGATATGAATTCTTTCCAGCTTGTTCTTATCAGCACTGTAGAATGACGAATAATATTGAAACTTGAACCATCGGCTGCATTCAAAAACACAAATGTAATTCATTATAAATGGCTTTTGTGACATAATACTTGAAATCTATTGGCCCTCTCATTGACCCCTGATAGCTCTGTAATGTGTGATGGAAGCGAATCAACTTAATGAGTTTATTTGACCCTTGACGACCTCTTGAAGTTGGGTCAGGTGGGAATGCACTTTGTGTCATTAAGGCAAGTGAAGATGAAGAGGTGCCATGTTGACTTTGACAAAGTGACATTGATCCTGATGGGCATCTTTTGTTTGTGCTTGTCTTTCTCTCACTAGGTGTACCTCATCAACGTCACTTACTCGGACTCCACTTCCCATGTCATCTACAGGAGGTACAGCAAATTCTTTGACCTACAGGTATGCTATACCGGCAACTGAAATAAATAGTACCGCAGCCGCCGAATACACGCGCAGCATGTGTTTAAAGCTTTAAATGGCATGTTTAGCGTGGCCCAAGCACGTCTTCTGTTGGTTCAGTTCGAACAGTTTGTCACGTCTTTCTGTTCAGCTGCTGGAAAGCTCAGTAAAAGGTCTCATTCAAGACTTCTGGAGCCTGCTAGTGGAAAGGGAAATGGGGGAAATCCAGTCAGCAGATGCAGGAAGAAAACATGACCTCAGTCTGTATGCAAAATGCAGCATGAAGCCTAGTGATTCCTCTGCATTTTTTTTTAGGGATCCAACAGCCACCGGTAAAATTTCCATAGTTCATAATAGCGATTCAGGTTTACATTTTAACCAGAGAAGGCTGACTTGCCTCTAACCAGTAATCATCAACTGGCAGCCTGCAGACCACATCCACCCCCTCAGAATATCATGAATCTTATTATCTTATCTTAATTCACTAATTATTCAGAAAATGTGCGCATCAAATATTCCTCACCGTCCTGAGACTGATCGTCGATTAGCTTTCCAACCGCTGGCAACAAGTGGTTTTATTTTCATTGACCAGCTGTTGTGTTGAGTCTCAGTCTAGTATGTTTGTTTGCTTCATCAGATCCTGGGGTGGAGTTTTGTTTTGTTGTTGAGATAACTACCAATTAACTTGTTTTTTAGTTTTTTTTATGGCCTCCTTGGTTAAGGTCTTGTTCAGATTGTGGATTTTCCATGCTGTCTTCTGTTCATACTGATATACCAATAAAACAGCATTCATCTTTTGAGAAAGTGAATTAAATGACAACACGCTAATCAGGCCTAAATGGATTCATTTTTTTTATTTTAAAGTCTGTCCCCATAGAAAAATTCTGCCTCTTGAGCAAATGCAGTTTATGACCCCTGGTCTGTACTGTAGTTTGTTACAAACATCTAAACAACATTGTGAGGGGGTGTAAACCTAAATTAGTGGATACCTTATCAAGCATTTGACTAGAGACTGTCTCTGACGTGTCTCTGCCAGGCTGCACTCCACCGTCCTGTCTTTGGTGGGCTGCTTCTGTTGAAGGCAGCAGAGGAAACCCTTTGTTCTCTGGTCTCTTACTAAATGCCAGGAAAATTCTGCCCTGCTCTGTTTGATGGAAACAGAGCTTCTCTCCTGTCTCTGTCAACATTAATCTTGTCCATAGATCCCTGCTGTGTGGGTGTGTTTGTCTGGCCACGGTAATCCATGAAGAACAACAGTCTGCAGCTGTCCATACAAAATGGGTGGGGATAGTGTGTTTTATTTGTTCTAATATTAACATTGTCATGTAGGTGAAAGATGAAGTGTCGAGTAAAACGTTCTGGCTCACAGCAAAAATCAAAAGTGTTCGATTTGTTAAGTTTAATATAACCGCAAGAGAGTTATTCCTCTATTAGAGGATATATTAAAAATGCACTGATGGTGTGAACTTTTAACACTACAACTAGTGCTGTGTAAACTCAACACTAACCTGTGTTGACCGGCTCAACTGTCGACTCAATTCTGCCATAGTGTCAAGTTTTTTTTAAGACTTTCAAAAGTGTAAATTTAAATTCTATGTAATGTGGACCAATAAAGACACTTTGAAGGGTTGAATTGAATTCTACTGGATTTGAGTCAACACAGCTGATTTTGCTGTGAAGTTGCAAACAATCCGTGCTTAGTGTTGGATTGACTAGTTGCAAAAAAGACAAGAAACGTTTCCTCACTACTAAGATGTTTAAAAATACAACATCTAAAAAAGTACTGAATAAAACGGCTACTTTTTGCAGAAATTAGTCGAGCCATTGAGATTTGCAGTAAGGAGTATGAAGCCTAGGTAAAACAAGGAGCCATCCCAGAGTGCACTGGATGAAATAAGGAGGATGCTGCCGTCACCAAAACGATTCAGGGTTGGGGTAATGAATGGAGCCCTGGATTTTTAATATAAAAAATGAAGAAGCTTTAGATAAGACAACTATTTTACTGTCGCACGTCTCCTTATGATTTCACTCTCATGTCACTTTTATTACACCTGTATTAAAATATTTATCTTTCCTTCAGGCTGAAACCTGCCCAGCTCTCTGTCTTCATCGAACACACAAGGGGAAAAAAAAATGCACTCAACACCCTTGGCCTTTGACAAATATGACCATGAACCCATCTGGTAACCATTAAATCCAAATTGAGAGAAGCCAAGAATGGTCATAGAAAAAGGATTGCCTTTTTAACAGTGGCCAATCATTTAATATTAACATCAGTACACATCAGTCAGTCAGTGAGCTTATATAAAACCCCTCTTCAACAACAGTCAGGTTTGCTGTTGTCTTTTAAGAATGAAGTATCCATCTTCATTGCCATATGAACGTCCATAAGTGCACTCACTGCTAATGTTTCTCTCTCCAACCTCTCCAATGCACTCAACATTTCTCATAACTGCTCCTCTGGGAAGCCATTATCATAAATGATGAGGATCCCATCTCCTTTTATTTGGGTCTTACTTCTGCTGACCTAAAGCCAAGTGTGATCCCTTCAAGATCTTCAAGACATTTGTTTTCATGCTGAATACTGCTTAGCCTGTATTCCTTTAAAAGCCGTTTCTGCTGTCAAAGGGAAATGGTTTTGACCCACATTTGTCCGACATGAGCAGAATTGGCCATTGTGTCAAACAGAGTTTACAGTCAGTGAGAAGCGATTGAGGTCTGCCCCCTCCACACCCTTCAACCACAGAACACAGCATTCCACAGGGGGGTATCGTGAAGTGTGAAAGGTGGCCTGGTTTCCTTTTGCACAGAAATTCCCCCACCAATCCCTTAGTCGTCATTATTCTTGGATTAGGGAATGGGCCCAGGATCAGATTAACTCTGTTTTTATAATGTGTCTGTATTATAAGTTGTCTGCTTTACACTCCTAACGCAAGAGCCTCCAACAATGGGTCATAAGTGTGCTGCTTTGCAGGCATATGAGTGAAAACTAGTGTCTGAGAATACTCAGAATAATAAAAATGATTTAAAAGAGCACTCCACCGATTTAGCTAGCGGCTATGTTTTTCACATGTCAACCTCTAATGTGAAGATGTTGACCATATTATCATCACCATCTTATTGGTGCTGTTTACATTCTCCCGGCACGCATTTAAATAATGCATAGAATTATTTTCTGGGTGCATATGTGTTTATGTAAATTAACTCTATTTAGCTGTAATTGATCCATTTTTATCCTTTTCTGTTCTGTATATGCTCTATTTATATTCCATGAAGGCAACTACAAACTTTCATTTCATTGCACAACCCAGTGTTGTGCGACGATTATTTTGTTTTCTTTTCAATGAATTAATTGATCGTTGTATAATCAGTCATTAGCTGCACAGATGTACAGCCCAAACATTTGCACACTTATTAATGTTGCAGTCATTTGCTCCAGTAGCAGAAGAGACATAAAATGCAAATTCACGTGACATGATTCTGATAACGATGCCTTTAAGGTACTGCAGGCGTTCTAAAAACACCTACAATAAAGTCTGATTTTAGGTAAATCTGTAACTCTGAGACACTTCATGACTAATCGGGCTGTTGCAGAATAATCTCACCGCAGTAAACAACTGTCAAGAGATGGGATGAGATTGTTTTCCCACTCCAACATTCCTCAAACTCCCTCTGTCCGAGATTCCTCTCAGAGCAGCTTCTTTGTCTGCTGCTCAGTGCAGTGTCTCTTTGTCTGCCACCCCCCTCCCCCCCAACACACACACACACACACACACACACACACACACACACACACACACACACACACACACACACACACACACACACACACACACACACACTCCTGTGAGTGTAATTAAATGAAAATGCTTCCAATGGTCATCATTACAGTGTTTGGGTTTCTCCTGTCACTATAATGATGTGTAGGTAGAGATATGTGTGATGATTGAGTGCTCATAACACTTTCTTCCTCTGTCATTTATCCACAACATTGATTTTTAAATGCATAAAAAGACATTGGCAGCTGTGATGACATCATAGCACCTGTTGCTACATGAATGTATTTATTTTCCAAGTCGTAGTACTTGGCTGACTCTGCAGCTAAATACGCCGAAGTATCCAGTGCAGACGCCTCTGAATTAAAGGTATATGAAATGTGAGAAATGTTTTGTTCAAAGTTGCTCGGCTGTTGCCCCAGGGGGTTGTGGGGTTGGTTGTGTCATCGTCGCCTCTGGATGAGAAACCTCTCTGTCAGCCGAGTTGGTTTCTGCAGGTGTTGAGTGGACACCCTCATCTTGGGGGAGTATATGGCCACATCCAGCTGGTGGTGCTGATAAAAATGATGAGTGTGCAGACTAGTATGCCAGACAAACAGTCCAGTTGCCAATGCACTGTTAGAGAAACTGTTTTTGTTTTTTTTAAATTACAGCCCTTGCTGTAAAACCCTTTTATTGTCATAGCATTCTAAAGAAAAACAGTCTGGTTTGTATATATATTTAATGTCTCGCATTTTCAGTTTGAGGAGCATAAAACTGTGTGCTGTGCATGTTTAAGTGCAGGTTTGGTTGACCGGGGCTGTTCTTTAAACTCAGCCCTTTTGCTTTGGCCTTAAACCACAACAATCATGGTCGTCCTCTTCTCAAGAAACAGGTTCTTGTTAGCTGTCTATAGTTCAGAGGAGGGGGGAAATACCATGCCTTGAGAGAAATATAAAGATTCAGCAAAGGCAGCAGATTTGTGCAGAAAAGGAGGACCCACAAGAGGAGAAACCAAACCACCTCTTAGTGAAGAGGACCCACAAACATCTCGTGTAGACACAGACAGCGGATCCAACTTTACCCTCCCAACTTTTGGTTTGTCCACCTGGTTGTTTTTGACTTGATTTGAACCCAGACTGGTCTCCTGGTCTCCTCCTCCCGGTTGTGTGTGCATCAGCTTGGTGCGCTCAGTGTTCGCTGTTTAACAACGCACATCCGTACTATGGCAAGGCCACAAACAAAGATGCCTTTTGCATTTTGAGCTCCCTGTTCCCGTAGGATGTATGCTTATGGTATTGCTGTGATTTATTCAAAGAGGACACTAGAACCTCTTGTCCATGATACCGACATATTTAACTAATCTGCAATGCGTATTTTTCAGGACTCAACAAAACATGCTGACACACTGTACACAACACACATGGGACACGCGCTGCAACAAACACTTAGAGGGAAATAGTTATAATCTTTCATCATAAAAGACTTGACACAGCATCTATTTCTGTCTGTTTCTCCCTGCATCTCTTATTAAATCGATCTTGTAAATTGTCTCCAGTGTCAAGTGTTAACATCAAACTGTTGGTTATCTCCTCTCATGTCTTTCTGAGCTCCTTAAGTGGAACGTGCTTTGATTTTGTTCCAGATAAGTGTGGGTGATGTCATCTTGTCTACTGCCTCAGGGATCAAAGTGAGACTGTTTGTAGTTGCACGACACAGTAGCGTCTCAGACTCCATGTAATTACAGACCATGTTGAGTTCATGTACCCGTAATAAGGAGGCACACTGTTCCTGGACAGCTCGAATCCTCTTTGTTTTGTTTCTATTCTCAGACTCCTCCACTTTCAGCTTGGACTGATAAGCTCGTGGCAGATAAAAGATGAATGTGCTTAAGCCCTCAAACAGAAGATAACCTTTGACCTTTGTTCATGTCTGCCTCTCTGCAGATGCGAATCCTCGACAAATTTCCAATTGAAGGAGGACAGAAGGACCCCAAAAAGAGGATCATACCTTTCTTGCCAGGTGATGAACATCATGCGTTATAGCATGCACAACACTGATATCCCACTGTCACATCAGCTTTATAGCTATCCAAGAGAATGCAGAAAGTACAAGCAAAAGAGAGGCCTTCAGGCATTTTCATGCACAAGCAATGTTTGTTAGTCCTCCTACGCTCTCCATAGCATTGCCTACTACATTTCATTGTTTTATTAACTGCCCTCCTCCTCCCAGGCCGAATTGGTGTCTGGTCAGCCGCAGCAGTGGGAGTTGAGGAGAGAGGGATAAACTCATCTGATAAACTCATCGTAGGCCAAACCAGAAGAGAGCAGTGAAGAGATCCTTTGTTAGAGAATTGGTGCAGCTAAAGTCTCACAAATGCTGTTATGATTTCTCTGTTAGCCAAGTATGGGGTGACCTGTATTCCCTAACACACAGAAAACAGCATACACAATTGTACTTTTTATAGGGCTGCATGCATTTGGACACCGGTGTTAAGAGGCAGACTCATAAAACGAGGGGAAAAGTAGCTTTTAACAACTGCTCTCATTCATTTATGGATTAGAAGAGGCTTTTTACTTGTATTATTAAAAATTTAAAACATGTTTTCACTGTGGGATACTCTTACTTTAGTTTGCCTTGGGAATTGAAAGGGAGGCCACTTACAACATATATATAAACATATATTTTATGTGGCGTACAAAGAAGAACAAAGAAGCTCTTCTAAATGCAGGTCCTTTTATTTATTGATTTTTATTTATTTCTGGTTTGGAATTTTAATTATCTATCCACCAAAATACACTTGTACCATTTCAGTGCATCAAAGAAATATATCTACATATAGGCCTATACACATGTGAAGGGGAAAAAGCTATTAAAAAGGTTCTCATGGAGTCCTACACACAATGTGAAAAGGGGCTCAAAAGAGACAAAAAACAACAACAAATCAATAAAAAACTCAAAAGAAGGGTTTTGAAGGTAGATTTAGCATGAATAAAATACAGGGCCAGTAAAAGAAAGAGGAAAAACGTACAAATAAATAAATATATGGTTTCATCATTAGATAAAAAGCTGGTGTGTAAGAAAGATGTAGAAAAAAGCCTGCCATTCCAGGAATAAAAGGGGGGAATGGGTCCACTTTTAGTATAATAACCTTGGCTACCCTTATTTTACAACTTAAATCTCATCAACAGTAAGGCAGGAGGAGTGTTCCATATATTGGTAATACTGTAAGCTTACATTCCACCATCAATTATGTTTTCACAGGAAATCTGATTATCTGAAATTTTATTATTTAAAAATTTTTTTTTTTAAATGTATGCTTGTTGATTTTTAAAATAATTCTTTGGTCTATTTCGATTTATTTATTTTTGGACATGTTTGCACAATTGACAGTGCTGTGTTTTTCCTCAGGTAAAGTCTTGTTTCGCAGAAGTCACATAAGAGACGTTGCCGTCAGAAGGCTGAAGCACCTGGATAATTACTGCAAAGTAAGACAAAGGCTGCATGTCTCATAATGTGCTCAGAAGTATACTTTGAGTCTGTAGTATACGTTTGGCCACTGTTAACACAATACATCTTATAAGACAAATTAAAGCCGAGTATCCATTTTTTGGTTTATATGTGCACTGCTCAATGCTCTACTCCATGAACATTATGGCCACGTATCTCAGTGTCAGGCCTCAACATTTATCTCCCTCCACCAGCCTCAACAGGAAAACAACTGCTCTATCTGCACCGGTCATTTCCTGGCACCAATGTAAATAAGCAGCCTATAAAGGAAGCGAGGGGAGTGGGGGCACACAGGACCAAAAGAAAATCTAAAGAATAAGAATGAATCAGCAGACTTAAAGGGTAGTAGTGAGTTCAGACTGCAACTTGACCCATTTATATTCAGTAGGTCAGAGGAGGGAATGTAGGGCAGGTGCTGTGCCAAGAGTAGCAGCAGCTTTCATTACAGGAACTTAAGACAACAAAACTAGATTTCTGTTTTAATATTGCTCCTATAAGGATGTATTCCAGTGCAGTCGGTTGAAACATCTCATTTTAAATGCGTATGCAGCTGAGACTGGTGCTTATCATACTACATCACCTCTGTGTGTGTTTTAACCTCCACTCAAAGCCTCCTTCCTTCCCCTCCACGCCCTCCACGCCTCAGCAGTTCCTCCCATCTGACTGACTACACAGTGACTAAGTGTTACAAACTGGTTACTCACTGACCAGCAAACAGGGCTTTTTTAAAAATGCATGCAACCTTTAAACGTGTGCTCTTGTTGCAACCATTAGTTTTCTCCCTCCCTTCTCCCCCCACAGGCTCTGATGAAGCTTCCTTCCCACATTTCCCAAAGTGAGGAGGTCCTTAAGTTCTTTGAGACCAAGTTAGAGGACCTCAACCCCCCCGCAGAGTGAGTAACTATCACCGCACACTTTGAAAATTACATCTGTGAGCATTAGCGTCATCTCGTCATATGAGCTGGTAGATACTGAGCAAAGTGTCTTGTACCCGTCATGTTCCGGCGGCGTTGCTCGGTCTCGATTGATGCGGCCCATTTGAGAGGCACCGTGTTTTATTAACGGTGATTTCTGGGAGGTAACAGCTGATCCCATAACAAACGCGAAAAAGGTTCAGCGGTGTCATGAGAGAGCGGCAGTTCAAGTCTCAGAGCAGATAAAGCTCTCAGGCTAGTCATTTGTCAGACTCAGTTCAAAGTCAGAGTGGGAGTAATTACAGACTGGCTGCTGGATAACTTTTTGTTTAAATTCTATTTATTCCTTTTGATTTATGTGCAGCTGAAGTATGTCTGGGATAGCATTTCTTCATGCTAAGATATTAAATGAAACTTAAATATGGTTTTTACGTTTCCCAACACACTTGAGGAGAAGAATGCGGTTTAGAGACCTCTTGAGGGGTCTCCTCACTGCTGCCAGGCCCTCCTCCTCTAACCCCTGCCACACACACACACACACACACACACACACACACACACACACACACACACACACACACACACACACACACACACACACACACACACACACACACACACACACACACAGGTTAAGCTCACTTTTAAAGTGATTTGTCTAAAAGCAATGCCACTGGAGGGCTCAGTTCACAACTGAGGAATCAGAGCTTTCTAGAATCTGAACTTTCACAAGATCACAGTAAAGGCTATTAACCATAAAGTTGTATTCCCCCTGATTTGTAGAGCTATTTCATCATATTTTGGACAAAATAAGGAAGGATCTTTTGGAAATAATTTGAATGGAGTATAAAGAGTACAAGCAAAAATGATTATTCATCGAAGATCGTGCTATCCCAGTCATCGCAACACGATGAATACAGGCTGTGAACAGCAGTGAAACATTTATCTCTCCAATATGTCTGTATGAGAGTGAATCATTATGAGGCCCATCGTTTCGCCACCATGACACATGATTCAGATCCATTTTGGTGGTATTTTTGCTAGTAGTGAGTCATCAACTGCATCATCAGCGAAGCAACGTGAAGCCCTCGTCTGCTTCTGCCATCTAATGGTCCAGAGATGTCACTGCACAGACATGAAAAAAAATAAATGGATGTGTTGTTTCTCCACCACAAGAGGGAGCCAGACATCAGACTAAAGGCACTGATATGAGAGAGGTTGTGTGTTTTTAGATTTATACTAATAATAGATTAAATCTGGTTAAATTGTGTGGAGCTTTGTGAACTTTACTAAAAAGTTAAAAAAAAGTCTATAAACCCATAAAAATGTTTATATAAATCTGTACTGCTTTTAACCAAATATGAAGCTCTCTAGATATTGATATTAGTTAAAAAAATATCATCTCATCTGATTCCTGAAGTGTAGAAATGTCATAATAAAATCAGACATGTGATTTTAGGTTTGTTTTTTTGCTTTTGAATTAGTTTTGAACTTTAGACCAAAGTCATGCTTAGTTCAAATTCAAATGATGTTGTCCTGCTTTAAGGAGGCTAAAGGCTGAACGCGGTAAATATTTCACAGGGAGAAGGAACTTTGGGAAAAGAAAAGTAGGCCCTATAATACAATAACATAATAGAAGCATGTTTTTCATAGTCTTACATCTTTGGGTATTTATCAGCACCTCAGATGAAATGTGACAGAGTGCACACAGAGGATATTGAATTAAAAATGATCAATTTCCTTTATGAAGATGAATGGTACTGGTATCAAATGTTCTAGTAACCAATTATTGTTTCAACACTGCAAATTGAGTTTTACCATTATGCAGATTTGAAACTGCGTGTTTGTGTTGTTTGCAACAAGATACAACACACAGTAAGGTGATTTTTAAGGTTTTTTGTGCTTTCATTTTAAGATGTGTTAGCTTAGCTTCAGGTTGTTTTGCAGAGATAATATAAACCAAAACCAATACTAGCCCATGCGTGTTCACTCAAAAATATATTTTATTGCCTTTTCTGTGACTTAATGTCAGACTATGTTTTTATATATCTTTTTAATTTTTTATTTTTATTTGTGTTAATAAGATGTTACACTTTATTAATCCCCATGGGGAAATGTGTCCTCCCATCTATGAAGGAACGGTGTGATGCCACAGTACCTGAGACCATCTGCAGGTCTGAGGGTCAAGGGCAGTGGTGCAGTTATGAATAATAAATAAAAACATATATGTATTCAACATCACAGCAACAGTTTACTATTTAACACACCAGCTCATTTTCATTTATTGATGTTTTTAAATTGTATCGACATGTTGACGGGCCTTTTCATGTTTTCACATCTTAGCTGTGTTTGTACTTCCTCGTTCCTCTGAAGCTTGCATGTCTGTGCAGTGGTACTGTGGTTTAATACCCTTTACATCTTAGCATATGGGACCCAGCGGGGAGTGTACTGACTCTGCATACAAAAAAGCCATCAGAAATCAAGACTTTGACCTGCAGAGGAAAATATACCTCTCTTGAAAAAAAAGAAAATATCAATACTTCCTGGACTTGACTTTCAGTGCACACATCCCGTCAGGTTAAGGCCGGTGAATTTAATCCTTCAAATGTCCCAAGTTCGATTCATCAAACTCTCTTAAAGACATACTATACTATAATGTTACTGCAATAAAATGTCTAAAAAATGTTATTTAGTTATATATTTTGCCGTTCTTGGTAAAGTATCTATGAAGACAAGATTTCTCTACTCTAAACACACGACCCCCCTGTTGGTACCAAACGTCTTGCAGATGTGTTTACATTATAGCACAGCTACTGTGCACTCCAACACATACACACAAATGAGTCTGGAATACATTGTAGCAACTTACCGTCATTTCCTGGAGAATTACGGTTGCCCTAATTAGAACTGCTACATGTCTAACCCCCTAACCTTAACCAAAACCTCCCCCCAAAAAACCAGTACATTTGTTTTAAACTCTCTTCTTTACAACCTAAAGCTTAATTTTACATCGTTGCTTCACCGCAAGGGAAGTCATTAATGTTTTTTTTCAAAGTCAAACTGAAATTCTTTTCCCCTGACATCACTGTGCAATCATGATCAAGCTTTGCAGGATAGTTTGGCCCATGTGTTTGAGTTTACTGTTAGGATTTGAATAAGTTGTGTCGTTACCTTTCTTCAGGATATACACTGAAAAACTTCATTACTGCACATTGCATAATGATTTGCTGTTCAATGAAGACCACTGAGCTGGAGGTGACTCCTGCAGAGGTTAATCTTAAGGTCAGGCAGGAGTGTCTGTGTAGTGTATACGTGCACCAGGGCAGACACCTCAGTGCTCTGGATTGGCTTATAGATGTGAGTAAAGGACTAATGTCACTCACATTCCTTCTCTAATAGGCCCACCATCAAAGAGTGAGCGGCAACCAGGTGGTTAACCTCAACTCAAGCTTAAGATGGGCTCTCAAAGGCTTGGATTTTTAATGATATGTTCAGCCCATGTGTATGTCCAAACGCTGTATGTGCCTCTCATGATGTGCACATAACGACACCAAAACTGCATGAATTGTATCTGCACATTATTTACAGCATTTAATAGTGTTTGGATACATTTTTGCTTTCCTCTCCTTCCCCTCATCCATTTGATTTTTCTGGTGATAGCAGGGAAGCACACAGAAACACAGTTGTGTGCTCAGTCTCCTCCTGGGAAGAATATTATCCCAGCTCTGTGCTAAGGGTCACAAGCTAGCAGTGCAGGTCAAGCATCTACTTTATCCCCATCATTTCTCCCCAACTCTCTACAGTGCTTCTCTCCATTTCATCTCCGCCCTACTGGAGTTTCAGAAAATCAACACAGGAGGCTGCAGAAAATACTTCAGAGCAGGTTTAAAACGTATTATATTTAATTTGTCTCACATGTCTTAAGCCATTAACATAAACATGCTGTAATTTATCCCAGAGTTTAGGTTGCGTCACCAAAAGAAATGCCATTCACCCTGCTGTGAGCTATTTGCTCCATGTTTGTATTGTGCATTGTTTTGATTTTAAATCTTGTGACGTTACGTTTTCTTTCTTAAACTTGTGAGCTTTGTCGCAGTGATACTTTGTGCATCATCTGCTTAGGTCATGCTATTTTTTTTCTCTAAAAACCCTGTTTGTGTTCACTCAGTATAAAACTTTATTACTGTGTTTTTCATATTGCCTCAGAAGTCATGGAATTAATTCCCACAGCATTAATATTGCTTTCACATTTTAATCATTTTATTCAGTTATGTGTATCATTCATGCTTTTAATGAAGCAGAACTGAGCTGTAAGCTTTAACATGTGTGATTGGACATGTCTCATAACTTGTATTTGCTCGTGCATCTGGAAACAGAGAAGCCTTGTGCCAAAGATGACTTTATCTGTATCAGAGGAATACAACCATTGGTGAAAACGTTTTGATTAAGCAAAAAGTGTTGCTTAACTTTAACTTGGGTAATGTCTTTGTAGTTTTCGATGCCTTTTCTCATTTTTGTCATCCAAGAAAAGCAAAAACTAAATGTGAAACACTTTAGTTATGCTACAGTATGGATTTTTATACTTGTAAAAATTGGTTTCTTGTTAACTGGAGTCAGTAAAACACAGAGATGATGAACAGATACATTTGCAACCAGCTGTTTGACAAGGTTTATCCAAGGACTCATATTCATAACTGGCCATGGCTCCAGTCCTGCTGCTGGCCTCTCCAGAGAGCCAGGTGTCTGCCTCCATCTGTGTCAAACCTCAGCTTTACCTCAGTGGGCTCTCCCTGCAGCTCAGTTAACTAAACACATGGACAAGAAGGACATGCAATGAGCCAGCAACTCCTAAACTGTACAATAAGCTACAAAGTATACATGTGTGTACAGTGTGTTCTGTTTTATAATGTCTATGCATTTGCATTGTATAATCTCATCAAACTGGATTAAGTAGTTATGTGACGCATAATTATTTATGGATCTGCACTATAATAAATGACAAATGAGCTTTAAATTGAACCGTATTAATTAAATGTATCCGGTATTCATTGTGCCATTGCTACTTGCTTTTACTTCTTCTTATTTATGTCAAACTAAGATAATTGCATCATATCTGGCGGAAGAGATCCATCAACAGTGACAGGTTTACAATGATGCAAATGATCTGTTCCGGTCTAAACAAGAAGAAACCAAAATCCAAAAGAACACAGACTCACAGACCTGTGCAGTAAATGTGGCCACAGTCAAGAACAAATCGCTGCTTTGTGATGCTGATTAGCATGAAAGCACAGAGTGGGTTCTTTGACACGATGCTCATCCTTTCAGTGTTTTGTTTGGAACAGAAAGATGCTTTGACATGTAAACATGAATGGGACTTATCAAGACGATATGATAGTGTTGTCAAGTAGATAAGCGCTCTTCTGTTAAACACAGGCAGCTGCATCCCCCCCCTCAGATACAACATATCTACCATTCATGCTGACATGCATTGGAGTGTATTGGCTCGAAATATCTGATGATTTGTTTTCTTCCTGTCCTTGACACACACACACACGCACACACACACACACACACACACACACACACACACACACACACACACACACACACACACACACACACACACACACACCATGTCTCCCTCCCTCTGATTGTGGGTCAAGTTCTGCATGCATTCCCAGTGAGGGTTAGGCTGGTACTTGTGTGCCAGCCACATTAGAATGGTCCGAGGCAGATTTTCAGCTGTAACCAGTCACTGGATTGATCATGTTGTGTTAATGTTGTGACCTGTCGTCCACACACACTCATACTGACCATGCTTCTCTGGTGCTGCTTCCTTTTCAGAGACTGTGGAGGCTCCGGCAAACGGAAATCTGGTAAGACTGCAAGTTGTAGGGGGTAGCAGTTTTCATCATTGCTTTTTGATATTGAATTTTAATATTTAATACTTCTTGAACTTTCAAGAGGCGCTCCACTGATTTCCCACAATAATTTCTACTACACATGTGGAAACGGTCAATTTGTGGTTCCAGAGTGAGCTGCTTGAAATCAGATAAATTGCCTGAAGTCACAGCAACTATTTTGATAACCGATTAATGGTTTCAGTTTTTTTGGGGATTTTTTTCTTTGTTGAGCAAAAACACTAAATGTTTTCCAGTTTCAGTTTCTGGAATGAGAGGATTTGCTGATTGTCTTTGTCAGATATGGCAATGAATGATGTATTTTGGTTTTGGACTTTTGCTTGAAATGACATCACAAAAGGCTCATAGAAATTGGGATCAACATTTTGGACATTTTTTTTTTGATACAGTAAATCGATAAGGAAAGATTGAAATAAGTGTTAGCTGCAGCCCTAGTTTTGAGCTTGTTTTTAGCCATCTATCATAAGCGTGATAATGTAACAGGAGTTCAATATTAAACAGTTTGAGTACTCTTAGGAGCACGTTATTTGAACGCATATCCTAACACTTCCGTATCATACAGACAAACTCAAGGAAACGGTGTTAGCCAGGAGAAACCACCTGTTTGTGAAAGAGTAAGGAAGACAGAAAGACCGAGCGACTCGGCTGAGCATAGGAGCGTAGGAGGCAGCAGGAAAAGTATGTAAGGGGTTTAGTGAACAGCTGTCTAAGTGTTGTATATTTGCGTATGCATGCAGTCTCAGAATATCCATGCATGACTAAATTACATGTTATTCCTGCAATCAGATGCAGAGTCGCTGTGGCCATCCTTCCTGCAATCGGCCACAGTTACATATGACGAAACCGGGCAAAGAAAGGCTCAGTAAATGACCTGTAAGTTAATTTTCTGTGGGCAATCCACTCTGAGAAGAAGCTGTGCTGGAGTTGCCACCAAATGAAATAAGACCCCAACTTAATGTCATTATGTGTTCCATGATATTGAGGCTTTACGTAACATGGGATTCCAGCTACACAGAGAAATGGAAAAATTATCTTATTTCTGCTGTGTGTGTGTGTGTGTGTGTGTGTGTGTGTGTGTGTGTGTGTGTGTGTGTGTGTGTGTGTGTGTGTATGTGTGTGTGTGTGTGTGCCCTACATTCTGTCTGTTCAAGACATTAGATTGGTTTCCACTTTTATTCATATCAGCAGCCTTGAAAATTTGTGATATAGGACCTGTCCTTTGAACTGGTGTGTTTTGATTGATTTGGTTTAAATGTGTCATCACGTGTGTAGTTACATGTATGTATATGCATGCATGCAATAAATCATTAAATGGGATTTTCTTCAAGATCAACACGGAGCACATTCTGCACAAGCCCTCCATACCTGACCTCTCGGTCTCCACCATAGACCCCATGCTGAACGTTAGCGGTTAACGCAGCTGAAAGATTGCTCTTTCTCATTTAACGCTGGACAACAGATAAAGTGCAGTGAGTCTGTGGTGATATTTGTGCTGTAGCTGCAGCTTATGGTTTTCATAATTACATGGTGTCAGTCCACCATCCCCTGTCCTGAACAGTAGAATGTAGCCCGTCACCACAAAACTGCTAGCGGTCAGAGTTTCAACCAGGAACTCTGTTTATCTACACATTCACAAATGATCCCTCACTCTTGGTCTCATCGCCATTTTTGACATCATTTTTGTTGCCATTCTAATTGTTTTCCTTCTTAACCTCACTCTTATGTGCCATTGTCTGTTTTGGAATTCATTAGTGATTTATCTTTTATTCCAGAACTGATACTAGGTAATGGAGATGAGTGAGAGAGAAAAAAAAGGGATTTATAAGGGAATTATGCAATATACTTAAATTTGAACTTTTGTGTTTTGCCCCATATCTCATATATTCTCCTCCCTCTGTGACTTCAGGACCCCACAGTATGAGGTTTAAGTCTATGTCAATGACTCAGCACCAGAGATCATTAAGGTCTGACGTATACTGGAGTCTTTCATCAGCATAAATCACAGTCAGATAAACCAAACCCTAAAGGAAACATCCTTCAACTCTGGTGGTATTTTATAAAGATAACAAAAAAAAAAAAGAAAGACAAGGGTAAGCGTGTCACAGACAAAAGAAAACAGTCAGTGTTCACATTCACTTAAGGATCATGTGCTGCCATCTTTTTGGGATGTCGAGGTTCTTGAAAATCAGATCATCTTTAAAGCATTAATGATAATCTTCTTCCAAGAAGGATGGGAGATGAGCAGAAAGCAGTTAAAGATTGAGTGGGAGAGGAAAAGAAATGGAGCGCTGAGGGGTGTAGTTGCATGTGAAAAGCAGCTGGAGAGGAGAGGAGGTTTACGTGGCAAGTGGAAACCATTTCAGTGTTGCGCACAGAGTGAGGGAGTATGTTTATGTGTGCAGACTCGCTGTCTTTATTTGAGCTGCTGGTCTCCGGGGGCCTATAGGGTGTGTATGTGTCGATGTGGGTGTTTAGATGCTGTGTGTGTGTGTGCATGCTTGTTGGGAGGAAAGAGGGTTAATCTGTTCAGCTGAGTTAGACGAGGGGGTCAAGAGGTCTGTGTGTTTATTTGTAGATGCATAAGATTTTAAACTGGCAGAGGAAGCCATTAAGCAAATGAGCACTTCCAAATCTTTTGAACAACAGCTCACAGTTTCAGAAACGTCTCAGTCCATGAACAGCGCCCGTCTTTCTTGGACTCCTGCACAATGAGTCTCCCAGTAGCAGAGAGATTCATTTTGTGGTTAAACCAGGTTTAACCAGGCGTTTTGCTTGTTTCACATGCTGTTCAATTCATAGATAAAGCTTTAACACTGGTGTTGAAATATTTTTTTTTACCCCGGTCCAAGCTCAACCCCCTCCAGCATAGAGCTGATTCAATACAGGCTGCTCTGTTTCTGATAAGTGACCATTTGTTAGAGTGGACGCCGGCTCTGAAGGTAGCCCTTTAGCTTTTTTTTTTTTTACTCAACACGCTATATTTAAACCATAACATGTTCTGTAATTAATAAATCAGATGTGTATATGTATTTATTTTTAGCTTCATAAGGGGGTGTCAGTCAGAGGGAAATTTATCTTTGATATTGTTGCTTTTCTTTTACATTCTAGCTGTCAAGTGTTAAACGCTGAGGCTTTGAATCTCCACCTGACGGAGCTGAGGTTCAAACTCCTACTAAATTATTCATTTGCCTCTGATTCCAGACTTTTTTGAAAACTCTCTGAATCATCAAAATCCAGTGCAATAATGCTATAGCACCGAGCTTACCTCTAGCAGAGCTAAGAAGCAGGGCTTTTGGACGTGCGTCTCACTAGTGTCATTATCATGTTCATGCATGAATGTTACATGATACACAGCCGTGCCATGGTTTAATGTAAGACAGTTGTTGGTGGTGACCTTTTATGTGATGTTGCAATGTGCCAGCAAAGACAAGAAAGAAGAAGAGGAATCTGGATGGAAGGAACATAAGGTCTAATAAGTAATAAGTCTTCTCATAATAACTAATATTTATTAGTTATATAATTATAAGCAATTATACTAATTTAAATAATTATAATACTAATTTAATTAATTAATAAGTAGTAAGTTATATAATAGTCTTCCAAAGCTTGGCCATATTTAAAAATGTTAAAAAATGTGCTTTTTCTTTAACCATCTTGATATATATATTCATCTAGACATGAAATACAGAGACAATCAGCAGATCAAGTAAAGTTAATGAAGACATTTAACAGTTTGTAACAGCCTTGTGAAGACCGTATCGCCTTATGATAATTTTAGGGAAGTTTCTGTAAGATGTGATTTGCTCCTTCTCCCTCAGGGCCACATACTGATTCAATGACATGAGTACATCTGTACTACACTGAAAAGCAGTTTTATGTCCTTCGAACCTAACTGCACATCTGCTGCTGATGAGCCAAACAAAGGCTTTGCACTTTGCCAAATTTCAGTTCTCTCAATCCAGACTTGGTTTAGTGAAGTTACCCTCACTCTCAAAATGTGGCACTAAGACGTAAAGCCCAGTAATAACTATGGTAAGAACGTATTCTTTTGTGTCAGCTGTACCTCCACAGCCCAATCAGATGAACTCATCGACACCACCCCTCAGGTTCCAAGTGTGCCTTGCCTTTGCCTTCATTTGAGTGTAATCAACTCCATATAATTTAATCCCCGATGATGTTAAAATGAATATTTTTACAATGTTTGTATCATATAATTAAACTGTCATTGTTGATGTTGGTTTGGCTATGCTTGCGTATGCAAAACCGCCACTTGAAGTGCAGTGGTTAAAAAAGAAGTACCATAGCTGGAAATCACTGCTCTCACTTGAAATCACCGTTTTCAGGAAGGGACTATTTGAAGTAATGCTGGGCTGATGCATATTATTACTGAAACCTTGATAAGTACACAATAATTTATTAAGCTTATTTTATTCACATGTCTCTTTACACCTCAGGACTCAGATTTACTGTCCACTCACACGAGTTCATCATTGTGTATTGCAAGAAACCTCAATTTGCGTCATTTGACATAGATCATGGTTTTAAGAGTTTTATGTCCATCTGTCTAGAAAATATATTGTTATATTTTTTCCAGGCAATGCCAAAGATAGCGTATTTATTGAAACATGGTTCCCAGCAGATCGTTATTTTATATCAAGACCAGATTCATTATTAAAAAGCAGGATAAATCCAAAGATAAATCCACAGGTGTGCTGTTTGTCGTGGTTAGAGGAGAAGGAAAATTACTGATCATGAAAATTTAAATAGTAGGCCTAACTTAAATCACAGTTTGTAAAGATATTAATAAATTTGTAAGCCAAGTCCATAGCTGTTGACTGCACACAATATTTTTGGTATTTAGAAGATGCCTTTAAAAATGCCATAAAGTGGTCGTCACTGGTAAAATTGTAATTGTTACGGTAAAACATAATTCAGTAATTTCATGTCATTGTTGAGCCGACATTATCAGTGATCAACGTTAATTGTTTTTGGTAGAAACCACTCAACCACACATCATTTCCAGCAATACTGTCCAAAGTAGTATCACTGTTTACTGTAACCAAGATAATTGTTCTCATATTATAGGCCTCCATTTAAGAAAAATAAGGTAAAACCCAGATTTTAAATCTTTCCAGTGTTTATGTACCCGACTCTGTAGTTTGACACAACGCATTAAACAGTTACCCAGTGTCAGACTCTTTGGCAGTTTTAGCAGAGGAGTTGCTGAGTTCATCGTCTTCATCTGAACTTCTTGACATTTCAAATTCAGATCCCGAATTGAATGCAAAATATTATCCAGATAGAGAAATATTCATCTTTAGTCTGAAGGACTGTCCCCAGGTCAGCTCTTATCCCTGTCTATGCCTCAGACCTTCCAGCTATTAGATGTAATTGGTCATATTTTCTATCCTCACGATAAAACAGAATTATGTTTTCCAGAAACTGTGTTAACCACAATTTGGGGAAAAAAAAGAAGTTATATTTGAACTTGGTTTGGAAATATTCATTGCAATATGAGCTGAGTGCTCTTTTCTTTCCTCACCCACTACGACTTATGGCAGTTTGTAAAAGCAGCAATGTGACCAAAAATAGAGATTGTGGTTTATACTGTTATTAGATCACACCATGGAAGTACAGTGTGTATCTATTGTAGCAGCATTATTAGAGTGAAAAGATATCATATTTAGTGAGCAGGAGGGGCTTCCTTCTGTTTGGATGTATAGCTCAGTGGTCATCAGAACCTCTTGTTCATGTGTGAACTAATGTTTGCTGGGTTTGGGTCCGGATCCCAGCTGACACTGCTTAGATCTGCTTCAGTCCCTTCCACTATGCTTCCCTTAAGGATTTTTCATGATGAACACTTTAGCCAGCCTCAGTTAATGTACCACATGTGTTTGTGTGTGTGTTCACACATTAAATCACATGTTTCTGTTCTAAGAAGTTAATCCTGTACTTAGATTTAAACCAAACTCTGGTCAAGTAGTGGATGTGACCGAGTTATGAAAGCAGACATAAAAACTAAGTCACTGCTGGGGTTTATATGGTTAACTCAGCGAAGTACAGAAAGGAAGGTTTCCATTGGCTGTGCTGCACGCTGTAGTCAGAGCTCTAGTGTTTCATGAGACACAGGGCCATCCCTCTGAGCACAACTCCAGCCCCTTCATCTGGTTCTATTTAAGGCCTCTAGTGCTGACTCTTATGATTGGTGTACACAACCCCCTACTCTTCCTCCAGCTCCAGCCCCAACTGAGGAGAAGGAGGCTTTTTAGCAGATGGTTTATTTTCCAAGGGAAACCATTTCTTTCTCCCACTCCACTGTCCTGTCCCCAGCTGGCTTTAGCTCACTTTTCTATCACTACTACAGCTCCCTGTGCGTTCTCATTGTCGCTCCTCTTTCCAGTGTGTTAATGTGCCAACCTCCGAACCCGATTCCAGCTTTGTTGGACAATAAGGATGAGGCCCCTTCAATAACACAGAATGGATTTTCTACACTTGCATGCTTGATCGTTTTCTGGAGGGAGATTCTTTTCCTAGACTTCTAGAATTCCCATTGCCCTTGTTGATGGGCTTGATGGGGATGCAGCTCTATGGCTAGACTCTCAGGAAGATGCATTGAGCCCTGTGAATATTGTGATTGGCTGAGCTCTACAGACAAAGTGGCCTATGGCACAACAAGTGACCAGCAGTCGTTCTCGTGGACCTATGGCTGGCAGCTGGCTGACAGCATGTTTTTTCCCATCAAACTCAGGTCTGGATGCTTCGGATCCCATGCTCCTGGAGCAGTATATTGTGGTGGCCAACTACAAGAAACAAGAGCCTGCAGAAATCAGCCTTCAAGTGGGCGAGGTGGTCGACGTCATTGAAAAGAGCGAGAGTGGTGAGTAATCAAAACAAATACACAGCAAAGACAAGTTGAGCAGGAACATGCAGCCTGCATGTTGTGTGTATGTCAGACAACAAACAGACTCTCGCATGATTCAGTCCGTAATTCCTCAAACATGCTGCCCTTTTCCCAAACTCAACCCTCTCACCGCCTTTGTCCGTAGCTGTTACTTAGCCCCATCTAGAGGCTCACTTTGGCCTGCAGTCAGCCCTGTTTTTTCCCCACTGTTGGTTTAGGCTGAGGGCCAGAATGTTGCCTCTAGCAAAAGGAATGTCTTCCAGACTTGTATTAATTATTCCGCCTCACTTAAATGGAAAGCCAGCAAGACATGCTAGATTTACAAATACCAGCTGCAGAGAGTCCTTAGTCAGCTGTTTAACCTCTGGAAAGAGCTAAACAAGGCCAAGATCATGTTGAAGGATGTATGTGATTCAGTTTGACAAAATTTAATGGCTAATCAGTCAATCCCATGCTGACGTAAAGCACTACTTCATGATGTTCTAGGAATATGCTGTAATGCTTCTAGGAACTTGCATCTATAGTGGGGGAAGAAGAAAAAAACACCTCAAGTCTCAAAGTCTTTATGTAAAAACGGAATCATAATAGGTCAGATAGGTCAGGTGGTCAGATAGATAGATTTTATGATCAGAAAAAGCTACTTACTTTCAATTATCTAATCACCTGCACCGATCACCTTTATTTTGAAAGAAATCCACCATGTGAAGCCCAAGAGTGACCGGAGAGGTATGGACCCAGTATCTGGGTATGACATGCAGTTTTAGTGGTGTGCTGAGGCAGTAAACTGTAATGGGACTCATGTGTTCTTCAGCAGGAGGATGGGGAAAGGGAGATGGAGGAGAAAGCAGTAACCAGGAAAGCAATAGGACTTGGGTTTCACGGTGGGTGTGAGTGAAAACGCCTCGAGGAAGAGTGTCTGTAGAGTAGGAACGCTTTGAAGTGTCACGTGTCTTGCCTTCAGGTTCTTGTGTTTGTTTTCACTCCCTTCTCCAGTAGGACTTCAACCCAATGGGGATCCACAGTGAGGCGGATATTCCAACACCTTGAAGTCCTTTTATCGGGGGCCTTATATGAGAGCTTTCCTCCATTGAGCTGCGTGGTCCCGTGCTTTTTAAATAAGAGCCCCCTCTTTCCCTTTTGAATTTCAGCCGACCACTGTGCAAAGTTATAGCTGCCGATTTGCGTATTGATGAGCCATAAAGAATGTGAAACTCATGCACTTCTATGGTCTAATTGCAGATTTATGACTTCGGGCTTCTGTGCTGCTGTAGCATGGTTTTCGTGATGCTGTTGCTTTGTTTCATGTGCAGCTCCCCTAGTGTCACACGTGGAAAAAAAGCCATGTGTAAATCTGTGCCCGGGGTTTACTTTGTAAAGCGGCGGCACCTTTTTGCATAGTGTTGTCTTATCACATCAGTCAGTAACGTTATCAGTGTCACCATGTTAACATTCCTGTTCATCATCCAAATAATAAGTTGACATTATTTATGTTGTTTAGTGGGATTTGATTTTCATTGCTTGAATTAAAAGGCTGTAATCAAGTGCAGACGTGTAGTTGCATTTGATATGATACTCTCTATTACTTCTATGCAGGACATCTCACTGGTGTAGCAGCCAGCCATCCCACTGCCTATTACTTGACTGAGTGTAAGGGGAAAGGTAATGAGAGAATCCGTGCTCACAGATTTACGCATGGCTCTTTTTCCTTCTCATGTGACACTAGGGGGACGCCGTAGTTTCATCGTCCTTGTCGATTCTGTCTGTATTTTGTTTCCGCTCTCGGTTCAGCTCATTCATTCTGCTTTGCTTCGGTTGGGTTTGCCATGACTTTCTAGAAAGCAAAACAGTAGACATCAGACCTCTTAAAACACAACTTAAGGCTATTTGACAGTTTTATTATACACTGACAGACACTTTCACAGAGATCTGAAGTAAATACAACCCCCTTATGCCCTACAGTACATCTTGCTATGGAGACTGTTTCCAGCAGCGTAGCTAGCATTTAACTGGAAACTCCACACCTCCTGCAATGGAGGTCAACTACATCTGCTCCATTTGGCTCGGTGACATCACTCCATATCCCTCTGCCAATGGTAACAAGTGTGCACTAAGATTTTTGAGCTCATTTGATTTAGCATCCATTCCGTTGTAGGACTACAAACCCCTTAATGGTTTATGACAGATTGATCTGTGCAATGCAGATCTAAGTACGTTTAAAGCCATACTGATTTAAATTAGCATGGGTTTCCTGCAGAGTCTCTGGATGCACTGAGAGGAAAATATCTGCATGTTGTCATCTCACTGTATTTGGTATCAGCATAGTGTTCCCGGCAGATTGTTTATGAGATTTTTTACATGTAGGTGAGAGAGTTTCTAGACAGGTCTGGAAATGGAAAACTTATTTTTGCCTTTCACCCTAGTCCCGCTATAGTGCTGTTAAAACTACTACACCATAAACAGTGGCTGTGACTGCTGCCCAGTTTAGTTATCAACTCTTCTTTACCATGGATTAGATAATGTATGCCTTCGACAGGGCCAGTGAATCTAGGTCAGACCTGCAAGTGAGTTCTCTGCTTTTCCAGCCTGCTGTTCTGAGCCAAGGCAGTATTTTCCATCGACCTGACTTATTGATACTTTATGTGTGGTGGCCTCAGTTTCAGTAGTTACAGTAGTTTATATAGATTATAGTGTTGTTATGTTTAAAGTAGGTGCAGTATGCAGTGAATCTGCTTGATGTTCTGTTGTTGCATTGCATTTTTCTGGAATTATACTATATAATTATAACACATTACTTAACTCTTTCCTTAGACACGTGAAAATAAATGCAATGTAAAGGAGCACTATTAAAATGTTTTACAAGTAGCATTTTATTATTGTCAAAAAAAAACGAAGCCGTAATTAAAATTTGTTATGTAATTATTAATTCTGTCCTCGCTCCCTCTGCAGCTGTTTTATGAGAGTTTGCCAGTGGGAGATGCTGGCTCAGGAGGAGAGAGTAGTGGAGGGAGGAGGAGAAAATGGAAAAAGACATTTCCTGCCAAAGTTAATGGTTCAGAGAGGTTGGTTCATTATAATGGCTTAATGGATCCTCCAGGATGCCTCCGTAGTTTACACTAGATTGGAGTGATGTTAACCAAAGCTAAGCTAGCAGCCTTGTTGGTTGTGTCAAATGCACTTCATTCATTGGTTTAAACTTTGCCCCTTTGATGAGGTAGTATGTAGGAAGGGAAAATGATTTGCAGCCACTTCTGGAAATATAGTGCTTATTGCATCTGGTTTGCCTACACCTCGAGGGCAGCATTAGGAGTGATGTGCCCAGTCTTGTGTAGAAAATCGCTCTCTGTGGAGCAGTCAGGTTGGAACTGGTCTCCTTTCCAAGTCCAGATCAGCTTCTATGAATTACAGTTTACCAAATGAACTCCAGGAATGTCTGTTTTGGGGAGGCCAGGTCACATCAGTCAGGCCCTCCAGCTCTCCCCCCAACACCCCCCGGCATCACCCATGTGCAGCTTGTATTGTATCTCCTCTGCTCCACCTAACCTTTCTTACTTAAGCAGGGTGGAGGAAGTGAAATTTCAGGAAGAGCTTCAAGGGCCACTTACTGAGACATTAATCTTAGATGTATGAATTTGCCCTTTTTTGTCCTGACGTACCTGTACATATTTTAAGTTTGTCAAATCTGAGCCTAGGGGGGGAGTGATCCTGCAGGTGATGTTCAACTGCCTGCCTGAAAGACCATAGAAGCCTGAGTTCAATCATGGCAGATTATGCAGGTCCTGCCCATCAGCATGGCATGATGGATGTTCAGGATGTCTTTTTTTACCTTCACATGATAAATAATGTGCTAATACCAATAATGTCTTCTTCTTAAGGCTGGAAGCAAGAATATCTCTGGGCTTAGCGCAGAAGGAGCTCATTTGCTCTAGTCACTTTGGTCTAGACTGAAATAACTACTTGATGGTTTGCCATGAAATCTTGTCCTGATATCCATGGTGGCCAGATGATATTTTGAATTATGATATTTTGAATTGTCTCAAGAAACTTTGGAGCTTGGTTTTGGAGATTGGTTCAGACGATCATGTCTGTCTCTGAATACATCCATTTGGTGACCCTTTAACTTTTCATTAACTAATCATCTTTATTTGTCAAATACTTAATTAACCTGCAAAACTACTACTCCCACCAGCTGCAGTTGAACTTTTTTTTTTTTATAGCTAATTAACAATTGTTAGTAGGCTAACATTCCAAAATAAGATTGTGAGCATTATAAATATTATACCTACTCAGCGTCAGCATGTTAATATTGTCATTATGTCTATGTTACCATTTAAAGCACTGCTGCGTCTCAGTACAGTCACACAGAGGATAACATGACTGTAGAATAGGGCTGTTCGATATGACCAAAACCTCATATCCCAATATAGGTCACGCCCTCTACTGTTTGGAATTACCTCATCATGTTTATTCTCCTGCGTGTGTGTTTGTGTTACCTTTATAGACATTCCCTGCCAGAATCTGATGCAAAGTGATAAAATGATGAAAAATGCTGCCCATGAGTGGGATTTGTGACACAACAAAATAGATGATCGAGCATAATGCATAATAAAAGAATAGACATCATGGTTTTATCATACCGCACAGGCCTACTGTAGCCTCATGCACAGACAAAAGACACACATAGGAAACATAAAAAAAACTAACATAAAAGTTAATAAATTGTGTTTCCTTGAAGCTGTCAGTCTACACTATTTATTGTTTCAGCTGGGACATATCCTCATATTCATCACAGACAGATTAAACTTCATTAGAATGAAAGTTGACTTTCTTCTGTGCTTAGATATCAGAACCATGTCTTGCCATAATAATCAAGTATAATTAGTTTGCAGATGTTAACATCAGTCATCAGTGTTGAGGTTCTAGTGCTGCTACAATACGAATATCCACTTTCCCAAATTGCTATGTGCAGTTTCAGCAAGAACATGTTACCTTGTATAAAAGAGGAAAACTATATAATACTTGTCAATGAACAACACAGGCATGATGCAGAACCCTTGCCAAGTGTAAAATGCCTTTTTTAAGCTGAAGCTGCGGCAGCAGATGGAAGACACATTAAGCTCTCACAGTAATCCCCACTGTCCACGTTCTCTCAGCTTACCATAGGAAGTGTGCTAATGACTGTCTCAAGAAATTAAGCTTACACTGTCATTTAAGATACGGAAACTGAAATTGGAGGTTTGTAACTAGCATCTGCACCTCTCCGGTATTTTCTTGCATCTTGTCATAGAGCAATATAGGCAGCGGGAATGAAGAACAGAAGCAATAGCAGTGTATAAATTGCTGTGGTCATAATAGTTGTACAAAATCAGTCTGTGGAGGCAAAAAGGTACCTTTCACTCAATAATTGACCATTGAGTTATTCCAGCTTTGGAGAAGGTGGGCTTTGAAACACTTAAGGACCGCTGTGTCTCCAAATCAGTGGAGAGCACACAAACTGTG
This sequence comes from Chaunax sp. Z400, assembly GCA_037577475.1. NCBI lineage: Eukaryota > Metazoa > Chordata > Actinopteri > Lophiiformes > Chaunacidae > Chaunax > Chaunax sp. Z400. The sequence goes on from CM075193.1 coordinate 14,659,562, forward strand.
GGCTATACCTTGGTTCTGACTATAAGGGGATTCATTCAGAGGTGGCGAGGGACAGGGTTGTTCCTCAGGTCAACATCAGCTCACACACAGGTAATTGAAACCCAGTGTTTTATGAAAACTGGAAGCGTGGGTTTTGGCCTGGATACCTTCCCCCTTGTGCTTTGATACCGGATCCACTGTTAGTGAATACAGAAGCTAGAAATGAATGGGGTTTTCTCCTGCTCTACTTAACAGTGGTGTCAGATATCTGCAGGACTGCTGACCACTGCATTCCTCATCATTTCAGCCCATGAAAACAGCCTGCTTGTGCTGCTGAATCTGTGGTTCTCATAACCCTGCTAGATGTGTAGAAATCTTTCAAGAGTGCTGCAGAGTTGCTCCAAAGCACAAAACAATGTTGATTTAGATTTTCAGTACAGTTTAAGGTCTGTCACAATGATACATTTGTCGGGAGTAGGAGGATATTAATGTTATGCATACCATCGCTCAGGTATCAGACTTGGTTTATTGTGTATGTAGATTGGGGTTTGTTTTGTATAGGTCATCTGGGCACTTCATGGAAAAACTCAAATGACATAAATCTATAGTTTCTTGTGAAGCTGAGAAGCTCTCCTTTATTACAGTAAAAGTGAACCAAGGATCTTAAAGCTGACGGAGTTTCCAGATGGCAGATAACCATATTAGAGACAAACATAGCTCAGAAAAATGCTCTGTATATGTCTGTATCTGTATCTGCAATCGCTAAAATGCAGTTTAAGTGAAAGTCCAAGAGCAATCAACTATTTGCATGTCTTACTTTCTCTTTGCATGTACATCCAACCAGGTCTCATCCAAGGTGGTCAGATTCTGTTTCTTTGCCACGTGCACCTCGCATCTCATCCAGACACACGGAACCCTTTAGCGTCAGTGCCCAACCCTGTAGGTGGAGAATGATATGAACCTCTCACATAACTGGATCGATATGTTTCACTCTGTCTAAATCATGCTGATATCATCATTTCCATTAGTTTTACTACAGTAATATCTGCAATGCGAAAGTTGTCAAGACAAACTGTTTGGTCTCTTGATTTCTGAGACATTTGAAGTTGACGTCTGTGGTCACGATCCTGTCACGTCATGGTGTTGTATGGAATATCCACCAGAGGGTTGTGGCTTTAGCTATTGTCTTATGGAACCACTGACCACAAATCAGCCGGGGTTACAAAACTAAACTCTGCTCAACTGCTTTAAAAGTTTAAAAAAAAAACCTTCTCAGGATGTGGACTAAGTAGCTATAATCATAATATTGAACAATGTTTAGCCAAGTGTATTGCCAGTCAGCATTTGTCTGTCTCTCTGCAGCAGCTTTCCAAGAGTTGTAACTTTTTCTTACATGGATAACAATGCAGAGAGGCATGGAGAGGAACAGGTTGTGAAACTGACAGAGTAAAAACAACAAAAACAAAGCACAGATGAAGATACAGGTGTAGCGTTGTGATGTGTATATTGTTACTTTCTGCTGTGGAAACCAAGACAGCCAAATCAAAGAACCGGATCAAAATCACACATTTTATAATCAATTATAGAGTCACGGCATTAAAAATCTGAAGCCCAAAACATAACATATAGACTGAATAAATTCAGATCCACCATAATATATGATAATGTAATGTTTTTCAAGTTTTTCAGCGGAAATTCAGGTTTTACAGCAGCAGCAGGACAAAAGTATAGATAAATGGAGAGCTTAAAAATGAATAGTATTAAGTACATGAAAAGGATAGAATAAGCAAATAACTCAAAATTAAACTAGCAGTACACATACAGTACCAACAACGGGTATTGTACTTGAGGTTATAGTGCAATACTATCTTTAGCAAAGTGACTCAGTGGTGAGATGTTGGCAAATTCAACAAAGTGTAGTGTATCTAGAGTAATATGATACATTCAACTATGGCAGTCTATACCAGAATACTATATAATATAATTATAGATGGATGGATAAAGTGCTTACTGGTCCCAGCGGGAAAAGATGTACCTGTACTGCAACTTAGAGCAAACAAAAAAAGAAATATATAAAAAAGATAATGAGCAACAAGGTATACAACACTTACAATATTACAATATTATAAACAGCTTAACAAAAGCTTCAAATAAGTGGGAACATTTTTACTCTGCATGATATATACATGTGAAATACATCGACTGTGGAACTGATTTTGTGCAAGATTGAACTGCAGTGAATGAATGCATGCGATAAAAGACATGAAGCAGGTTTCTCATTTAGAAGTGTTTTTTTCTTGTACATTTCATGCAACCTGTTTCATGTAAACCTGCAATGGCCATGAAATCAGCATTTGTGCAATGTGTGTATTTCTTTATTTACTACTTTTACTACTACTTTTAGTACTTTTATTGCTTTTTTTGAGGTTCAGTTAACTCAGCCTAAGCACCTGCCACATGGGAGAATGGTTGAAAAATACTGGCAAGGCAGCCCAAGCCATTAAGGCCTTTCATTTGCTGTGTATGTGTCGTCGGACTTACAGGCAAGTTTCCTCAATTGGAGTACATTCCTGCATCTTATTCTCATGTTTGCTTACATTACTGTAGGAGTTGGTTTGCTGGAGTGAAAATGAAGTGTGAAAATGGCAATTTTCACTGACACCTCTTTTCACTCCTGCTAAGCTGACCCTTCTTTAACAGTCAATTTAATTTAATGCACCATTGATGTTGTTGGTGTTGCCTTTTGCTGGCATTAAACAGGACACATAAGGTATAATGAATTTATGTAAGATTATGACGTTAGTTTAATTAAACAATACTTGAACACTCTCACTCTAAGCCAAGAAACAGTTTGTATTTTGTGTCTTTTGTTTCTGATATTGTAGACGCCTTTTTTTAAAAATAGCTTACTGCTCTATCTGATTTATTGGCATGAGGTTTTGCTCAAGCCACAGCTTTTGTTCAAAGTCTGAGCACATTACATGTCTTGTTACGTAGAGCCCTGGCCAGCGTGATGCTCAGAGCCAGACACTGCCCATCTGGAAACGCCCTAACTCTATGCAAAACAGCTCCAGCTGCTGGGGCTTTTTGTTGTGGTGCTTAGCACATTTGCCACTCAGATAAATCATCCCGTACATGAATCAGAGAGATCCTGTGAAGGGTGAGATCACATGTGTAAGATAAAAAGGAGGCCGGGAAAGACTTTCTTTTATATTCCTGTCATGCCTTTAGTCTGCCTGCAGGATATCGTATGGTGCTCGACTTAAAATTGTCGGACAGTTAAGCATTTTGCTAGGGAGCAATTTGATTCATTGTTTGTCATAACTATAAGAACAGTATGAAACTGCCTGAGAAAGAAATCTAATGCCAGATCCTACAGGCGATGGTGTCTTTGACTGTTACAGCAGGTTGAGGAAGTTGGTCAGTGTTGGGAAAACGTTTTTATCTTCACTCTAAAAGATAGGGTGCCGTCATGAGCAGGTGTAAAATTGTGTGTAATGCAATTCTTCAAATTCTCTCTGACTTGAACGATAACTTATCCACATCAATCAGATCCAACAGAAAGGAATGAAAAAGTTTCTGACACTGCACTTTCCAGTTTACCTGAAACACCAGTTATAACTAATCCAGAGTGACCAATCAGTGCATGCCTCTCTAATTGTGATGCAAAATTAAGGATATAATGAGAACATATTTCACTATATGCAGATGAATCCAAGATGTCTAATGCTGGCTTCTTCAATGGTTTTGTGCTATTTTCTCATTAACATCCTAGAATTTGGTTTATGTGTGTGTCTTTCTCTCATATTACATTCTGCTTCCTTTTTTTAAATTAATTTTGTGAAACCAAGCCATCTTATAACACACCATTTCTGTGGGAAACTTTTACTCGACAGCCGGACCAGCTGTGGCAGTGTGATGGAGTGCCCCTATCCTCTTTATGGGTTGTCTGGACAGCTGTCAGCCATATTGTGTTCCAGTTACCACAACAAATAGCGTATGTGTGGCACACCACATATTTGACTGTTGCTATGCCAGCTTTGTCACTTTGCTTTCTTGTTGAGAGCCGACACAGTGTCAGAATTAGTTAATGTTATGTTCCGTCTACATACTGTATGTACTGTGTATCATGTATCATGTATCAGTGTCAGCACACTCTATCTAAGACAATGGATCACTATATTATACTTTCTTTACTGGGATGAGACTTTCTGAAATTAAACATGAGGTCTTTGTCATAAAGAATTTGCCAATTTGAGCAATGCTGTGGGAAACAGTGTCAAATTAGCTACAACAGTGCAAATGGATATTTGTATTTATTTAGTTTTTATCACAGATACCACTTTTATTCAGACCAAGTACAAGTACATTTGAGTACTTGCCACTTACTGAGTACTGATATGAGTACAGCACTTAATAATAACAGTACAGTTTACTTTCAAAACACGTTTTATTGTCATCAGATGTCAATTACATTCTGACCGTAACACAATGAAGTTTGCAACATGATACTGTTGAATCATGTCACATTGTAGAATTCAGCTGTGCTTTTCTGAACAAATGGCTGTCATCACATCCAACTTACCGCCACAGCGATACCTCTCTGAGCCAAAAGCCTCTCGTTGACAGAATGCGGGAGGGCTGGGGAGTCTTGACGACAATTTTTGGAGATGTTCCGGAGCCTCACATCTGAAGCATATCACCAAACGCACCTGCTAATGCTTGAGTAGTGTGCAAACCCCGAAACTGCTTTGAATGGAGGAGTAAAATCCTCATCAGTTCACTGTGCAGTTAAACGTATATGAGAGTCATTGGGCGCTCCTTTTTCACATAGTCGTGCAGCTTTGGTAGGACTGTGTCTGTGATGTAGTGATGGCTGGGGATCTCATATTTGGGCTTGAATACACTGAGGATAATAGATCCCGAGTTGGTTGCTGTTTCCTGATGATAGCATATAGCAAACTCCTTGAACTCGAACCCTTGACGCCTCCTCTCGACAGTTTAGCAGAGCATAGTTTGCAGTCTGCTTTACTTTTGTCGTCATCGCTTACATTAAAATATTTCCACACTGCTAACACTGCTCCTCCTCCACCTCCCTGCTCACCTAAACAGAAGTTACTGTTACCTTGACGTAAAGTATTATTGGAGTACGAGAATGAGTACACAAGCCCAGTATCAGACCGATACCTGATACTGGTATCTGTTCGGGTGCATCCCTAGATATTTTGCCTTGTGACAGCGCTTCAGCCCTCTGAAATCAGGACTGATCCGGATGAATTGCAGGTTGAACAACACCTCATTGAGGTGTATTTTAAAGATTCTGTTATCCACCCAATTAAGTCCCTCATGTCCATGTAGCTCATCCCTGTGATTTGACTGAAACACTGGTACAAGAGATATATATACTATAGGATCTATTGTCGCATCAGCAAATGTCATCCATGTTCATTTTCATCTGTCTTTGTAGGGATTCATTACCTCTATCAAGGAGGGTTTGTGTGTTTGTTTGTTTGTTTGTTTGCTCATTTCTTAGAAGGATTACAAAAAAACTACGAACTACGACCAAAAGACTGTACCGATTTTCATTAAACTTGGTGAAAAGGTGAAGCCTGGGCCGAGGAAGTAACCCATTAAGTTGTGCAGAGGATCTGAATCACAAGGCGGATGCACAAACCTTCGCAGATAGGATTCAGCTGCAGGTTGGCCCCTCTTGGCCTTCTTGACAGCAGCTATGATCAAGTGAGCAAGACAGTGGCTGAAGAGAGAGAGAGAGAGAGAGAGAGCGGCGTTCGTGACAACAAAGCAGAGAAATTAAAACATTTCTTCTGATTCCTTAACGGTGGCTTCATTCTAAAGAACAAATAAACAGGCTCACACCTCTGCACAAACTTGCAGGAAGGTGCCTCATTGCTGGAATTTGTGCGCTCTTTATGCATCCATGACACAAATGGACCAGAGCAGAGACAACTTTGTAAACTGGTCACTACATTTTTAGCCTCTAGTCAAACCTCAATAATAACAAGAGAATTCAGGCACATGAAGCAGATGCTACCTTCTAGTGGTTCAGATGTGATGATTTCAAGGTAATGCTGGCATTTCAGCTACGCACAACACTGTTTTGCGATATTCTAATAGGTCTGGAAATAAATCCACGCATATAGTATTTGCATTTGTTTATTGTGACCATACTAAAAGTGGACTATCAACCTTGGTGGAATATGTTTTCTATTAGTGACCTTCTACGTTTGTGTACTTTTTGGGTCGTGAACAATAACACAGATCCAAATTCATCAACGACTTTTCCAGGCTTTCAAAGGCGTTTTTGTTCCACTTCCACTGAAGATTTGGGCTGCACCCAGTTCATCTTGCTGTGTAAATGCGTTGTATGACGTGTTTGTTAAACATTCCACACGGTCCTGACGATTTTTAAGCTTCCGTATGTTTCCACAGGTTGGTGGTTTGTCAGCACCGCAGAGGAGCAGGGTTGGGTCCCTGCTACCTATCTCAACTCACACAGTGGCACACGGGATGATTTGGAGCTTGGTGCCTCTAAAGCTGGAGAAGGTAAGTCGAACTCTCCTGCCTCTGCCCACCCAAACACACACACACACCCCCCCCCACACACACACACACACACACACACACACACACACATGCACACACACACATGCACGCACGCAACTTCCCACTCCCTGTTAAACACCCGCACAGCCTCTTACCTTTGATCTGTAAAAAAACAGAGTGAACTTGCCCCTTCTTCACCAGCGCCGTGTTACGCTAATGACTGGCGCCGGGCTGGTGTGAGCACCTCTCTCTGTCTGTCTGCCATTATAAGCATGCTTGAACAGAGTGTAGATTCAGTCCTGGGTAAACATCAAGTAGGAGCTTCGGGAGAGACCAGACCACAACCGCTGAAGTGATGTGCTGCACAGTAATGCACTGTGCAGTTAGAGGTGCAGCACAGTATTACGTGATGTGACCTCCGTGGAGTGACTTCATGAAAGAGGCATGTGTTTTCTATCGTGTTTCGAATCATGGTTGTCATTAATTAAAGCAAGCCCTGACATAAATTATTCTATTCCATATCTGCTTTTCATTGTGGATTGCTGATAAGTTAGAGTGCAGTGGACGTGTTGACGTTAAATTTCGCGAGCATACTTGAGTCGGAGAGGGATCCAAAACCCTGATAAGAAACACATCCTTGTGGAGCTCGGTGTGCCAAAATATGAAGCAGACCCATATGAAGCTGAAGATGGGGTCCAATCATCTCACTAGCCCTGCCAGATACGGTTATCGAGCCAAGTCTTGTACATCAGGCATTTTTAAATATTTGTGAAGAAAACATTTTAATCCCAGAACAACAGAGCTCGTTTTGTGCGACACGCAGTCTCTGATTATTTTTACAGGTAGATCAACAACTGCCGCTTATTTGTTAAGATTTATAAAGCACCAAACCAAACAAACTGGAGGCAAGGAAATGATTAAGTTGCACTTCCAAACAAACATCAAGATTTTCCAGTCATCTGGCCAAAACATCTTTAGCTGTACAATTGTTGTACTTTGTAACAATGGGACCCTGGATCCCCTTGGTGCCGTATATCTTATTACACCAGGAACGAGAGAAGGAGAGAAAGAGAGAGAGAGAGACAGAAAAAGAAAACATTAGGCTATACAGTGTTGCTGTTTCACAATATGTTAAAATGCTTTCTCCCCATTGGGACTTAAAGAATACACATTTATCAACAGCAGATTTCCACATGTATACATGCCACAAAAGTAAAAAAAAAAAAAAAGAAGTAATCTGCCAGTGTAATTAGTGCTAATGTGTCCAGTCAGCATCTCTTTTTCAGTCCTGTGGTCTTCAGCAAAGGGTGCCACCATTGTGTCGCAGACAAAAGCGCATATTTCAGAAAAATGTGGATTTGGTTCTCTCTGAGAACGAGAAAGACAAAAACTCAGGCAGTTTGAGTTAAACACTCTCCTATTCCTCACTTTCATCACATTTTATTCAAAAATATACATAATGCTTGAACGCATAGTTCAACAGATAGATATCCCTCTTCGCTTCCTTGCAGAGAATTTGATCAAGACTTTGATACGACTCTTATGGCTGTATGGTAAATATAAATTGTGTGCAGCTGATTATCTTAGCTTGGGAAAAGGTGGCAAACAGCTAGCTTTGGCTACTAGAATCAGCCTACTAGCCACTCTGAAGCTCGCAAATGGTGGTCCGAGTGTATAAATCAAACAAACACGATACCATTTGTGGATTTGTGAATTTAAGTAGCCTTTGGACAGAGCCAGGCTAGCTTTTACCCTCTGCGTCCAGGTTTTGGGTTAGTTATTTATTTTATATACTTCATATTTATACAGCAGTATCAATCAAACCAGAAATCAATTTAAATCATATTTATATCCAAAATGTCCTTTTATTTTCCTCAGTTTGGCGTTGATAGGATACAATATTATATAAAAAGATAAATAACTTCCTGCAATTATAAATTTTAACCTGTCTCTCAGATTCTTATTTAGGGATGAAAAGGATTTTCTTTTCCCGACATAAGATACGGTACTACAGTATAAAGATATAAAGGAGTTACTTCCTCATCATCGTTTTGACATGTGACATAACGTCTCCCAGTAGGCAGACATCGTTTTCATCTCCAGTTTTACATCCAAAAGATGTAGGGAATAACAGACTCTGACAACTCCAACCACTGTCAGCTGCTCTATTCATGGGATGGCATTCCTGCAACAGCAGTGTGTGTCACAGATGCTCTTACACAACAGGATGGGGAAACCATGCTGACACCATCATAATTACAGGCCAGAGAGAAGATGTCTTCCTCTATAACCTTCATCCATCCTCTCTAACTGTCCGCCTTGTGGTCTTGTTTTTATGTCCTCCATGTAGCTAATAATGGGGCTCTCCGGTTGGATCCATGTCATTTGTGTGCTGCGTGTTTGTCTAACATTTGTGCTTGCTCATGTCTCCCATATTTGTATGTCTATTGTTGTTGTCTGGTCACCACGTGTGTCTGTCAGTCACTAAGCGACATAAGGCTCATCTGAAGAGGCTGGACCGGAGATGGACGTTGGGGGGTGTCATCAGCAGGCAGCAGAGCCGAGGTGAACTGAGAAAAATGCTGCATCCATCTCCCCCCCCCCCCCCCCCCCCCCCCCCCCCCCCACATTGTTATCCTCACCTCTTACTTATTGCTACTTATCGTATGCCTCAACTGTGTTGTCTTCCAGCTAATGCATTTATCATGAGCCACAATCCGCCACAACTAACCACTAACTGACATTAATATGAAATGAGCCTGGAAAGCAAAGGTGAAATCAGCAACTTTTATACACACCAGTTATTGATGCCAACCTCAAATTGTGTTACAAAATTGCTCCATGTAAGCATTTTTGTCAGTCTGAAAGTAGTTGCGCAATATACTTATACTGGAATGCCCCATGCTGGATTCTAGAGCCACATTTTTCTTTTTTTATAGCAAATGATCAATTCTGTATTTATATTTCCTAGTGAGTCTGTGTTCTACCTACGTGTGGTAGAAACAGACATTTATGCTGTCATATAGATATGTGTAATACAGCCTTATGAATCTCTCACTTACTCAACAAGAAATCAATCACAAACCTGCACATGTTCTTCCTACCCAGGCCAAGGGTGTTTTTTTTTTCTTCATATGAGATGCATCTGGATTGCTGACAGAGAATTGAGGATAGGCTATTGAGTTCAGCCCAAACTTTGCGCTTGGCAGTGGACTCTGCTCTCTGGAGTAAGGAAAGTTTTTCCACCCTTAGACCTCAGAAATCCTGCTTAGTGTTTAAAAAAATAAATACTATTTTGCTGACTCCACAGAATAATTTATAACACTGATGCAGGCAATGCATGTTGTGGTTAACATAACATCTGATTAAGAGTTTCCCTTCATTGCACTGCTGGATATTGTTTGAAAGAGGCTGGTAAGAGGAAAACCAGTCACCAGTCCTGTCACAAAGAGCCCGGAAGAACCAGGCAAAAGGAAAATGAAGCATACAGACATATTGTATATTTACCTGTGGAGCCTCCTGTAGTTTTTCCAAGTGAAGAGAATTACAATCCCACACCCATTTAACCCCAGATACAGTCTTAGACATGGGTTAAGAAAAGGGCAATGGAAAAATGTGTCACCAGAATTTTGATTCCTGTGTACCAACTGGGAGGACAGCAGACAGAACAGCACCTTTTTATGTACTCCTCTCCTTTTTGAACACACTTCCTCTCTCTGTGCCGTCTGTCTGTGTTCAAACAGGAATTGCTGTAATGACAGGAAATTATGTCTTCGCTCTGCCTCTGGTAATGCATAAATCAATATGGAGCCTCTGCTCTTTATTATTGCTGAGTTGGAGATGCTCGCTGTCACAAGGCCAAGGACACTATTAGGACACTAACTTCTCTTTGGTCAACACGTTTTATTAATACCATGGTAATTAGTTATGTATGGAGAACAACATTTGATAACAGTTTAAAGAAAGTACAGTAACACTAGTAATTTTTTATGTACTTTATTGGACCGCATATAGTACAGTTGACAGGAAATGAGGGAAGAGAGAGAGAGAGGGGGAAAAACTCGAAAAGTGGATGTTGCATGATCAGTGCCTTAAGGCGGATGGATCATCATGGAACTGATTATGACTGTGAATTTGGTTGGACCAGGTCTGCACTGCACAAATGAAAAACAAATAAATAAATATAAGAAATAAATACTTGACCAGAGAATAAACAGACTACAAACAAGTGAATTAAGATAAATGCGCCGATCATTTATTTCAAGGGAGTTGTACTGTATATTAATTATTTCACTCACCACTAAATCTCTTTGTAGGCTAAATAGTCCATGTTGGTCACATATGCTATGACATGTCATTGCATATAAACAGTGCGAGCTGGTGGTTATTGTTCATGTTTGTTTTGGTATAAGAACATGCAACATTGAGTGTTTTGTTATCATTTTCAGGGTTGTCAGTGGTTACTGACCAGTCGTTCAGTTTGTCGTGCAGTTTATTTCCTCAGTTATAAGGATTATGCTCCTTAAAAAAATCTGTGCAAATTGGTGGAACAGTCGTTATGTGTTATTTGTCTAGTCTCACTAGATTTCAGATTTGTCCCAAGTTTTAAAACATTTTTTCAAGTCTGTTTAAAAGCAATACTTTCAGCATGACAGTTCATTATTGCTCCTCTGGCTTCAAACGCATCCCTTCCCTAAAGTGTTTTCAATCAAAGGGTAGGGGGATAAAATCCAAAGTCTTAATTTCATGTATTGAAGTTAAAGCAGACCGAGGAAGTCAAATCTAGTAGGTCTATTTTGTGGCAAATTTTCTCACTGTGTTTTCACTGTGTTATTTTAATACAACCTTGAAAAAATGTGAACCTATGCTTTAACCCTATGCTACAATGGCAAACAACACTTAAAGACACGCAACACATCCAGATGCACATCTGGTAGAAAGCAAAACAGCTAAATTAAGAACAAATAATCCTCTGCTACAGTATAATGTTGCAAAATTGGTGCTAATGTATCACAATTGAATCTATCATCATATATTGTTGTACATGAATATTGCAGTCATATAAAGCTAATTATTTGTTAGCAATTATTTCTTATAACGTCAGTATGATCATATGCATATATGAAGTGCATAGTCAAGATTTATAAATAAAGACTTCTTATTCATTTCCAATTGTTGTCATTCTCTGCTCCTGGCTTTGGCAGAAGAGAAGTACCTAACAGTGCAGTCCTACACCAGCCAGGGCAAGGATGAAATTGCTTTTGAGAAAGGGGCTATTGTGGAGGTGATTCAGAAGAACCTGGAAGGCTGGTGGTTTATTCGGTAAACCTCTGCTCCTTTGCGTCAAACATTTGTTTCTTCATTCATGTCAAACAGATCTGTATTCTCATCATTTGTCCCTTCCAACTTCGGTCACAGGTACCAGGATAAAGAGGGTTGGGCTCCAGCTTCTTACCTGAAGAAAATTAAGGATGACCTGTCACCCTGTAAGAAGACTGTGACGTGCCCGGTGGAGATAATTGGAAACATCATGGAGATCAGTAACCTGCTTAACAAGAAAGCTCTGTGTGAGAAAGATGTGCAAACTGAAGGTGTGCTAGAGAGCCCCCAGGTGGCCAGGAAGGAGATCAGCTTGCCAATTCCCTGTGGTGACACCAGCCCTGTTAATACCCCACAGGATGGAAAAAGTAAAGCAGAGCCTGCCTCACCAGCTATAGCCCGCATTGCCCCTCATCGGGTGGAAATTGGTTAGTCATCTAACTGTATGCATGTTTGAATTTCTTTCAGTCTGTATCAGTAGATAACGGATATCTATTTCAAACTGTTTTTAAAAAAAATGTCTTCTTAAATGCTTATAAGTGTCTGTTCTGAAATGCAACCAAACATCCATGAATTTTTTTGTTATGTGATTTTTGTCACAGGTTCCCCAGTTCTTAGGCAAAAGCCCCCTCCTCGAAGAGATGCAACACTGGTAAGACTGATATTTTAGCCAGCCATTCATGATTCCAGTCATGCAGTTATTTAATTACTTTTTTGAAGATCATTGAACTTGAAAAACTATGTTCATTGGTGCCAATAAATGTACATCCTTGTGATCAATTTTAAATGGCAGTGTAGTCTTAACTTTTATTCTTGGCAAAGAAGAAACAAATCTGTATTAAAAAGATCAATAAAGAGGATCATAATGTTATTGTACTGAATTTCTCTCCAGTGAATGGTCATGCACAGGACTGATATCATTGGTGGTTCCTTCGCACAAAATCAAATCATTTTACCCCATAGAGCTTTTATCAAATGTTTAAATTAAACAGTATGAGAGGTTTAAACGTTAAATTTATCTTTGCTGGAAATGCTAAGAACTAATAAGTTTAGACATTGAAATGTGACAAGTAATCAAATCATCAGATGCTTTTCAATGTAAAATCTAACTCTGAAAAGTTACTAAAGTCCAGTTACTGAAACTGCCAGATAAATGTTGTGGAGATCAAATATTAAGTTTTGATTTCCTTTGTCTTCAGGGGTTTCAATTGCCCTCCCCACCGGAGCCCCCTACAGTTGAAGCAGAGTATTACACCATTGCAGATTTCCAGTCTTGTATATCAGATGGTATTACTTTCAACGGAGGACAGAAAGCAGAGGTAAGCATTCTTACAAAAGCTTAACTTCAGTAACGAGACAAACATGGCAACCAACCATATCTCTTGCTGATTCAGTTCATTCATTCATTCAAGTAGCATCTCTGCCTTCTAACTCTAATTAAATTGAAATGTATAAAAATACATTCATTAAAAAGAATGAACTTCTTTTTGAACATGTATTTTAGGTCATTGAGAAGAACTCTGGTGGCTGGTGGTATGTCCAGATAGGAGAGAAGGAGGGCTGGGCTCCGTGTTCCTACATTGATAAACGCAAAAAGCCTAACCTGAATCGTAGAACAAGCACGCTATGCCGCCCGAAAATTCCACCTCCAGCTCCACCTGTCAAGAAACAGGACTCACTGGAGACCGGACCTCCCAGCAGCCCGGGGTCTGAAGTTCCAGAGTCCCCTGTGTTGCCTGGGAGGCCGGTGTATGAGGAGCCAGAATATGATGTCCCTGCCATTGGTGATCTGGACCTGGAGTCTGAGTTTGAGTTTCTGAGGGGAGAAAGTTCTTTGATGGATCGAAAGAGTGAGGACACTTCCTCAGAGAAGGGATCCCACCTGTCCTCCAAGCCCTCTCCAGCTTCATCACTCCACAGTGCCTCCTTCAAGATGGGTGAATCATTTGAGGATGGCCATGAGGCAGAGGGGGAGGCGGAAGGAGAGGAAGAGTGTATCTATGAGAATGATGGTTTCCGACCCATCAGGGAGACACCGGAGAGGCAAAGTAGCAGGGACTCAAATTCCTTCAAGACAAGTGTCTTGTCAGAGACTGGCAAGACTGCAAACCCAACATCAGGTGGATGGAAACCTGCCAGTAACAAGTTCAAGATTGACTTGAATGGGAGCCCATTTTCAAACAAAGCTGAGGAGGCAGCCAGTCCTAAATCCACCTCTGCTGAGTCCACGCCAGATCTATCCAATAGTAAGAAAGACCAAGAGGAAAGCAAAGCATCCTCTTCCACTAAGTCTTCTTCTAAACTAAAACCCATTGTGAGGCCTAAACCACAACTAGCCAAGGCGTCCAGTGCTGAGAAAATGGACATCAGCACCTTGAGAAGACATCTGCGGCCAACAGGCCAGCTGAAGAATGGCACCAAAACTAAAGGTGAGGACTCTGAGACAGCCTCAGTCATCTCCTCAGAGGACTCCTTCTCCTCTCAGAGCACATCCGATCTCTCCTCCATCTACTCTAAAGGTAGTCGGGGAGACTCTGACCTAGAAGGATGCAGCATGTATCGCACCACAGATCCATATGAGAAAGTCCAAGAGACTGAGCTCAGCTTCCCTGCTGGAGTGGAGGTGGAAGTGGTGGAGAAGCAGGAAAGTGGCTGGTGGTATGTTCGTTGGGGAGATACAGAGGGTTGGGCTCCAACTTACTACCTTGAGCCAATCAGGCAACAAAATGACAATGAAGGGTCAGAATCTGATGGCACCCCAACAAAACTTGGAAGCCTCAGCAAGTCCAACAGCCTGGAGAAGAACGAACAGAGGGTGCAGGCATTGAACAACATCAACCAAAACCTAAAGAAGGTCACCCCACCCATCCCCTCCAAGCCTCCAGGTGGCCTCTCCAAACCTAGCAGCTTGTTCGGTTCACGGAAGCAGAATAGTGGCAAACAACAGCAGGTTGTCAGACCTCAGTCTGTCTTCATATCGGCCCCGATTAGGGATGGTCCAAGCCCTGTTGGCTCTCTCAAGAGAAATGAGTCCCTCAACTCAGCAGACCAGCCTCGGGCAAGCCCAACTGTGAGACGCAATGCATCCTTCGGCACTGTGCCACGCAACTTGGCACCAAACAACATAGCACTACCCATTAGGAACAGATCCGGTACCGGTAGCTCTGAATCCCTTGGCCTCAGCTCTCAGAAGAATGTCATCCCTGTATCCACAGTGAAACCCAAGCCCCATTTTATCCATAACAACCTCAGAGATGTGTATGTCTCCATAGCAGATTACCATGGTGACGAGGAGACCATGGGATTTCCTGAGGGGACAAGTCTGGAGGTCCTGGATAGAAACCCAAATGGATGGTGGTACTGCAGGATTCTGGACAATGGCACACAAAGGAAGGGATGGGTTCCCTCAAATTACCTCGAGAGAAAGCACTAGCGCTTATGTGTGCATCTGGCAGAACTCTGAATATGCATGTAAAAGCTACTCAATCAGATTATTTTGGTAAGACTTTATTGCTGAGTGATAACATGGCAATAGTGGGGTGATAGTTTGATAATAAAGAGGTAGTAATGAGGTAATAGCATGTAAATTACAACGTAACTATCTGGCAAGGACTTGGCATTAACAGTGGTTGTATCTGGGTAATATTAAACAAGATTTTTCTAACGATAACTCATTTAAAGATAGAAGCAAGGCAAAAAAGTTGGCAACTTGCTAACAATAAAATGGTTATATCAACGTAATATTTGGAATTAAAAAAGAAAGGCTGAAGAGGACGTTTAGCATTTAGCAGTCCTGATTTATGACAAACACAGACACTACTACAAGTGTTTCTCAGTAATTATGTTGTTATGCAGTAACATAAGTATTTTCACAAAAAATACAGTTGTAGTTACTCAAAAAACCCCTCAAAAAAGCACATTTTGTGAATCAGGAAAACATGAAACAAAGCAAAACAAACAAAAAATTGTTAGTAATAGGTACTAATGATAATATAAACAGTGTAACACATCCCTGTGCTTGATTAAATGCTAAGCGATTGATTTGGTTCAGTCCTCTGTAATAGTTTACATTTTGGGGTTTAAACATAGAATTTTGTAAAGTATTATATTGAAAAATAGGGTTTGTTTGGAATATAAGAGAAAATTAATTTCAGACATTATAATATAGTAATTACTGATTTAGAGTTCCACTGTGTAATACTGTGGAGTAATATTACTATACTATTACTTAATAGTTTGTTACTATCTTCAAAATGTCTTTTATCATTTTACACTTTGTTTTGGCCTCTTATTGCCTTGTTAAATAAATTTCAGTCTAATATTACCCAAATATGCCCATTGTTAATACCAAGCATTTATCTACCTATTACTTTGGTAATTACATGATATTACCCAATTATTACTACTATTATCAAACCATTAGCTCTCTATTATCATGTTATTACTGAGCTGTAATGTTAAGTGCTACCATATGTTTATTTTGTGACAAATGCTAACCTTACGACATTAAGTTAGGATTAAAATCTTACCCAGTACCTTTACCAAAAGGAGGAGTCAAATCAAATTGTGACTTTCAAATAAATCTGGTAAAATAATTATACATGAGACATTGCCTGATATGTTGCATTAGGAGAGATATATTGGGACTTAATGACACAACCAAACACCAGAGAGTAGAAGAATGATTTACTATTAATATTCTTCAGTGCTTACTTTTAACTTGAACTAATATGTAATTTTGTGTCCACTCCTTGAAACTTTCTCTGCAAGTTTCTAATGTAATTTTCTTAAAACTTTTTAAGCATTTAAAGCTTACTGCATGTTTGAAATTATTCATTATATGGACGATGCCTTGAGCTGTTGAAATTAAACCTTTTTCCAGAAAGAAAATCTCAGTTGTTGCCAAAGCTGCTTTGTGTTATTCTCATCTTGGTGCTGTCTATTTGCATGTTTTTTTTATATCTCTTTATACTGTATGTCACCTTTATGTAATATATTTTATCCATTTGTGTTAATATTGTCCTAGCAAAACAATTTGTGAGCATCTCTGATTTTCACACTATTTTCTTATCCTTAAATGTAAAACCTTGATGATTTCCCGTGAAACTTGAGGCTAATTGTCCAAATTTAAAACCTCACTAACATCAGTGAAAATATTTATTAATTACTTAAAAAATCATATTATTGCTCATCTTATTTTTATGGTGAGAAATGTACTGATGAAAAAAAATTGCAACGGTTTAAACATTTCTAAGAACCGCTCTCTTACTTTTAACATTTTGAATTTCTGCTGGGCAGTAAATTTGACATAAATCTTCAGCTGCAGTAGTACTGGGATGCTCACTTTTGTTTCATGTTAACTGTGTGCCAAAAATGAAGTAAATAAATGCACTTTTAAATAGTTGTTGCGTTTTTAATTCTCTTCACTCATACAATAGTTGCTGTTTTACCCACACATCAGGTTTGGTTCAGTAGTGACAGTGCTTCACCAGTTTCCCTAACATGTACTGCCACAGCCCCCATCAGATTAACCCATGTATCCCATCATCAACTCCACCCGCCATTTTTAAAATATGTTCTTATGAATGGATAATAAACCCAATGTTGATTAAATAACATATGTAGTTGCCTCCTTAAATTCATACAATGAAAATATGTTGTTGTTTTTTTGCTTGGCAGTTATTTCAATTATAGACTTGATACACAGTGACTGTTTTTAGCCAGTTATCAAATGGACATTTTTATTTGTTTTGGGGGGTGCAGTGGGTAGCACTGTTGCCTCACAGCAAGAAGGTCCTAGGTTCAAATCCACCTGAGGACCTGGGACTTTTCTGTGTGGAGTTTACATGTTCTCCCCATGTCTGCGTGGGTTCCCTCCGGGTTCTCCGGCTTCCTCCTGAGGTGAGTTTGTGACTCTAAATTGCCTGTAGGTGTGAATGTGAGTGTGAATGGTTGTTTGTCTTTCTATGTGTGGCCCTGTGACAAACTGGCAACTTGTCCAGGGTGGACCCCGCCTCCCGCCCAAAGTCAGCTGGGATAGGCTCCAGCCCTCCCGCAACCCTACCCAGGATAAGCTGTTACAGAAAATGAATGAATGAATATTTGCTTAGGTTAATAATTAGAATTTGGATTAAGGTTTAACTTGAGTAAAGGAATGCACTTGTAGATACACTGTTACAAAAATCACATTATTGTATGATAGATGAAAAGTAATGCAGCTCAGGTGAATGTAATCCATAGAAATAGTCTGTTAACCACATTGTTGTCGGTAGCGATGGGAAAAAGCAGGTAGTGAGAGGAAGAAGGGAGCCAGCAGCCAGATATCTAACAGGCAACTTCAACTGTGATTGAAACCCAAGAGATAAAACTCTATCAAGTGCCCATTGTCTTTGAAACCAGAAAATCAAAAACTCTTCACGAGTGTAGTCCAAATGAGGTACTGTCCATTGACTTGAGAGAACAGCAGGGACACAAACAATGCATGTGTGTGCCACTGTACGCTCACTGCTGGACCTTCTCCAATTGAAATTAAATGTTTTCTTTCCTGGCCCATACACCATCCTTCCACTGAATTCCATGGAAATCCGTCCAGTAGTTTTCCATAATCCTGCAGACAAGCCAACCAACAAAGGGACAAGAGTGACAACTCGACTTACTTGACGTAGGTAAAATGTTCATTCTATGATGACCTCTGATGTTGATGTCATACTGTTGTTGGTTCGTCGAATAGGAAGAACAGATGCTAAATACTGAATTATTTCATAATCACATATGAGTAGAGGAAATCGCAGAATTGAGAATGGCCTCTTCTAGGACAATGGTGGCTGTAGCACTTGAGTCAGTCAGTGAGATTGTATCTTTTAGCTTTTTTCCATTGGCAGAATATTATAGCTCATGTTTTTTCACACCATAACACATGCCTGTAAAAAGATATTAATTTGACTTTGATGAACCCGAAACCACAGGTTAGGTGGGTTGGACTATGAATGGTTTCCTTGAAAAGTTCAACGTTCCCTCTTGGTTTATTTACACTGCAATGTAAAGGCTCCATTCAGGAGATGAATGAGGAAATCCAGTCAAAGTTAATCTTTGGGTCATTCCATGAAAAAACATACTAGTTTCTCCCATCGAACCCTTCAGACTCAGCTGAAACTGGAAAAAACAATAACTTCACCCTTACACACCTTCATGTTACCAATGTCACTTCACATTTGAATGATATCTTGGTAGTTATATGGCACACTCTTATTGAAACCATGGAAGAACTGTTTTATTTGCTTTCCTCAATAGAAATTCCCACAAATTATACAAAAGCACAGTTGTGAAAAAAATAAAACAGAGAGAGAGAAAAAAAAGCAAAGAAAACCAGCCACTGAAGCTGCTCCGATATGATTCCAATGTGGCATGCAGGGGGTGAGAGGCATTGTCCATAATGCTGAGAGGTTTCCTCAGCATCCTCCTCTCTGACTCCTCCACCAAAGACTCGAGTTCCACCCCCAGGACAGAACCAACTTTCTTGATGAGCTTGTTGAGTCTGTTGGCATCAGCTGCCTTCACCCTGCTGCCCCAGCACACCACAGCGTAGAATGTGACACTGGCCACCACAGAGTGATAAAACATCTTCTGCATGGTTCTGCAGACGTTAAAGGATCTGAGTCTCTTGAGGAAATAGAGGCGGCTCTGACCTTTCTTGTACAGAGCATTTGTGTTTTGGATCCAGTCCAACTTATTGTCTATGTGGACGCCCAGGTACTTGTTCTCTTCGACGACAACCACCTCTGTTCCGTTGATGCTGACTGGCTTCAGCCCTAAATATTTACAGTTTTTGACCATTTTGTCCTGCTTTAAATACAGGCTCATGTATCTCAGATCAAACTGTAAAAGTAGGCATTACTAATCTAATATGAATCAAGATTCTGTTACTGCAAAGCTTGAACATTATCTCTTGTTTCCTAATATATATTTTAGTGTACTGTGTCTTACCAGGTCACCATGTTGAAAATTGACGTGGGAACTTGCAAGCACCAAGATGACCCACACAGAGTGAATGTGACGAGATTCTCTGACCAGGAAGCCATTTTTGCACTCTGTACTTTATTTTCACATTGTCTGCTGCTGTATTAATGTTGTAAACCTCATATATTTAACATTTAAGGAGAACAGGCTCAGTGTGTCTGCCTGCTCTGTCTATGACTGTTGCTGACATTTTCTTACATCTACTCAGACAGATACAAGAATATTTTTTCTGCTGAATTCATGTCAAATGGGGGTGGGGTGGGGTGGGGGTGGGGTGGGGATCATGAAACAAAAATATAGCATAAGAAAATGATCTTGTTTTACAGATGAGAGGAAGAAGAAAAGGGATTTCAATGCTTCATTTGTGTGGCAACTGTTTATGAAAGTCAGATGAGGAGGGAGTAGTTATTTGCAAAAAATAATACCAAATGAATACATTGAAAATATAATGAAAACTTATCCCAGCCCATAATCTCCAGTTGATTTAAACCTCCCAGCTGTGTTGCATTAAAGCTGTCTGCCTTGAGATAAGTAAAAGATCTCAGTATTGAATGTGTTAAATATTACTTGAACATAAAATTACATTTGTGCATAAATAGTATAGCTGAGGGTTTTGACCAGCTGGATGCTGTTTTGCAAATGAATTTGATCACACTGGTTGCATAGCATCCCTTTCATTTCTTATCCACAGCGCAGATTGTGGTGAAACTCACTTTGATCAGGAGAACCTATTGAACTTTGGTTTAAATGACTCTCAGTCTGTGGTCACTGGGCTGCTAGATTTATCATCAACAGACAAAGCAAAAGTTTAAATTACCAGTGTAGAATTGCCATTTATAATATTGTCACTCTCAGCTATAATCATGAGAAACACAAAATCAAAACACTGATGCAGTTTTCCAGTGTCAGCCACTGCATATCCCTGATATATTGAATCTGTTGCCTGAAATGTAATGAGATTTACACCCCACAGGAATTTAATGTGAAATATGTCCATCCCACTGGCTGTTTTTTTTCTATTGGGATCTCTACACTACGCTCGCTGGCTTGGAACTAAGTAATGCGTTCCTTCTGATCATCTTTATACCATGTTTGTCTGCTGGCTCTGTGTGTGTGTCTTTCTTGCTTGTTGTTGTGCTCTCGAGTGTATGTGTTTATCTGTGCATGCAAATGATAAATCATAAGAGGGAGATAGAAGAAAAAGGAAATTTAAGATGTGCAGGTGAGCTAGACTCCCTAAGAGGATTACAACCTCAAATATGGCGGTGGTTTATATGGCGGCGGTTTGTCATTGTGTCAGACGTTGTATAATCAAAAACAAAATTGTAATGTAAATGGAGTGTGGGAGTTAATTCTTGAATTTAGAGATAGTAGCCTGACTGTTGAGTAAATTGATAAGTGATTTAAAGGTCTGGGGAGACACATTAGTAAGTAGACACTTTCTTGCATTGATTTAAGTTACTATTAGAGCAGAAAAACTGAATATAAAAACAGTATGTACAGTAAAATAAAAAACCTAAATATGTTGACTCTGCCCTGAAAAAAATGATATCAGGACAGTGATAATGACCATGAAGTAACCATCATTTTTCAACTGTAAAAACAGATTGCATATGAATTGATGGTTAAAGGTGCATCCTTTTACATGCTCTCTAATCTTATCACGAGGGCACACAGGCGTGCAGCGGTTTGCAGTGACGCCTCACAGTAAGAAAACGAATGGATGGATGGATGGATCTCAGCACACATTTTTGTTGAGTTTTTTTGTTCCGTGCAGAGGGTGCTGCTGTTTCTGGCCTGTGGAGGGCAGCAGCACTCAGCTTGTCATTGCAAGTTTAGCACCGCACCACAGCAAGCCTCACCTCCCTCTTTGTGAACATCATAATTAAGCACGGGGGTGAGATCCCTCAACTGAGCTGGACCATGAAAAGAGTAGTACTTAAAAAAGAAATACAATTGTACTTCTTCTCACACTCTGTCCCTTGACACTGCTAATCTGACATTTAACATCACACCAGGCTTAAAGCCTTAACTACAGCAGAGGAACAAACTCACATTTGGACCATCTGATGTGTCGGTAAAATTCATAATCGATAGTGTCGTGCTCTTTTGGAGTTCAGATGTGATGCCTCCATGGCTGTCTAGAAGAGATACGACGACACAATTCAAACAAGTCTGCCAAGACTTCAAGCCTCCAGAAGGCCGGCAGCCAGGTTCACAGCGAGGTCTGAGCGGAAAGTCTGTGTGTACACAGAAACCAGTGAGATATATTGTATTCATGTCACTGTCACAGACCAGGCTGTGTATTTACCTCTCAACTCTGAGAGCACTTGGCTCTGAACAGCAGCCACTGATGCCTGTTTCATGTCTGGACGTCATGGGCTGTATTTGTGCCTATTGGAGTGCAGCATAAAGCAGTGCTGCATTAGAACCAGGCCCGCAGGGTAGTAAATAACAGATGATGTTCACTTTAGCCAGCGCTACATACCACAACTCTAAACAGTTTCTCTGTGAGTTATGTCTGTTTACTAAAAGCCCTTTCCTTTGTTATTCATGTAGTGTATGGCCGTGTGTTAGTCAAGTATACTGCTGGGGTGAGTGATTGTGTTGGGTGTTAAACGTTTGAAAGATGGCTGCTTGTCTGTTATCTAACTGCTGCACAATTTGAATTATCTTGTTTCAGAGGTCACATCACACATTTGCATACTGTACATTTTGAAAAAAGGTAATTGCACTGATGCAATTTCAATTCTTTTTTTTTTTTATTACCAGACTGACTTCAATTTACTGCTTTGCATTAAACACAAACTGTAGCTGTGAAATGGAAATGGTCACTTTTTAATTTTCATTATAAATGCCTCAACCAGTGTGGGGTACTGGCTTTCTTCTGTACCTGAAGAAATTGCAAATGTATGGGCTCAACATGTGTATTTATTTCATGCAATTAAATAAGACATAGCCAAAGCCAGTGAGTCAGACTTATACTTTATTCAATAAACTGAGCATAATTAAACCACCTTAAGAATGTTTAATGACTAATAGAACTCCGAAGCTGTTATGAGCTGACTTCCTTGTCCAAAAAAGCACAGTTATTTGCTGGTATCATCTTGTTTGGATGGGGACATGTTTGGTCACATTTGCGGAAAAAAACAAGCTGTCAGAATAATGAACATGGTATCTACTCATACCTGCTTCACTACAACACAAATTCAAGATATAATATAAATATACACAACTATATGACAAACATAATTTTCCCAAAACCAACTTTACAAATCGTATTCCCTTTTCAAAACAACATGTGACATCTTGGGAAATGTGCTTATTCGCTTTTCAGACTTAAATGAAAAGACTGACGCGACTCTCATATTTGTCTAAGAAGTGGCTAAAGCTAGCAGACGGTTAGTTTTGCAAGACTGAATTTGGGGAATACAGCTTGTGTCACAGCGGTGCTTCCAGTATTCCTGTGTCTCCCTGTCTGTGTGTGTGTGGTGCTCACTCTACCGGCTCCCTGATTGCTGTCCAACCTGCACCCTTGCTCCAAAATCCATGACCTCACCCCGGTTCTTCATCACCTCATCACCAGATTTCTGCCATTGTGGTCGATCACATCTCAGGCCACTTTGAACATTGTCATCTCTTAAATAAAGCAATAATAGTATGTTGATAGCAGAAAAAAATTCAGATTTACTTGAGTACACTAGAGTATAATCAATATTCTCATTTCTCTCCATGCACCAGAAAGAGAATAAGCATATTTCCCACCATGTAAAAATATTTATCCAATAAAATCAGATGATCCACAGAACCCTTCAGGGGAATAAAGTTTTCTCTAATCTCTAACTATGCAACAATAAAATAAACAATATTCTTACTTTTTGGACACGATATTCATACATATAAAACAAACAGTGATAGTTTTGTAGTAGCATTGACAAAATAAATAAACTTCATAATGTACACTTAATATTACACTCACCAATACCATTTTATATCAAAAATCATGATGTTTTAAACATTGTTTCACAATGTTTGATATCAGCTCTGTCATATTTGGTCAGAAGGAAAAACAAAAACAGAAATGTAAAGGCTATGCAACAAAATTCCAGTATTTTGCAAAGCAGGGACGATTTCAACGTTAGTCGTGAATAAATTTACATGCTGATATTAAGCACACAAAGATGTTTGTCTTTGTGATGGTAGGTTGTGTGGTTACACCTGCTTACTTCAGAGACAACCACTTAAGAGTGACTTTCAAGATTGGTGGCCCTCTCTGTTGTCACAGTGAGGAACCTAACAGACTGAAGTTTGTCCAGAAGAATATTGTTTTAAAGGCACGCAAAAAAATCAAACACACATTCGACATAACTTCAAATAATGTGGCAAGATGGCTTGATCTGAAACTAACGCCTTGAAAAAAACAAATCAGCACTTACTGTGTTACAAATTACTGAGTAATTTTTCATCAAGGCCAAAATAAGACCTGAAAATAGCTTGTATTTCTTAATTCAAAGCAACACATAATGAATGAGACTCAAGAGAAAAAGTCCTTTTGAGTTTTATTTTACCAACGGAACTGATTTGAAAACGAAATTGTCACAAAACCACATCCATGTCACTGACTGCACACTTCAAGACACAGCATACTGAAATACGTCATAACTGAAAGCTAATTTTTAGGTATGTTTTAATGTACATGTGAAAGAGAGAAGTGCGTGACCTGAATTACGCAAAGCCATCTGTAACTTAGTGGTCCGTGGGTTTCTGGCAGTGACGGAGATCTGTGTGTGCTCTTTAAGCGTTGAGAAAAATTGATGTTGATTTGAATGACTTCTGTCCCACTGCAGCATCCAGCCAGAGATGACGCAGACGACTGCCAAGGAGCAGGACATGCTAGTCCCATATTTTAATGGATTTCATACAATCATATGATGTATCTATTGTGCCTGAGCGAGCAAACACTTGCGCTTCAACAATCTGCAGACACATCTGGTGCCCCTTCCTTCTGTCTCCTTAGCAAACATACAACATCCTCTCTTCAGCAGCACCTCCTCCCTCACTCTCCACTGATTTACTTCCTCATCCACTGCAAGCGTGACCTTCTATGGTGATGACGTTCACAGTTTTTTACCCTTCACACAATCTCACGCAGCCTGAAGTTCACACGAAGCTCAGCAGGTAGTGAGAAATCTGACAGAACATTTCATTTATTACCGAACAGAACTCCTTGAAGGATTTCATTACCCTTTAGTGTTCGGCATTTCACTGTGTTTTACTG
Source organism: Chaunax sp. Z400 (assembly GCA_037577475.1). Classification (NCBI taxonomy): domain Eukaryota; kingdom Metazoa; phylum Chordata; class Actinopteri; order Lophiiformes; family Chaunacidae; genus Chaunax; species Chaunax sp. Z400. The sequence goes on from CM075193.1 coordinate 14,684,718, forward strand.
CAGGAGGAGCATTTTTTATGCATTAAAAATGATTACAAATTATTTAGAACTGGGGCAAAGTCTTTTGATTCACTCCTCACTGGGCTATCAAGAATTCAGGCCATCTTTTTTTTCTTCTTCTTTGATTTAGTGGAGAATTGATTCTCAATCCAAAACCCTTTCTGACCCAGTGCTCTCTGACAAGCTATGGAGGAGCAGCTAGTGTAACCACAGATTGATTTTCCTTGTTTATTCCGCAGCACTGGACTATATTACCTCTTTTAAAACTAGTTAGCAATAATGCTATCACCAGCAGAATGAAGATTAGACTGCATGAAGTGGGATAGATTCCTCCTCAGATGCACAAGTCACAGAGTCACAAGACAATCATAGCGCAGTTCAGGGGGATATATTTGGCAGGAGTCTTATCTGCAGTAGGACATTTTGTTTCTGTTGATCACACTGTATTTTTTGATGCCCTCTGATGAATCCTTTGGAGCATCACAGTTCGGAGCCACTGCGAGGTTTCCAATGATGTGCATTAGACATAACATAGATAAAACGGTTTAATGATGGAGTCCTGCTGTAAAGTACCTGAGCCAGATTGAACACACAAACGAGCGGAGCTTTCACTTGTGCTGAATCCGTCTTTACAAAGGATTCCATGGCTTTGACAACGTCTTGAGCTGATTGTGAGAATACATCACATTGTCCAACACAAGCCTACGTGCTCCGGTAAGTCTTGATGATATCTTTGATTGTCCTCCTGCAGATGGGGCAGCACGCATTGGCCATCTTCTTGAGTTTGAGGCCACAGGTGTAGCAGAGACACATGTGGCCACAGGCGTAGAGGACTGTGTCCACCGCATTCTCGTAGCAAATGGTGCATTCATCGCTCCACGAGCCTGAGCAGGAAGGGAAGGTAGGGGACTCTGGGTGGCTGGAGAATGGAGAGCTTGGGGTTGTGGCTGAGGTGATGACAGAAAAAGAGTGAGTGTGAGAGAAAAAAAACAAAACTTAATATTTTATTAAAAAAAATGGAGTAAGCCTTTTAAGTGCAGCCGCATTGATACAATCACGTCACACACAGTAACCGCAAAATATATCCAAAGCACCTTTTATTTAAGCTGTCAGTACCCTATTTGCAGTTTTTCTCTGCTAATTAAGCTTCAGGACAATTTTAGAGAGGAATAACTGTGTTCCACTCCTCGTTTCTTCTGCCGCCATTGTTTCCCAGGAGCTTTCATGTCATAGCCACCTGTCTGCATCTTGGGACTGCGGTGATGTCGAGGATCAACACTTCATATCACCCAGGTAAATATCTGCTTCATGTGCTGACGTGAATATGACTAATGAGACCCACACTGGTGAGTTGATATCTTGCTATTTTTCAGTCTGAGTTTGTGTCCTAATGGCTGTTTCACTGATGCCTGTGTTTTAATAAATTCCAAAAATAATTGATAAACAAAGGAGGAGAAGTCACGAGACAATCGACAGAGAAGAGAGAGGAGTGCTCTGCAACACTCGGGACAAACCTGTGGAGGAAGAGAGGGCCGTTTGGTAGTTGGCGTTGAGGCTTGAATTGAGGTTGATGTTCAAGGGCGCACTGAGGTTGGGCTCGGAGTTGCCGCTGCAAAGCATCGTGTGGGTGTTGGTTGTACAGGATGGGGAGCTGGGGACCAACAGGCCTCTCAGGTCTGGGATGGGAGATGAGCCTGAAGGTGTAGAAGAGACAACAAATAGAGGTAATCTATGAAAATTAGAGACGTTTGTGCTCAAAAGAGCCAATGCGACGCTTTTGTAACTGGGAATCAAATAATTTCATTATTCATACTCTGCACCTCTGTGAAGTTATGCAGAGCTGATAATTAAATGGAGGAGAAAGGATATCTTGTTGCATTTCTCTCCCTGTCCCAGACGGCTGTCACTTTCTCTCTCTCTCACACACACACACACATGCATTTAATCTTTTCCAACACCAAGCAGACTCAACAGTGTCCATGTGTGGGTGTGTGCAAATGAGTCAAGAGCCTATGAGTTGGTGTAGTCTTGTCAGAGATGCCAAGTACCCCCCCTCCTCCTCCCCTTCATGAGCCCATGATCCATCTTGGTAGAGTGAAAAATGCTTCCACAATCTGTCTGTAGTATCTGTTGTTTGTCTCATATGATCCTCACCACCCATACCCCATAACCACCAGCTCGGGTATCAGTTCTCAGATTGGCATCTCCTCTCCCCTCGCAAATGAGACTATACTGACCCCAATTCAACTGACAAATTCTGATCTAGTCTGCAAGCTACATGCGATTGTTGTTTACACATTGTCCTTCAACTGACCATGACAGAGGTATTGCTACACTGTCAGGCTGGCTGCTCACTTAGCACCGCCATCCTTTCATATGTCGAATCATGGAATATTGGTGGTTAGCATTCTATACAACAGTTTACTTATCCGCATTTCCCTATGATGACAGTGTGGAGTGGAGAAATAGCCACAAAAAAAAAAAAAAGATGTAGATAGTGAGAAATTGCAGGAAAAAAATGAAATACTGTTGGCTTAAAAGAAGAAAACACAACATTTATGTGGTCTGTTAGCACAATTAAGTATACATTTTACTGCATAACTAACTTTCTGCTCTCATCCATTCCTCTGAGCTCTGATGCAATTTCCTCAAACCATTCCAACCACTACAGCTTAAGTTTTAGCCCATGTAAACAAACCATAGCAGTCATGCAACAACCAGTTTGTTGTTAGAAAAAAATGCACAGATGTAGCAAAGAATGCAAAAGCACTGGCCAACAAAAACTTTCCCCTTTTATTTCTGTTTGGTTTAGCCGTTGTGTTTGTCCCACTATGCTTGGACACTTTTTTCAGTCGCTGATTATTATTATTAATTATTATTTGTATTATTGTATTTTTGAGTGGATGGAGAGATGTACACACTATTGGTTACACACCAGTCCATTAACTTCTTACCAAAACATGTGGCAGCCTGGCTTTTGTCGTGGTCAACTGTATTAAAGAAGAATGGATAACCTTCATGTCTATTCCTGCACCCTTTCATCGAGGAGACCTTTCATCTTCTCTCGTATTATGAATTTACTACTGGCTATGGCTCCAGGAATGACTATGTGAATGTCTTTCGTTATGCAGGCAGTGCAAGGGGCTCATTTGTAGTTGAGTATTTGTATGGTGGCTTTCAACACTTGCTTATCGAATACTGAAAGACATGTGGCCCACTCCATTTCTTTTTCTATTTGAGTCTGAAAGGGATCAGGTTTTAAACATTTACCTTTCATGCCGATATGTGAAATCAGATACAGAGTTACATTATCATTCATTTTGATATGTGCTTGTGTCTATTTAATGAACGTAACTCCAATATTAACATTCCTTTTGGCTCTGTTTTGGCCTCCGCCAACTCTTTGTGAAATATGCTCTGTCCATGTGTTTTACAGTTCTTTGGGGACTTTTCACTGAAAACAGCTGTTTAATGTGACTGAAGGCTATGGCTATTAAAGAGACGCTAAGAGACAGATGAAAGCAAATCAAAATATGAAGCTGAGTTTAAAAACATTGCAAAGCTCTGTAGAGCTGAAGAGACCTGCATAGTCACGCTTGTGATAATTCTCTGCAGGTTTATTAGTAATAATGAAACCTTTCACATACATGTCATTTGATCAATTATCATTAGAATATTGATTATAGCAGCTTTAAAATTGAGGACATGCAGAAACAAAGAAGCAGTGCAACAGTAATGAGAAAATACATAACTACTACAGGCCATTACTTATTCTGAATAACTCACAGGAAGTATACCAACGCAATAACACGGACAACATGACCATGTGAGAGCAGCATACACTCATCTGTTCCACTTCACAAACTTGATGACACCCAGCCATGACAAACTGTCACTTGCCTCAGTGGCTAGATGTTGCCATGGCAACTTGTAGCGTGCAGCTGCAGCGAGTGGGTGAGCAGACGTCACAAATGCACTCCCCACAGCTGGAGAGGGTAATGACTCGGAGAATGCGCATACCCCAAAGAATCGGGGACAGGGGGTGGGGGGTGGTAAGACAATGCATGAGGAAAAGAGGGAGTACAGACACGATTGGGGACTAGCTGTGGGTGGAAAATCCACCATCTCAAACCTCCATGCAATCACAATTTAATAATGCATATAGAGAGCATCATAAGGAGCTGTGACTGCCCCCTCTTGATACATAATGCTGGCTACTGGGAGCCCACGCAAGACAGAAATAACCTCCTCAGCTCTAGTTTGACTGATGAAAGAGAGGAGAGGAAAAACTGTAATCCAGACATGAATTATGAGAGCGAATTAGAAGAATCAATGAATTCTATCCATACCAATGCATTTCTACGAAGTCGTTGCTCACAATTTGCTTCAGTCTTGCTCACAAGGCCAAAAAACAACACCGGTGGAGGACGATTGCTTTCAAACAATTAGGATTTATCAGGATCTATCAGCGGAACCTGTAAACAAATTAAAAGCACTCACATTTGTACGCGCTGCATTCATCATAACCACAAAATCCAAGCAATTCTTGTATGAAAAATAGAGAGTTTAAAATCCTCTAAGTGCTGGTGCTTTTAAAACTGAGCAAGTCATACATAAATATTTCAAAGGCTGGATATGCACAAAATGTGGTGAAGCTTATTCACCTCTTCACTGCAGTTGTCTGCTATATTTCAGATGTCCTAGAAAATAGCCTGAACTCATTTTTTTTTAAAAATTATACACATTATATGAAAATATAAAGCATACTTTATAATTACATAAAGCATACTTACTGTATCCACAAAGACTACTTCCTGAACAATTATAAAATGATCATATGATCAGACAGACAAACCTTGTTTGAGTTAAACCAGAAAACCATGTTTCTGCATGTCATCAGAAGCTCATCTTCAACCGATGCTCATCTCCATAACATCTGCATTGGGCGCTTTTAAAACCAACGGAACCCACGAATTCCAACGTTATACCAACATTTTCTATAACTTCTTAATCTATTAGCCATTACATGTTCTCATACTGTTAATTGAGAGTCAGACAGTCCTAAAGTGTACATGCAGTCTCTCATTCAGGGCTAACGTCATTAACAATCATATATGAGCTGTAGGGGTAGAGTGTAAATTCCCAAGGAAAAATGAGTCGATATAAAGTCAGAGATCGGCCCAGACAGCAGAGAAACAAACTATTTTAATGACTCGGCTGAGTGGAAATTCAGCCTTGAAGCTTGTTCAAGGATCACAGGTCGCATTAAATTATGAATGGAAAATTAAATGACATCCCGTTAAGATCTGTGGGATATGTCTGAATTTTTTTTGTCGTTGTGATTTAAATAAACAATGAAACTAATTCTAATAAGAAAACATTGACCTGTGTAAGCACATTTTCTTTTTGCTTGGATGAACCCTGGTATCACTTCAACTTAAATAGACACGTTATTTCCTGATGCAAACAGTATGACTGAAATCGAATGAAACTTATTTTAATTGTAGGCTACTTTGTTGAATAGTAGAGAATGCCCAAAAGACTAAAAGTCTTAGTTTGGAGCAGAAAATCACACCTGATGCTGAACAGGAATGAGAAAACACACAAAGTGTATGAAAGTAAACAAATATGTTTGAGGTCTAGTTGTTATCTGAAGCAATAATAACAGTGATGGAGACCCTTGTTGTGAAAAGTACTGTTTGCTTTGCATTCTCAAACTGATTCTAGATCATGACGCTGTTTTAAGGCAAAGATGAAGTCAACACACCTAACATCCTGAGTTGTGTGATGGTGCCGTGCAGACTGTAGAACATCCACAGAGGCCTGGAGTTATCCACACACAGCTGCATCCCTGCGCTGATGCCATTATAGCTCACCATGACCTCCCCTTCTGCATTCACCACAAAGCCCAAGATGTCTCCACTGTGAAGTGGCACTGCCACACGACACACAGCCCAGAATTCCTTGCGGTCTACCAGGGACTCCGGGTTGGATGGGAGGTCGCTGGGCCTCAGGATGGCTGGATCACACGATGTTACACCGTAAGAAAGAGAGCCAGGCCGTGTGACGCCCGCCTTCACCTTCACAAACACAGTTTCTGAGCAGCGTAGTGGCCGGCTGGTGAACACCAGGGTCCTCTCATCGCCATGGATCGCCAGCCGCGCCACGGTGTGCTTATCCAGCACGGTAACATGAATCCCGTGCACCAGGTGGAAGTGCAGATCATTGTCCAAATGGCTGGGCAGCAGTGAACATTGCTGTGAGTTCTGAAAATTTTGGGGCACATGGCAGGAGGTCGAGCTTAAAGGTTGTAGCCGCTCCTCGTCCTCTTCATCTTCCTCCAGAAGCGTCTCCTGCTGCTGCAGGCTAAGGTCACACAGGCTGATGGAAAGGCGCGGGTCATCACCGTTTCTCTGAATGGAGGCCCGGTGGGCAATAGAACGAGGACGCAGGCAGTCCATGGGGAGCATCTCACTGTCTGTGGAGAAAGGAATGTTATATAATCACTTGTCTGTTGTGCCATGAAGTGAACACTTCAGTCTGAAGCAGCACACATTATGTTTTGTTTTTTTATGTATTGTTTTCCAATGACTTTTATTTGAATAACATAAAATCAGACTGTGACTAGTACAGTCACATTCACACCCGTTGCAAGTGATGCAAATAGGTCCAGACAAAAGTAAATTCATGTACCCACTTAGTATTCTGCATATTTGGATGTACAATACTGGATTGTTTTACATTCCCTCACTGTGTGCTGTTCATTTATCATACCTGTCAACCTGTAAATAAATGATGCTTTCTGCCTTCTTTGCTTTATATCGTATACGTTCTAAAGCAATCTCTGTGCTGAGGCATATAGTTCAACAATATGTACAAACAGAGCGCTGTAGCTGCAGGCTAGTGGCTACATCACAGTAAAAGAGACATAACAGCTTTATGTAACACTGAAGAGAAAAAAAGAGGCACAAGAAGCCACTGAAGGACAGTAACGCTCAGATGTGTTTGAGCCTCCTGTTCCATGTCTAGTTTGAAGGCCCGTGATTTTAGTTTAAAGCCCTCTTGCAGATCAAGAGACGAGGGCGTGGAAATACAGATATCATAACCTATTAAATCGATAAAAATCGATAAATACAAAGAGCGTATTTTTTGTATTATTCTTTAAAAAAGTAGTTTACCTTGAGTACTCGTCAAGGAATAAAAGTATATTGCGTTTCAAATAGACGTAAGGACCACCATGGTGTTAACATAACCAACTGTAGCAGCTCAGTGATGTAATGTACCATATTCTACCAATGTGCACTATTTAAATGTTAAGTAATGTGTCTGGATGCTAAAAGCAGCAATCATTGAAAGGGAAAGGCATTCTAAAAACCGTATCACATGTCTCTCCATGCTGTGTACCCCCCTCCGATGCTAATTCTGCTCTCTGTAAAATAGAAGCCACATGGGAACATGGTTGCAAAATTAAAAAAAACAAAAAACAGAAATTGCGTCTGTCTTTCCATGCACACAGTCAAACAGATCAGCATCATGGCACGTTTAGGGACATATTATGCCAAATTTAACATGGCCCTCCAACTAAAATTAGCCTGATTAGACATTTGAGTAGAGGGGGGTACGGGCAAAGAGATGAGTGACATGATGGCTGAGTTGTGTGGCTCTTAGCCTTGATCTGCTTTGGGCTTCCCCTGTGAGACGTGGTTGGAGCAGGAGAGTGTGACAGAGGAGCAGAGGATGAAAAATAAGGTGGGGTGGACACTTGAGAGAAAGGGCATACCTCACCAGCTCCTCTTTATCACTCAAAGACGGCACATCTCCGGCCTGCGACTGATAAACTGCTTGAAAACTTAATTACTTCCTCAGTCAAGAGTGTCCACAACTGAACATGAGGCTCTTATTATTAGAAGGCTTATCATCTTCAAGGCAAAGTTGGCCGACAAAGAGATAATTTCTATTCTTGTTATTAAGGCTTCCTGAGGTTCACAGTTTCTGTTTTTGAGAGTGGCACAACAGTCAAAACACGCTGTGAGGAGAATAGCAAAAATTACCACTGAGTTTCCACTTTTTTATGAAAGAGATATGCAAAAGATAAAAGGAGATGAAACAAATGAATACTAAGGCGTGGGCCAAATAAATATGTATGACAAGTTCCTGGCTTCGGTCTCAAAGGGCTGCGGGATATAATTTCTCTCACAAAACAAAAGACAAATATGAAAAGCATCCAGTCAGTCAAACGGTGAAACTAGAGAGCTTGAAACACACAGTAGACTATTTACCTTCTCAACCTCTGATTACCTGTATTTAAATGTGCACATTCACAGAATGGTTGCACATGCACGGGGTAAAGAAGGAAATGCACAACTCAGGCACATGGCTGGAATAGCCTTGTTCTACATTTTGCATTTTCATTTTACATTTTCTACCACGCACAACATCTGTGACTTTCGTGGTTACCAGGGCGTGTGTGGACAGATTGTGAGCTCGGTTAATTAAAGAAAATGGAAATTAAGAATTGATTTAAAAAATGTACTGCATAGCTATAAGGCACGCATATATACCATGAACCAATTAACAAACAAGCACACAAGTTGGAAATGGCTAGAGGAAGACAATTGTTTGTAATAATAGCTACAAGTAATGGATACATTGTTAGAATAGAAATCATGGCTAAATGATGTCATTAAAAGCAATGATTAAAATATGCCAAAGGTAATTAATAAACAGTTACTTTGTAGCTACAAGCAATGCATAGTTGTTAAAACTGTTTGCTAAAAGGAATGGCTAATGCTGTGTCTCAAATTGCACACTAAAATTTTGATTGCAAATTCAAAATTTGAGCGTGGAACAATGGACACTTGTCACCCTCAGTGGTAGCAATCTTGACTATGTAGCAGAAGGGGAGGGGCTTATGAGACTTCTGAAACTTGTGAAAATGGTGGCCAAGGAGGGAACAGTCAGCACAACATATAAATGTAAGTACCAACAAAGTACCATTTTGCATGAAGCAGGGAGCGCATTAAATTAATTAAATGAAATTAAACCATTCATTTCTCAAATGAAAAAGCCGGCAGATGTTTTTGAAAGTGATGTGGCATTCGTGGTCAAATGCTGCATGTGTCATTTCCATTAAATGCACTGTGGCAATGTTTGATTTGAGACAAAACTACTCTGTCGAAATTCATGCACTACACAGAGTACACTTAAATGGTAGTATACTAGCACAATTTTAGACGCAACATAAATGGTTTAAATGGTAAGCTAAAAGTAATGGATAAATTGTTAGAACTGAAATCAAGACTAAATGATCACATTAAAAGTAACAGACATAACATAAATGGCAAAAGTACAAAGGTCAAAGTAATAAATAAATAGCTGAAATAGCAACAAGTAATGAATAATTGCTAAAGGATGACTGTAAAAATATAGCTAAAAGTAATGGCTACGGGATAATTGTTGAAATAGTTAGCTAAAAGTAATGGCTAAGGGCTAAGGGATAAGACTTAGACTTCATTGTCCCCAGGGGGAAATTCTTTTCCACAGCACAAAACCCGTTCGACCACAGATCAAACAAAAGCATACAATGACAGCAACACAACACACCAAGAGTGACATTTTATGACAGAACTCACTTGGGCCTGTATAGCGGGGCCTGCTGTTTAAGGCGACTTTAACTGCAGGAATCAGGCTTTTCCCAAAGCGAGCCCTTCTGCACCTCAGTGCTCTGTACTATGTGTGAGATATCCTGAGCTATTGAGGCTGCAAAGTGTGCTATGGCTTTATTCTTGAAATCTGTGAGGTTCGGTGTGGGGTAGAACAATTACCCTGGTTATGCGTGTGAGTCGTCCCGAGTTTTTGAGGCGGGTAGTGAAGCGTGACGGACTGGTGTAGTCATTGGTGTAGAGAGTGTATAGATATGGGCTCAGCACACGTCCCTGTGGTGCTCCCGTGTTGGTGGTTAGTGCAGATGATGCTGACGAACCCACCTGCACAGCTTGCAGTCTGCCACTGAGAAAATTGTGGATGTGGTGGATCAGACGGGGATAGTGTTGAAATTGTGTAGTTTCTGGATCATCAGATGCCTTTGGATGGTTGGATAATTGTGAAAATAGATGGCTAAAGGTAATGGCTAGGGGATAATCATGAAAATAGATATAGCTAAAGGTAATGGCTTATGGATAATTGTGAAAATAGTTAGCTAAAAGTAACGACTAAGGGATTGTATGGAACAATGCTCTAACAATATCCACTTTATATGACAAATAATTTAATCAAATGCAGTTTATTACTGTATTTTCCCAGAGCATAAAAGATAAAGGTGCAGTAACTATTTGACAGTTCAACAGCACGCACACAACAGAAAACAATTAAATCTTTTTGTAGCTGGGTTGCAAACACTTCTTGTTATTACATTTGATATGGAACCAACTCACACTGCACACTCAATAAACTGTCACTCACACACAGACAGGTGCAATCTTGTATTTTGTCTGATGACTTTGTGACTATGTGCGTCATAATACTTTCTTTTTTCTTTTTTCTTTTTTTTTTTACATCAACTGATGTTTCCATTTCGCAATTTGCTGATGCTCCAAAGGTTTTACAAGTTTGAAACTTTTAAAGTCTAGTCTTGAAGCTTTTGAAAAGCAAGTCAGAGGAATCAGTTTCTTCTGACAGGAAAACAATGCAGACATGATTAAGCATGTAGCTAAGATTGCCCTTGTAAAAGTAAGTCCTATTTGAACAGCTCCAGGTACTTACAGGAGAAGAATTCTATCTAAACAGAAGTACAGTACACACACCAGACTGACACTGTTCAGTATAGAGTCAATGGCTGGCTTTGGCTTTATATTGAAGCAGCCAGAAATTAGACTGGAATTCTTGCTGAACAGTATGGAGGGACCTGTTGAACAATCATTTGACTCGATGGCAGCAACACAACCACACCAAAACTTACACCTACCTACACCTCCACCTGTTTAATATTTACCTACTGTATGCAGACAAGTTGCAACGTTAACAAACTATGTCCGGAAAAACCGGTTTCATTGATGTAAAGAAGATACTGGCCAAGACGGATGTAACTGAAATTCGTATCCCGTTTCACTGTGAATGCAAGCCAGAAAGACGACAAACACATTACAATTCAAAAGAAGTTAAAGACGTAACACAGCCAAAACAAACCGTCTGATCTGAAATGCTTTTTAGCGAGGCTTGCATGCATTAGAGTACACTGCTAAGTTTTTTTTAATCTAAATCACTTGAGTGAATTGAGTTTTTTTTTTTAAATGAATCCTATTCCTTTTTTTAGCCTTGAACAGCTCTCAGTCTGAAAATGGCATGGTGCAGAGTAGACAAGGGAGGGGTCAGTTTATTTCTTGGCCCAGTGGAACGGGATTAGGAGGCTTTTGGGGGGTTTTAGTGAAGTTGCAACCTCTATACAAGGTCAGCTGCACCAATTGTGTGTGCACATGTGTGTGTGTGAGTTTGGGGATTTACCCTAAGTATGCATGCCTAGGGGGCCTATTCAGGGCTCTGTCTAGAATGAGTGAGTGAAGTCATTTGTCATGAGACAGAAGATAGGGGAAGGCTTGTATGTCAGTACGAGGGAAGGGTTTTTGCCTTTAAAAAAAAAAAAACTTTATTGATGAGCTTTTCAAGAGTGGTAGGATCCTGGTCAAGTATACGAACGCGAAGCAGGGTAGAGATTGCTATGTATATCGATACGCAGGAGAAGCCCGACAGTTTGAGTATCTGAGATGCCATGTGAAATAGGAGCCACATACGTGCCGTTTTTTAGAGATCAAGGCGAGTCTCTGGTTTAGTGCCAGATGTTTTTGAGTTTTGGATCGTGATCATGGAAAGAAAATGAGGCACGAGGAGGTGACAAATGGCACCAGTGAAAACGAAGCTCAGCGCCTCATCGATGACACAAGGGCACAGTGTTTCTGACGCCAGTCAAAAGCCACATTTATATAGTAACCCTTCAGGGATAAATCATCATGCACTCTCACACAACCCTACTTTAAAGAACGCTTATTTTGAGTATCTTAAAAGCGCAAGTGTCCATTGGTTTATGAGGTGTCTGGTGTTTCAACCTGATTCCAAACATATTTCTCCAATCCTGGATTTCGTCTCATTGTTTTGGTCAAAATGAAATGAAGAGAACCTCCATGAAAAGTGCACAGATGGAAACATTTGCCCACTAATACACGGAGAATATACAGTATGTATTCACATCTTCACGGGGACTAGACTGGTCATCTGAAAGTGATTAGCCTCCTCTCTGAAGGTTTCCCCCTGTATAGCCCTGCTCCCAGGATCCAAACCTGACAGGCTCCATTACGATTTCTATTTTGATTTCTCCGCAAACTGTTCAATTCCATCTGGGCCGATTAAATCCCAGCTGAGGCACAATAGCCTGTCCAGCAGCATTTTCATTTTGGATCAACAAATCAAATAAATTCCTGGCCCTGACATCACTTGAAACAGAACTCTTATAAATACATAAACCCTAATCCCGATGTGTACATGCTGGCAGATGTTAGGTCAAGGACAGTCCTCCAGCATTTTAGTTTATAGCAGGCCTCCCAACTGTCAGCCAACTGAACAAGAGTCATCTGATGATGACCTATTCCCCCCCCACACACCCCATACATTGTATAACAAAAGCATCTGTATTTGACATATTGTCCATTCCTTTGGTGAGCCTACCAACCTTCAGAGTCACCTTAAAACTATGTTTGCATGGAAGACTCGAAAAATTTAATTTGTAGAAAAATCAGCAATTGTAGAAAACTCGAATTATTAAAAGGCACACCTGGTTTGGTGAAGCCATATATAGTTTGCGAGATATGCTCCAGACAAAACAAAACAAAAATCATGGACAGACCGATGTATATCCCGTCATTTTATGCCGGGTCGATAATGACTTTAATTTAGTTATAATGAGGGTCAAAAGGAGAATATTAATTCAGCAGTCACATATTTGCATGCCGTATCAACTATAAGCCATCCTTCTAGTTGCCAGGGGATAAATATGGGAAGATTGTGAACTCTAATCTAATCTGTGTTCCACATAGTCCACATACAGAGTCGAGTCATCATGAAGTGCGCTTTTTATTCTGGTTTAACAGAGTTTATTTCATTTAATCCACATGCTTTATAATACCCTTTGACAAATACAACTAATCCTACAATATTTAATCATGTGTAAATGTCTTTGAGTTGTTTCTTGGCCTCCTGGTTGCTCTTGACTCACGCCAGCCTCAGAGGCAACATTACCATGGGTTGGTTCCATCCAACGTTTTTGTGTCGATGGTTAGAGCCAATGTACTGCAGGCGTTTAAGAGGGCTTATTATTCTAAGAAAGGTGAAGTGCTATCATCAGTGATTGTGGATGTTTCAGCGTCTGTGATGACGAAATGTTCTTCTTCTGTTCTTCTTTAGATCCATAAAACTTGGCAGTCCTGCCTCCACAATCTGTTTATCATTATATCGTTGTATCATATAGCGAGCTAGTCTAGAAATTAATTTTAACAAACACATCAGACCGGCTATGCCTGCCTTTGCACTGGAATTTAGTTATCTGCATTCCAGTTCCATACCACATATAAATAGTACACTCTACTCTTCATTATACATTGTTTGGCAGTTAATGTTCTCTAATTCCATATATGTGGATATAGTGCACAGCGTGCAGCTGCAGATGCCAATCAAAGTGAAAATTCATTGCTAATAAAATACTGCATTGTGGAAGAGGAGCTCCTCAGAAATGACACATGAATGTTTTGCCATCTTTCATGTGAAATAAACTGATTGCGAAGAAGCATAGTTTCAGCTTCAGGATCAAACACAGTAGAAACACTGAGACAGAAAATGAACCTTTGACCATAATCATCTCATGCCTTATGATTTTTACCCAAAAAAGGTATCGACTTGGCCCTAATGGGTCCTTTTGACCTCAGCGTGAGTTTCAAGCTTCAGTAATTTCCCAAAGAGGAGAACGTGGGAGAAAAGGCTTGCAAAAATCTTAATGTCACTATATCGGGTGTAAATGTCCAGTCTCTTGAGAAAAGGCCACTTTTCAAATGATTTATTGGTGCGTTCAGTTTAGTCTAAAGAGTAAAAGAGGGGAATAAAGAGTGATTGTAGTATGATTCACCTTTTCAGTCTATTCTGCCAAAAAAGAATTCAGCTAAAGGTCATTACTAAATGTTTATAATAATGGAGATGTTTAGCATCTCTCTTTGCCTTTCTCCCTTACTGCCTGCTGTTTGCCTAAGGCTGCAAGCTGACTTTTGACTGATGACTTTGCATACTGTTGTTACCTTCCTGAATTTCCACTCTATTATTTTTGGAGGATTTGGCTGTAAGCATCAGACCAGAAATCAAAGTTATTAGTCCAAAATCCATTTGCAGTACTCCAGGGTAATCAGACCCTGGAGTGCTGCACATGTTTTCATCAATCATAATTACACATGTCTTCATCAATCAGATGCCGTCATCAATCATAATTAACAAAAGTGTTTCTGAAGCCCGGCAGAAACAGATAAGGACCCCACCTAGACAGTGTGATGACTTGATATAAGTATAAAACTGCATTTTAAGTTTTACTTGTGCTGAGAGTTTTATAGCCTACATTTTGTTCTTCATCCTGTCATACTGAGTCATTTTTACCTGCATTGTTTGCAGACTGACCCTATCTGGTCACTGGTGACAGGCTGCACCTGTGCGACCTCTATGTTTAAAAGCACGTCATCCACAAATCAAAAACCCTGTAAATCTGCCCCATAATCAGTGTTGACAAGTGAAACAATGAGTGAGATCTAAAGCAAGTGAGTGTGAGCGTCAGGCGCACTGAGTGAACACGGACAAAAATAGACACAAAGAAAGGAAAGTGATGCATAATCATGTTCAGACGACCCAACATGTTTGTGCAACACAGAGGTTTTCATAGTTTCCATGCTATCTCTTTATTTATTGGCAAAACAGATATAGGAGTCAAAGTGGTCTTTAAAAGCGTACAGGCAGGTTTAGTTTTACATTGAATAAAATGAAGTTTGCGTGACGATTTAAATAATTTGAGATATAACGATTGAATTCTGCAGATGTAATTTGAGGGAGTGTCAATGTCCAACCTGGCAGCTCCGTGAAGCTGTACTCAGGCACAATGGTTTAACAGATTCTGATCAGTCATTTCCCAGCCTCTACATTATGGGATTTTGCTGCTTTTCTATTTACCTACAGTAAACTGAATGGAGAGAAGTTCAGGGAAAACAATTCGTTTTCGTCATATGTTTAGGGAAATTACGATGGACATTTTGCACAAACTCTGCTGATATTTTAAAGACAAAACAATGAATTGAATCACTGAGAAAATAACTGGGTTTATAAAACTAAAACATTAGCTGCAACCCTTATCCTGTTACAGGGATATAATATTTAGCAAGGTGGTGGATACGTTTTATTTAGAAGGATAAACCCCTTGAGATGAATCATCTCGTTTTCAAGGGGATCCACATTTGGCAACTAGCATTTAACACAAAGCATAACTGAGGATGATGGGAATCTAATTAGTTTTGCTGGTATTATGTCATAAACCAAACTGTTGGAAAATTCAATTTATGATTTAATGGTGCAAGATGAAGGGAGCCATTAACGTTTCTATCAGATTTTGTGGAAATAGTTGCTAATACATACAACACAAATCAAATGGTGGCATTTAAGAAAAAGTCAAAATCTGTGAACTATGAAAGTCTCAAAATGTTGTTCCAATATCTATTCATATGGATGGACTGTGGGATATTTCACAGGATAATTGAAACTTTGATGTGCTGGTAGTGCTAGATGAAAAGCCAGGGAACCAGCGAAGTAATGGGAAAGGATGAATCCAGGTCCTTCAGCTTCTTTGAAAAGCTTTTCGGTCTGCCCTCTTTGATGGAATCCTAAGTTGTGTCTCTGAATGTCAGCATGAAAAGCATCCAGCAGGGTTTCCCCCGCTATGGCCTGATCAATTGAGATGCCGTGTACAGAGATGATTGATGTGAACACCCTCCTCTTAATCACCTGAGAGGTATTCAGCCTCTTGACAGTCAGGCAGCCATTTTTGATTCTTCACTAACCACTAGAGAGACAAGTTGCAGATGATTTTAGCTGACGCCGGTCTCACGGATCACTTCTATCCTGTCAGTGATTAAGTGACTCATCCACCTACAATAAACAAATCCCCAGCAGAGCATCTTGCATCCATCACAAGATGCCTTTGACTCGTTCTGCTTATCTAACTTGCAAGGAATCCATCATACCTGTAAAAAAAACAGTGGATGCCGTGTGGTCTCTTGGGACTCGTCCCATAAACAAACATGCTCTGTTTCGACTACATCCATGCATGTGTAAAGGGAGTGCGGTTACTTTTATTGCAACAGAAAGGTGTAGCATTCCCATATGTGTTCCGCTTCAGGGACATGAAACTGAAAACATTTCCAGGATATTTATGACCTGATTTCTGGAGCTTCTACAACAGACTTGACAAACCT
This sequence comes from Chaunax sp. Z400, assembly GCA_037577475.1. Lineage (NCBI taxonomy): Eukaryota > Metazoa > Chordata > Actinopteri > Lophiiformes > Chaunacidae > Chaunax > Chaunax sp. Z400. The sequence goes on from CM075193.1 coordinate 14,701,256, forward strand.
CAAATGCTGAAAAGTTAACTACTAAAAAAAGAAAAAGAGAAAACCTTTCAAAACTTACAGTTGTAAAATAAGAAAATAGCGTTTTTGTTTCATAATACTGATGGTGCTGGATAAAGGATGGCATTTAGGATTCTCAGTGCTCGGAAAAATATAGTAAACAGACACTTTTATGAAAATGCTGCTGACAAATTTGTGCTTACGTTGCTTGAGACATATCATACACTTGAGGAAACCCTTTATAAGTCCCTCTAAAGGCTTATAGTAGGCTACCAGTACAAGCAGTTCTGTACAAAAACCAAGCAAGGCACTTAAGTCTTGATTGATAGCTGTGTGAGTGGGACAAGTTTGGTGATGTAACATATTTCTTTAATTGCATGGGCAGCATCGTTGGTCTGGACAACCCCTGAGGCTCAGTTTGATTTCAGCAGATTAATTTAGCTTCCTCTCTTACGCAACACCATCTCAGCTTTCAAGCTGTCTCACAGATCTCAGGATCACCTCTGACTTCTTGCATGGGTGGCTAGCTGCTGAACTGCACTCCCTTGATAGCGGCATAGAGAGGAGCTTACATCGCTCTTGGAAAGACGTTTAAACATCAGAAAAAGACCTGATGGCAGGAAAGTTGTTTGGCATCAGGGTGCGTTGAGAGACAGCACAGGTGAAAAAAGCAGTGGTGAATAGCAGCTTTGATGAATTACTTAGTGGAACATGTAACGTTGTAAGAGATCAAACTGACAGATAGCCAGTGTATGAATCCTGCACAGCCTGTGCCTGTGTCAAAACGTGTCTGCTTTAAGGATCATTTTCCCAGCACTGTCGGTCACTACAACTAAATACTCTAACAATGATGTAACTTTATTGTGGATTAGGAATGAATTTTAGAGGCTCCAGTTTTATAGAAATATTTATCATAGGGAGGATCACAAAAACCATGAGCTCAAGCACCAAAAGATTTCGTCAGAATAGAAATGATGTATTGTGCCAGCAAGCCTGTCTATATACACATTTATACTAAGGTTGTGTTTTGCAGAATAATTTTAACACTTACAGTAATTTGACCTGACATATGAAGTATTCATTAAATATTAAAGGAGTGGAAGCTATTTCAAAGAAATGGTGTGATCGCATGCAGTTATGCTCACTACAGGGCTCTTGAAACAAGAGAGCGTGACAGCTGATTGGTCTGAGCTGACGGCTGTGTCAGCTTGTGAATGAGGTTGTAACACAGGAATGGTTTAGCTTAGTGGAACAATGGTTAAATGTGTTGTCAGCTCGATTGTACTGCATATTTATTTTTTCAACATAAATTCAAAACACAAAATCCAAATTCAAATTCAATTCCTGCACTCTCATAAAGTTGGCGTTTTCACAAGGGCACGTATTTAAACAGTAAGAGGTCAAAATCAAGGAGCAGACACCATGACACTCTGACTCTGAGTCTTTGGTCAAACTCCAAAAACCACTGAATTCCCTGATTCCTGTAATGCAACTTAATGCTGTTTTTCATTGGACCCGTCCTTTTCTGCTCATATGGTCCAAACCCCATGTCTCCTGGCATCAATACAGCTTTAAATGCAAAATTTAAAATCTCATGCTCAAGTCAAAGAATGACATCATTGGGGTTATTTTCAGAGTTTTAAGGGAACCTCTACCAACTTTACACATTACAGCCTGTTTCGAGGTCTTGGGGAGTATTATTGCATATGTGAAAGAATTTGTTTAAAGCCTTTTGAGGCTCTTGGGGAGCTGGGTGAAAACTGACAAAGACACTCAAGTGATGTCACAAAAGGCAGCATTGATTGGGGCTGAACGTTTGAAAATAAAAATAAAAAAATCTGTAAAATGCTCCAGGCTACCTTAGCTATTGATGTTGCAGCTGCATTGTGGGTAATGTAGACGCACGCACAGGCATGAAAGACGATTCTATGGGAAAAAAAAGGTGGTGTCGCTGATACTTTTGTATTAATTGTTATTCTTTCAAGTGATTAAGCAATGTCATATGAGCTTACATAACTTATATACTTAACCCTTTTAAAAACTCCCTTCAGAGCCACAGAAGACTGTTTCAAAGACTGAGTAGTACTCTTAGTGAGAAGTACTGTAGATATTCATATGTAGTTCCCCTTAAATAAACACAAATCTCTTAAAACACTTTATTTTAATGGGGCTACCACAGCTTATTTTCCTATATATTATCACTGTCTTGAACATTTATCTCCAAAGCCAAATCAATGTCACCTGACCAGGCCATTCTCTACACTCCACAGAGCTTATACACAGGTCTCGCTCCATTTGCCTCCAGTGAAAAAACAAAACAAAATCACAGCAGCAGATCTGTAATTCCCACCTGGACAGATTATGTGCTAACAAGCCCACAACAGGTGAAATTTGGCTCAATTTATCAGCTGGTGCAACATTAATTTCAGACCATTGTGTAATCACTGTAAAGAATCAAAATGGAACCTTCTGTTAAAGGAAAATGTGCACATGTGGCAGTTCACGGCCCCAGACTTTGGCATTCCGCCCCTTATTTCTGAAGTGTTTGCTGAACTGTAGCAAACAGCCAAGGCAATACGGGGCCTCTACAATATGCCACACTCTTGAGTGTTGATGCTCTCAGGCTATAGAGTAAAGCTTATAGCCAAGTGACCATTCAGCTGACTGAGGGCTGGGGCTTTTCTGTTTAAGCCATCAATGTGGGGATAAAGGTGATCGATGTGGGAAAGCCATAGAAGAAACAGTGGGATTTGGCTACTGGCCTCATTCACATGCAAAATGTGGGAAATGACTTTGCATTGTGGGAAACCTTGACTTCAACTGTAAAATAATTCTTTCAGACCATGACACAGAGCGAACATGGCTCTCATTCAAACATATGAATTTATTATCAGGGGTGATTGCAAGCTGATCACATGTGACACGAAGTTGAATTCAGACTTGGATCCAAAGAGTGAGACATTCCGCCGGACTGATTGTCTTGGAAAAAAAACAACCCAGGCATTTCATTACCTGACATCATCCCTCCTCTTGTCTGTCCACTTGGGATGACCAACACACTTCTCTTGTTCTTTGACAAGAGGTGTGTGCTCGTCAGCACCGAGAGGCCAGAACCCCAGATAGTCGCACTCTGGCTCTGGATACCAAACAGCCCATCATGAGATAGCACGCTTCTCACTGTCAACCACACCGTAAGAAATGAGGTTAAATGGCACTATCTGCACAAGATGGGAGCCTCTTCTATTTTTATTAATGGCGCTGACAGCTTCTATTCTTTCCAGAGAGGCAGTGCAATTCTTGGAAATGGTTATAAATAGTACTGACGCATCCGCAAGAACTACTATTTATCTATTTTTAATAGTTTCGTATTTTTCTCAAGAATTGGAGCCAGCTGCTTTCATTCCATGATCCAAACATACTTCAGATGATTCACTGCAGTGAACTGCTGTTAATGATTGGACTGGACTTATTTGATGTTAATTTCTTTCATGTAATGACCCTTAAAACAGCTTGGAGAACTTGCTCGGGAGGTTTCAACATTTTGAAATCCCCCCTCTAGGTACATTTCTCTGATAACAAACAACCGTGGTAACTGTACAATCTATGTAATCTCCAACCATCTTTTTCCACTGAGCTATTTGGTTGGTGTGGGAAAAATAGAGCAGCTGTTTGTAACATTACCTTTTAATCATTCACACTGAAAATAGCATCAGATTTAGAATGGTTTCCAGTAGTAAAGGATTATAGGAACACCACTAAAGCCGGGCTCACACTACAGGAGAATAAGGATAATTTCACCCCGATTCACCCCTCCCGACAATTGGAGGAGAAAACTGGAGTGGATCTTAGGTGTGTACTTTCCGAACAGGACCACAATAGGAAATGAGAGAGACATCCCGGAGCACTTGACAGACATTTCCTAATTTCCTGATCCACTCTCCTTTTTCTGTTTTCTTGTTGTTGTTTTTTTTTTTACAGTAAAGTAGGTCAATCGCTACGACAACTTCATCAGTCATTTTGTTTATGTTACACAGCTGCTTCTCCAGAGATCACGTGAGACGGTGCGTTCATATCTCCCTCTGCCACAATGAAATCCTGCGGTGTGTGATGCCCTATTGTTTTATAATATTGTAGTGTGTGCATTTTGAAGAGAAGACGGTAATCTGAGGAGATTATCGTCTCCTCTTGTCATCCTCTTGTAATCTTGTTATGTCTCCATAAGAGTCTACAGCCAAGTTAGCAGCTCTATGAGGCTGTATTTTGGCCCATTGGTGCTTTGGGTGAAATGCTTATATCAGGATGCTAATAGGCTAATGTTTAGCAGTATAATATTTAAGATTTTTAAGGTTTATCCTCTGGGGACCATGCATGTCTGTACCGAATTGGCTGCCACTTACTGACAGAACAATGTCATCCCTTTAAGTACAGTCGTTGAATGGGCAAGAAGGCCAAATACTGGTGATGAGTTCACAATTCAAGCAGTCATCAATACTTAGAAAGGACCTGGTTCTGAACGCATGACTCACCTAGCAGCTGGACCCCCCTTGTGAGCCCATAGATATCTATGAGAGCCCACAGAGGTTCAGAGACATGCACCCCACTGAAGAACAGTATTGGGCTGGAGCTGTTGATTCGGTAAAACACTCGGCCCTTTTTGTCCACCCAGAAGGAGATGACGTTTCCCTCATTGGAGAGCTCCTCTGGCAGGGCCTTGGCCCAGAAGCCGCTCTGGGAGACCAGGTCCGGGCAGGCATACTTTGGTAAGGTATCTGGGTTTATCCTCGATGGGTCTTTGGATGTAAAACCAAGGCGCAGAGCTCCGCTCCAGCAGCACTGCTTTTTAGTAATCTGAAGACACAAAATGATTAAATTATAAAGACAATGGACTTCAGTCTTCACATTTTCTATTCTGGTAATTCAAACATGCTAATGTGTTTGTGAGAAAACAATCCTGGCATGCTGATGCTTGACAAGAGTATTTCATTTGTGTTGAGCAGGTGTAATTAATAATAAGCATGCTCACCATCTTATTTTAGCATGTTAGCATTCTAATATTTATTGATTAGAACTAAACATGATATGCATGCAGGTGGGAATTGTTGTTGGCTTTGCAGGTATCTGAGCATAAACCAAACATTTGGCAAATTAATGATAGCGATAGATGAAACACTAAGAGATGAATACAATTATTATTATTATTATTATTATATATAATACGATTATTATAATTCATCATGGGGGGCCACAAGGACAATTTGCATGGCAATTCATCCATGGTGCCAAACCACCAGCTTGGCTGAAAATCTCTTAAATAAGATTAGGACTAGTCACCTTGGTATGTCTATCATCTGCAAATGATTTTTGTCTTCTTTTGAACCTCTATTCACTCTACATTTACCGTGCCAGATATCAATATTCCTCACATGGCAATGCTTGCCCTGCTCTCTCACTTTCGAGACATAGATGGCCTGATAGGTGAAGTGGAAACTTGTTCTAAGCAGCTGCTGCTTTGGCCCACACATGAGCAGAAAGAGAAAAGGGAAATCAAAACAGGAGAGTGAAGAAGGGGGATGGAGAGAGAGAGCGAGCTATGGAGGGACTAACAGACTGAGACTGAGAACACTGGCTTGTTGTATCAGTGTTATATTAACCCAGACTGGGTCAAATTTTAACCAAGTAGTTTTTAGTATTGCTGTTTTTTTTGTGTTTTTTTTAACCTCCTATTGTAATTTTTTCACTGATTACAGATCAAATTTCCAACACATAGTCAAAATTATTATATACTGTATTATAAATAATATCAAACTAGGAGCCAGCTTGTTTTTTTCTTTTCTTTACCTTCAGCCGAACTTGCTCATACACAGCGATAGGCCTGTTGCTAAAGGTTATGGCATTGCAGAAGCTGGCCTGTCTCTTGACGGTCCTCTGGGACATGTCCATGACGATCTGCGAGCCCTTGGTGCTGGGGTGGAAGAGCAGAGGGAAGGAGGACAAACTTCCACATGGCTGGATGGGCAGACAGCGCTTGGGCTTGTGGTGGCATCGGTGGGATGTGGCAGGAAACGGCCCGTTCAGAGAATCTATGTGGAAAAAGAAAAGCGGCAAAGCACATATTACTGAATAAATTCTTCTTTTGGCGGTGTTTAGAATAAAATCCTTACATTTTCATAATATTAGATAGATGGTATGTAACACAATAGGCCCCACTTTAAATACATCGTGAGGTGGGCTCTGTCACATCTCATTTCCTCTCCCATATCTTATCAGCTCCTGTTACATCCAGATATGTAAAATGCATGAACATAATCTAATATCTGTATTCTCCTTCCAGCTTCTCAAGGTAGCACAGTGCAACCACACACCTGCGTTAGACATAAAAGAACATCATGCAAGTAAAAGTACATGCAAAAATGTCCTTGGATGAAAAATAAATAAGTACAAGGTACGGATCACACTCTTGGTTACTTAATTGAGGATAATAATGCAGCAGGTTTGTGCTTTAACCGTTTGTTTCTCGCTGCATTGGAATACGTCTCTGCAATAATGAGTAGAGGAGGACGAAAAAGGGGGCAGGAGAAGTAGAAATAAAAGTGATGAGCGAACATGTAAGGTGCTCGAACATCATGTAGCATCATTTAGCAACAGCTAAATTAGCACAGAAGAAAGCGAGTTTTTCAGGTCTTGATGTTAATACGGTCAGCTGGTTGATGCAGGACAAAGATACCTTTATAATCACAATGGCTATTAGATGCTATTTCATGCTGAGGCTTCATATCAATCCCCGAATGATTCCCTAAGCATCGAGTAAAGATATACACTACCTGCTTTATCAGACTGAAAAAAAGAAAAGAAAATGAACACAATAGTGTATACAAAATAGCTGCTACTAAAAGAGATTTAGTGACATGTATTTTGCTTTGCCAGTCGGAGGAAGTGGCAAAATGAGAGCAGCCCCAAAGGAGAACATCTGACTCACAATATGAAGGGTTTTTTTTCTTTTTTTTTTTCTTTTTCACATGTGTGAATCAAGACTGCTCCCACTTGCAGTATTTCATAATAGAGAAAAAACAAAAAAACATCTTTTTTTCTCATCATGTCTCTTTCGGGGGTTTGGATTATGACCTTAGCTCAAAGTAATCAGTATCAGTCTCATGCCTGAAAACCAAAGGCACTCCTTTTCGTTGGGACAGACTCTCCCCATTTTACATTTCTCTTCAAAGTCCAGTGTCAAGGTCATTGTGGTGTTGTGTGGTTGGAGGAGGCATTTTCCCACAAGCACTGGGTTCTCATTAAATGCAAGGCATGCGTTATTAAGAATTAATCCGTAATATGCACCAATATCATCTCAACAGGTTATTACAATTTTTCTGCACAACAAGTATTAGAAGCAAAAACCCAGTCAGTACACCACAAAGACTGGAAGCCAAAGAATACTTTTAACACCTCCCCCCCTTGTATTTTCACACCTACATTTGGAAGTCTGTGCAGAAGATGCTTGTATTTCTTTATGGGAGAAATGTAAGCTCTGCGGAGAGACGTGCATTTTTGCCTTCCAAATGTATGTGTAATGTATGCAGTGTAATGTATGGAGGGTCACAAGGTTTATAATGTATCTTGAAAAAAAAAATCTGGTAAAATTGGCAGGAAGGGGAATAACTAGTCATGTGACTTCTGACCCCAGGTCTGTGGTAACACCCTTATTTTTCTGATTTCGGGGGCAGTGACGGAGGTTTGAGCAGTGGATGACAATAGTACCCCACCCTGCCACCCCACCCCGATGTAAAAACATATAATTTGTTGAGCTTAAACAAAAAAAAGTCTTTTCCTTCACTCTGCCAAGTGTTCTGGGCTCGGTACAGTGTATTTGTTAAGCTCTTTGCATGCTCTTGTCCCAGCAGAACAACGTGGAATTGTGCTCTGTGCACAACAATGGTCTTAAATGAAGTCACAGCAAATCCTATGACCACATTGCATCCATGATGTCATGTCAGACGTGATGTCTACAGGAAAACAAAACAGGGCTGTATAATACTCCACACATGACCAGGCACCAGACTGAATAAAGCATTTCCTGAAAGGTCTGGGAACGGGAACCAACACCTAACAGGTCTCTGCAGATACTGTAGCTTCATTTCTTCTTCCCATGTGACTATTATATCAGCTTCATTCTCACATTTCAAGTAACGTGGAGTATGATGACATCATTCAGAACGCACAAATGATTATAATAACCATGAATAAAGTCAATAAATGGATAAATAAAAATACCACCATTTGATTTACTCGTAAGCCAGTTGGTTAGAGCCAAAAGTGCTGAAGATGCAGTGGCTGCTTAAGTGTGTTTAACAAGGCATGCAACCTGACAGAGACAGGGTAAACAGTGACCAGAGGCATGTCATGATAAAAGAGAGGTGCTATGACGAATGTCAGAGGAGTAAGTTAAGGAAGGATAATGTTACTTAATTCACCGCCACACACAATCTGACTGGCTTTGCTGCCATTAATTGGAAAGAACAAACAGTGCTGAAGCAAAGAGTGGCCCTGGCCAGTGTCACCTGGCTTCTTTCACTCCTCTGTTTTTTATCCCCAGGCTTGGTCTCAGTAAGAGGCCTCAAGAGAGACCCTAATGTGGTGTGACATGAGTATCAAGGCTCAGCGGCCCCCCCCCCTTACAAGACAAACATCCACAGACAGTATCCTAAAAAGTAAAAGGGCATGTATATGTTCTAGCTTTTGCAAATATACCATAGCTTGTGTGGTTTCAATGAGAGGGAACCAGAAATGATTCTCAAACACTTTAAAACATACTAGCATCATAGTATATCAATGCTATCACAGTTTGCAACTGAAAAAAATTTTCATTATCAAGTCAACAACATTTATAAATCACAATATCCCAAAGCCCAAGGTGAGATTTTGAAATGCCTTTTTTGCCCAACAGCGAATATTTAAGATTTGCTATCATAGAGGACTACGGAAACCAGGAAACACGGATTTTTGGTGAACTTTAACCAGAGACTTCAGGTATTTCTTTAAAAGTTACTCATTCATTATCAAAATAATTGTTGATTACTTTCTTGAAATGAGCCTGAATTATCAATTAACCAATAAATAAGTCATTTGCAGCTTTAGTAATGAATCATAAGGGCTACTTGTTTTGGAGCTGTTTTCCAAATGAGCGGAGACCCACAACAAGCCAAAACTGAAGCACAGTTTTTGTTGAATAAGAAAACAGGAGTTATACCTCTTATGTACAACCTCATACCTGCGTGATAATAATTTAAAGCTTTTCTCAACACATTTAAAAAAAACAACATCCAATCATGCAGGGTTGTCAAATGGGAAGAGCAGAATTATTCATGAGCCCATTGGCTGGACAGGGGCCTTATGTCCGGGGACCAAGAATTTCTAGCAGCGCCCCTGCTCACACCTACATTGTTACTTCACACCAGTGGCCCCTAACAGTGAAACTGAGGGGGGAAAAAGATGTTAAGGGTTGGCTCTAGTTCATCTGGCCATCTGGGAAATGACATGTTTACTATTGACTGGTTGTAAATCTTTGCACAGTTCATGTGTTTGCTGCATATCCGAACAAGGATTCCGCAAAATCTACGGGACAGATTGAAACTCCATGAAACTTGGTGGAAGAATGAAGCACGGGTCAGGGAAGAACCAATTACATTTTGAAGCAGATCCAGTGTAGGAATGTTTTGTAACTGTCCTTAACATTATGAAATAGGGAATTACTTTTTTTTGGACATTTTTCCAAATTTTTTTACTGAACCATTTTCCAGAAAACTTTGTGGAGTGGTGGGACATGGGCAAGGCAACAACAACAACAACAAAAATCTTTCTTCTTCAAGATTGCAATATTTTCAACATTTTTCCAAATTATGCAAAAACTACTGACCTGATTTTCACAAAACATTGCAAAGGGTGGGGCATGGGCCAGGCAAGATAAATAAACATGTGCAGGGTTGTTCAGCCTTGGCGGAGGTATGTGCTCTACTGTGTGTGTCTTTCTAGTTGTACAACTTGTGGTTATCTCTGTCAGAAAGCAAGTGACTACTAGACAACTAGACATGATCATGGCAAAGCCAATCAAAAATTGATCAATGACTAGTGCAGGAAATCAAACACCAATTTGTAACTTGTATTAAGTCGTTGGAAAGACAGCTTCTGCAAGAAACCTTAATGTGAAAATGGATGAATAAAAAAACAGTGCACCTGTTATAATCATTTGAGCCATGATCAATTTACAGTCACATGCGCAGAAACTAAAGGGCATGAAGTTGTGACTCTGTTTGTCAACATGCTGACATTCATGAGGCCTGTGAATGTCTCACTTTCAACTATTGGCCATAAAGACAAATCAATAACAAGTTAGGGGGAAAAAAATGCTGTGAAAACTACCAACTTGGTTTGTCCTGAAAATAAAGCTCTCCCAATCTGCGATGTTTCTATAATTTGGTGATAAAAAGGTTTGTCACATTAAAAAGAAAACTTCTGCTTTTTCTTAAATAGCAAAGTCGTGACTTACAGGAGGTAAAAACTTGGATTCTTTCTCTTATTTATTTTAGGCTACCAGGACGCCCACATGTCTCATGCGCACAGACTTCAGGATGCACAAGCCCGCTTACACCTCGATTAAATCATCTAATATTCCAATAATCATCGCAGTCATTAATGATAAATAATCAGTCAATAATCACCCTGTCCCGTGATGCCATACGTCCCTTACCGTAGAAGGTATTTCTGGTGATCTGACCTCCCATGGCTGAATGCAAGGTGCGTTCACTTCCTCTGTGACTGCCGCCTGGATTCTCCAACATTCACATTCAGCCGCGCGTCCTCAGCGGCGGCATTACACGGACACGACGCTGGTCACGGAGAGTAATTCAGCGGCAGGTTGTGTCAGTTGTAAGCCTCGTCGACATTAAACAGCAGGAGGCAGCAAACATGTCCAACAGCACTCAGTGGCTCCTTCCAGTCCGTGCAGACATCACGCTGAAAATTAACATAAAAGGTGGTGGTGGAGGTGGGGCTTCGACGCTGTAGCTACCATAGAGGGGACCTCAAGAGGCTCTACTATCAATAAATCACTGTAATTCCTGTAGACACATGTAGGACACTTGTAACATACATGCAATAGCCTACCTCTGTCATTTCTGCAGGTTTCCCCCCCCCTGATGCACAGTTAAGACGGGCTTTTCCCTCCACCTGTTGCAAAGACTAACCTGTCTGCTGTTCACTGCCAAACTGCAGGCTGTGTCCACATTTACATTCATATGAGGAAGCTCAGATAATATCAGCCATTTGAATCAACAGATGGGGAAAATAGAAGCGCAGAGAGGAAAATATTCTGACAACAGGGTCTCAGTTATTTTGGCAAAAAAAACCCCCACTGAAAACCTCATGAAAACTTCAGGGACCCATCTGGAAGAAATAAATGAAACTTACCGATAATGCAGGGATAGCAAACTGTTTTAGTTCCAACCTGTGAATGAGAGTTTCTGTTCATCTAAATGCAGTGTCTATATCCAACATAGTAGCTTTTAATAGGTACTTAGATGGATGCTAATATATAATAACCACTTAGTGGTGGAGTTGCCACAATGACCACCATGACCTCTGCCTTACTGTGATACCGGAGCTGAAAAATTGGGCCTGAACAGCAAATTAACTTCACTTTTATGCATTATGTCCCTCTGCTTTTCCTTTAAAATAAAGGAATAACTTTCATGGCTTCTCTGAAGAGTCTGGCTTCAGCGCTTCAGAGTTGGCATGATGGCTCATCGCCTTAGCGTTTACATAACTTGTGTCTGTAGCCAGGCCTGTGGGACACTGCATTGGCTCGGTAGCATAAGCTATATTCTCGTGCTGTTTATACAAACTGATTGCGGTTACCTCAACTGTCTGTAAGCAATTTGCAATAGGGGTAAAGCCGTACCGCTGGATGTTTTTTATGCAGCATGTTACATAGTGATTTTCTATGCAAAGCGGTCCAACAGACTTTATTTGTCACGGGAAACTGAAATGAAAATAAATATCAAAGCAAAAAGTGTGAACAGAAGACTGAGGAATTTATGACATGGGCCCTGCAGCTATCACAGTCACACTTAATGGATTTCGACATGCCACCTGATCACGGGGCTGTCAAAATCTGATCGGCTGTTTTGTTCACTGTGAAGTGATAAAACATGATGCATTGTGTCCTACAGTTACATCAAAGCAGCGTGCCACTAACGTCCCAAATAGTTAGCAATTGCTAAATGTCAATTACATGCAAAGTTTTGCCTTTTTTGCAAAACCGTGTATAAATGTACCCTCGGAGTGCTGCATATCAGAAGACTGTCTTTGCATTTATGATGCAGACATTTATGGTGTTATTCCCTGTGAATACTCTCCATGGACATCTAAGCCCCCAACATCACCACCACACATGCACAAACATAAGCAGTCTATACAGTCACATGCAGGTGCAGGCTATCTTGATGTTTTTCATCTATTTGAAGTCATTTTTGCAGCTTTTAGTGGTCGTTTTGTGTCTCTTTGTTGTCCTTCTGTGTATTTTTGTAGTCATTTGATTGACTTTTCGACAACAAATGCTAACGGTCACCTTAAGCTGAGGTTGTGTGATCCCAGTGGGCCCCTGGGCCTTTGCCCAGGGGGTAATCTGTAATCCATGTATACACTGATGTCACAGAATGTTTGTTTCAAATTTGGCTCAGTTTTATTACATTCAAACACTGCTATATTGTCACAAAAATTATTATGATTATGACGATTATTATTATCACCTCATTCTTTCTTAGCTTTAAACCTTTCACTCAGAATTTGTACACTGTATACCCTATCAGAATAGACTGGCACCTCCTCCCACAGTAGATTTTTTTTTGTCGATGGGCACAGCTGCCTGGTAGGGTAAGCTGGCTTCGCGCCTCCGTCGACATCTTGACAACCTTGCTTGAGGCAGCTGTGTGCATGCTTGCTCTCTTAGGAGATGATCCATGTTGAACAAAAACACCATTCTACTCCGAGGTTGGACCATTGCCCCGGAGCCATGTGCAAAACATTATAAAGCAACACAAGAGCATCATATGATTCTCAACGGGGGTTGTCAGCAGGAAAGGAACCCAGGCATATATCAGAGGTGAAATCAACTTGTATCATAACGTTTAAAAGTGACATAAGATGCTCGGCGAAAGGTTATCAATCATGAGACTGTCACCAGGCAAATTATAGTTACAGGGAACATTCATTTATAACTACCATTACCAGAAAGCAGTTAATTCATTGGCAAAGGTTCACAGAAAGAATTTTGAATACAGTTATTCGGGGCTATCAGTGCATCTAGCTGCAGGGCCAAAACGAGCAGAAAAACAGACATTCAGCTCAAGTTCAATTCAGTTTATTATCCACATTTCTTTGTCCAGAGGTTTCATCTGTGTTTGAGCTAAGGGTTATGGATCAACGAAGATCATTACACCATTTTGAGCTTGGTTTAAATGTTAGGGACCGTGGAGCTGAAAGATCATCACCGAGATTAGAATATGTTGACAGACTATGAGTTGACTGACTGAGAGGTGATCATCTCACTGCTTCTCTTAATTATTCATGAACTGACTTAAATGATAGCTGTAAAGCAGCTTTGAGTGAAAGCCTCTACTTCTGCCATAGTCTGCAGTTCACAGCAGTGTAACCATTTCTTCCTCTTAGGGTCATTGATGGATAGAATGACCCAATGACTTCACTCAGACTCCTGGGTCAGGACAAGTGTTTTTAACTGAGAGACAGGAACACTGGGTATGGTCTAAGTGTTGGTGTCAAAATATTCAAAGTGAATGTAATTGATTGTTAACATTACTTCAATGATGATGTTTCCTGTCTAAGTCTGCAAACGTCAAAATTCCTTCATGGCACACTTAATATGACTGGCAAGAATTAATTTTTAAGTGTATAATTTGTATTTAATTTGTAAATAAATACATTATGAATTTATTATTCTTACATTTTTAGTATACTCTTATTGGTCCAGTATTGTTGTGTAAAACAATAAATTAAACAGCATTCGTTTTCATGTCAAGTCAACCACAATCCAAATGAGGACATTTTTATGTTGATATCATAACATAGATGCGATCAGATAATGCATAAACCATAATAAAGCTCTATCAGTTGATACATTAGTACCGTACCTTGTTGTCCAGTTCATTGATTACAGCTGCATAATTTGCAAATTTAACTGATAAAAGTCATAGAAATACTAAACAACCCTCCTCTGATTTGACTGAATGACATCCGACTGGATACAGAAGATTGACCAACATGCTATTTCAGAAGGCAGGTGTGTAACTGAGCTCTGACCTTTGGAGGGTAAACACTAAGCTTTACAATCTATAACCGCACAGTACATTTATTATATTTGAAGTGTTAGTGAGAAAAACCAGACATACATGCTTGAATATATACACAATAATATATAAAAGTTTTTAAAAAAATCAATAATGTATTGCCAAATCTAGACAGTCACAAATGTAAACATGTGTTACAAATGAGCCACTTATACAGTAGATCATGGCATTTGAAAAAGCAAACTGACGAAGAACAGATGCATTCAGACAACCTTGTGGATTTTAGCTCCACAATTTAAAAAAAAACAAACAAGTTTATATTTGAAAGATAGCCTTGGATCTTAATTTTTTACTTTGTGCTAAACTGGTTGTTGAGCCACTATTCCATAGAGAGTAGACACATCCTGTGTATCCTGTATGTCTCAAAGATGATCAGCACTGCAGAGGCCACATGATGACGCCATGATGATATAGCAAGAGAAAACGTGCGTCTAACAACTGTAACACCTTACATTTAAGGTGACTCTTCCTTACCTGTAAACATTTCTAAGTACTGTTTTTAAATGGGAAGATGTATAGGATGGAGGAATTTATTGAGAGCATTCTAGTTTTCTAGGACAGTATAGATACTGTCAAGTTGCCACGTGTCAAAACCGTCAAGTTTTAGTGGTTGAAAAAAGGACCCAAATGCAAAACACCAACCAGACAAACTGAAGAAAAAAAAACAAAGACCGAGCTTTAATAACATTAAGCTGAGATCCAGACAGGCAATAAAAACAAAAGTAGCCTGGGCCCCAGGGGTGTTGAGGGGACTTTCCCGCATGAGGCCAGGGCTTGAGTCCTGTGTGTGACCAAGTTGCTCTGTTTTGAACTCACATCACGCACATGGACTATGATACCTAGACATCTTAATCAAATGTATGATCGATTTCTGAAGCTAATCAAGTAGTTTTTGGTGCCTAAATCTAATCAAACTGTGACACAAGATTATTAACAGTCCAAAGGTCATTTGTGTTACTATGTGAAACATGTCAGCAAGCTTTAATCTGAAATTCTAACTGGACATTGCATATTCATTGAAACTAACTTGATTGCAGAGCCCTGCAAAACCTCTGCTACTGTGCTAAGGAGGTCAAGATGCTGTATTTGGTGACTTGGGAGTGAAATGTGATGGTTATCATAGCGAGTGACTTAAGATTGAAAAAACCGCAGTAAACAGAAACGGTGTTATTTGAAAATCCGTCACATTCAATAATTTTCATTCATTTATTTATAGCTGAAACCCCAAATGTGAGTAATGCAGCAGACCTCTGCAACAATAATAAGATCAAAATTCCAAATTCAAAAAAAGTTGGAATGCTGTGTAAAATGTAAACAGAAACATAATTCAGTAATTTGCAAATGAACTGAGTTGATGGGGCAAAACATTAAATCCACTGTCTTTTTACTGTCTCCAACTGAGCAATCAAAAAGGATTAGATGCATTATGCTGTGTCTCATTTATGTTTTACGTAGTGTCCCAACTTTTTGTTAAGGACATTACGTTAAAAGGGCAAATAAAATGATTAAAAAAATATTTCACTATGTTTACAGTCAAAAATACTGTATATAACTTAGGGTTTATAGAGTGAAATATATACATACATATACAGACACATATAAAAAATAATGTTACAATTATTGTATGAAGCAGATTTGCTCCCACTAAACTCAGATTTGATAGTGGATCATTTACTGGAGCACGTTTAAACAATATCTAAAAGCAGGCTTTCCATGACTTTCATTATCATGGATAGTTCACATGATTACAATTGAACTTCCACCAGAAAGGATCAAATCCAAGCCAGAGGGGGAAAAAAAACACCACATCATTATCATTATAGAATAAGGATGTCTGTATAGCCATGGTTCAAACACCTTTTTGATTTTCATCCCATATCCGTTGTGTAATTCTGCACAGTCGCCCATTCAAATGTAAAAGAATCTGATTTTCTTGTGGAGAAAAATACATGCTGACCTAGAAACCCATGCATATTAGAATAATAATAACACTAATACAGAACTGATAACAGAAGGGCTGCACAGGAAGTGGTGAAGAACAGAGTGGTAACTAATTAGTCCCTCATTTTCAAGGATGTTAATTTATGGGATGTTTGCTTTTGGTGAGCTACAGTATGTTCACATCGGGGATCACCGCAGTAGCTGCTAGAAATCAAGCAACATCCAATCAACAGATGTTCCCATCTGCTCAGTTTATGGTTCATCTGATGCAGCACAGCAAATCAAATACATTCAGAGCAACAAACAGGACCGCACCAGTGTCTTTTCAGCTGAGAAGGAACTGAATAGATGCCAATAAAGCAAGATCAGTTAAAATCTCACAGCCCTTTAAGTTTCTTATCATTGTAGCTTATGTAATGATGGAGAGGTGTCAAATGACCAATATGAAGGAAGACACACTTGAACAGAAAACTCTACTTAGCATTGAAACCCCAGAAATCCAAGCCCTGCTGTTTCATTGAGGAAATGCTGCACTGCAGTACAGCTGTTTACAGTCTCTCCGCCATTGTTAACATTGTGTTATAAACTGTTTAAACCTTCACTATAATATAGAGCTTGTAAGCACTGCTGGAGCTGTGTGTGACTGCAAACATGCTGGAATGTTAACTCAAGCAAAAGTAAACCAACCATGAATAAAGCCGGTTTATAATGAAAAATGACATTTATAATCAATAAATATTTATGGTGGTCCCTCCAGCTTTGGCCTAATGCATAAGTAAAGCACTTTGCATAAATTAATGATGATGTAATGACAATAGAGGACATAACACAAACATTGGCTGGCTTTGCTGATGAGGTGTAAACTTATTGATCTGCTCAATGTGTGTTCATTAAAAAACAAATAAATGGAGAATTGGACAGCTCACAACTACATACCAGTGTGGCGTTTTCTGTTAAAAACTACAGTAAAGATGAATTTTAGTTTGATCCACCAACAATATGAGCTAATGGCTTCTCATAGGAAGTCATGGAGTCATCAAAGTCAACATTATTCATCCTCTGGGTATAAATGAGCTCAGTAAATTTTCTATAAGACATTGCTATTTCCTGAGTGAGCGAAGGAGGAACTCTGGAAGTCATGAATACACATAAATCAGTCATAAAGTATTCATTTATTGTGTGCAAAAAATGTATACATTCGCTCACCGAAGTCTACAATGGGCACTACAAAGGATATGTTTTTAGAGCACAGTAAATTTCATCAGTTAATGTAGTGATTGCACAATGATGTCAAAGGATTTGAGCCCATTTTATTAGAAGGGTCCAGTAATCTAGCATTCCACAGTTTACAATGCCTCAAGATGTTAGAAAGCACATGACATTATACAACAATTGTTGAAACACTCTGTATGATGAGTACTGATAATAACGTCTTACATTAATGAACCCTTAAAAATGGTCAACAAAATATTAGATTTTACTGATTATATTTTGGTAAAAAGTTGTTTTCTTAATCCAACTGTGAAAGCATGCGGTGGCTCCACAAATCACACCTTGCAATCTTTCACAAAATACTTTCTCTGCGATAAGATACATTTTTCTACCTTTTGGTGCCACATAAATTCACCAAATTAATCTGCAATGGGTGAAAATGTCAGTTTAATTGCCATATTTATGGGTATTTCTGTGGACCTGTGTAACCTGTACCAAGGTGTCACCTGGGATAAGTTCCAGCCCCTTACCCTGAAAAGGATAAGAGGCCATAGAAATTGGATGGATGGATGAAAAAAAGAAGTATCTTGCAATTGAAGAGACTGTTGATTGTTAAAATATCTGATTTGCTTCACGCTTGAAAGTAACCCTCAAATTCAGGGTGATTGTAGAGATGCTTTTGAGTTGAGCTCTGAAAAGCCAGGTTAATCTGGCCCAGGATCTGATTGTGTTTATTTCATGCCCAAACGCATCAGATGAATATAAACTCTGAATAAGGTTGTGTGTACAAAGACTTGTCTGTACCTCCAGACCGGTTCTATTCTTTGGGCAGTATGCGTTCAAATGTTGACTTTTGTTTACCTCTGCCAATGAGGTTACATCACCCTGTCTGTTAGCAGGATTACTCAAAACTACTCAACTGATTGTCATGAAACTTGGTGGGAGGGCATCAGTCAGGGAAGAACCCACTAAATTTTGGGCTGATCCAGGATTTTACACACGAATGAGGATTCTCATGAAACTGGCAGCAAGCAATGAATTTAGGAGTAGATCCAGATAAAGGGGTGGATCTATTTTCACTACCTTTAACATTTGGAGAACCCTGAGGGCAACCGTTTTGATGACGGACATGTCTTGACTTTTAGGCCTTGGCAGAGCTGTGCACTCTGCTAAATGCCATTCTAGTTTTGAATGGTTCTCCCGTTTCATTATGAACCGCTTCTTCTCTGCCAATCAAATCACTGTGTATCGCTCCATAGGCTGCTTGAGTTCATGTGCCCCCAGTCAAGGCATGTCGTCAGGCGAGAACACTTTTCTGTGCAGGAAAATTTCGCAATATTTATTTCCTTATAAAATCAGAAGAGGACTCTAGTATTACTGTCTAGTGTCAGTCTTATTTGCCAGCAGGGAAAATGCCATATCAAAATGCGCAGTCTAAAATTTGAGAAAACATCTACAGGTAAGTTAATGTAACCACCATAAAATGAAGTACCTCCTACTCCATCATGTTATTTATATGTGTTCGAGTCATAATGTAAGCCTTTATTTATTTATTTAGCCATTCATTACATAGTTATGATGAATATCTATGCATGACAAGTTGGTTGATGGCCATCACTGATGAGTTGTGAGGTTTCCCTGTCATAAATATATGTTTTTATGACTTTTCTATCATGCAGACCAGTCATGAAGCCAAAAAGAAGAACACAAGAGACAGACATGAGGAGTTGAAGATACTTGTTGAGATGGAGTAGGGAAGTCTCTTTGTAGAGGAGAGCCAGAGCTGCAACCTGCATGAGCCACGGAGCAGAGTGGGATGTGGGAAATTGACAGAGGGAGTCCAGGCAGTGAACCGGGAGGAGTTGACCGAATTGAATGCGAGATTAGGATGGAGGCAGGAATTGCTACAGGCACATCGAAACAAGTGTGTGCAAAAGCAACAAGATTCAAGCGACTGACTATGCAATAGGGTCTGATCGCCATCACCATCTGATGATGCGGTGGAGCTGAAGTTAGTAGTTTAAAGTGATGATTTGTTATGTAAATGCAATCTAAATGAAGTAATTGGGAAAAAGTTATCATAATTAATCAAATGTAATTAGTTACTTTACTCTGATGAAGTAATTAAATTAGCTACAATACTTTTAACAGGAGAATTAATAATCTGTTTCCTTTTACATTCCATACCCTTCCCAGCAAGACTGATTTAATGCCATCTGGTGAGAATCAGAGATGCTTGGCAACCAGAAAGCCTTTTTGAATAATTGACCCTCTCCTCTTTATAAAGGCCTAACTAATGTAATTTTAACAGAGCTATATGCTGCTATTTGCCATATATGTTCCTGATACATGGCTGTAGAGTGATGATTTTGAATGATGGCTAGAAAGCTTTTTGCTGCCACGATTATATTCATTTTTTTTCTCATTTAAGATATGGAGGGCTGTCTTAATTCCTCCAACGTGATTTTACTTTTTTTTTCTTTCTTCAGCATCATGGCATACAGAGGGTTCCATCAAATACCAGTGATGGAGCATTTTGATCCAAAATGTAAATTGTACCCTGTGAAACATTTTTTTTAAACCTTCAAACATTTAATTTAACATCGTGGATGAAATCATTGTAAAAAAAATCACAAGAATGTGTATAAAATAAGACTCTTGACATATCAATAAATCCAACGATGGTAGGCCTATAACACAACTACATATGTTGACAACCTATAAACACACTGTCCAGAGCTCTGTTTTTTTTTCTTCCAAAGAACAAGCTTTTGTGTCTTATTTTACCAACAGCTTAAATACTTAAATATCAATCAGGTAGCATGAGGAAAAGGAGAACACAAATAGCGACAAGCAATGTTTTCACTCCTACATAAATCACTGTAAGCCAGAGCAGGGAGGGAGAGCCACAAAGGAGAGGCTAATGGAGCAAGAAGAACAACCATGTCATCTCTCAGACAGGTTTACAAGGCACCTAGTATACGAACTTTACATTTCTTTCCACAGTCTTTCTGGAATTTACTGGCAAACGCACCTGGGCAACCTACTGGAAACTAATTTTAAGAGCTCAGAACATTTATTGTTGTCATCGAGGATATACACTGAAAATAGACATTTGTCTGCAGCTGCAGAAAATATGTCAACATAAAGTCCCCCCCAGAGCTCTCAGTGTGTCTTCAGAATCCTTCCATATTTCCCATAGAGGTATTGATGATATCGATGATATATTGAAAGATTTAAAATATTTTTTGATCAATTCCGACCATTACAGTCCTTCAAAATTGTGAAAAAACAAAAAAAACAAATCTATATTCTGAAGAATGCTTTGCAAATTGTGACAGGTTCTCAAAAAGCCATTTAAAGAACGTCTGAAATTAAATTGGTTTTACTTGTTTATCGTGTTGCTTTTGTTCTGTCTTCATCAGCAGGTGGATTTTGCTCAGTTGGCATGAAACCGTAGTTTCTGAGCACCTTTCATCCAACTCGATCATAAAAAATAATTGTACTTACACTCTACTACATAAATTGCATCCGCCCACACTTATACCGCACAATTTACATCCACGAAAAGGAGTAGGAAGAAGTGTAAACTTATTTAATCCTACCCCTTTCTCTATATAATAAAAAGGCCATTAATGATAATGCTGAGAAATAAAGTCAGAATTTAGAGAATAAAGTCAGAATTCTGACTTTATCTCTTATTTCAATTGCTTTTTTGATGTACACAGTATGCTAGTGTAATCGGTGGACTTCTGTGTTGTGTATATGTGGATGGAATCAACCTCAGGACCCGTATCTCTTTGGAGAATGCTCCGTTTATTGCGACACTGACAAAGAAGAAAACATAGCACTTCAGTGTGCAAGTTATGTGCATGCCCCAGCTCCTCACTCTACAAAATAAACAGTAAAATAACTTAATACATACAAATCACAAGAATTAACAGGGCGCTATTAGATAGCAACAAAAGGCAACCAACCTCTCCCATGTGGGGATAATTCAAAAGGGGAGAGGCTATGGGACAAACAGAATATATAGGGGGAACCAGACAAGAAGAAATAAGGAGGGGCAACACAGAAGGAGCTGGGAAGGTCCTGGCAGTCAGGTATAACTAAAATGGTGAATAACAAACCGATTTTGTGTAATTATAATATTAAAACTGGCCCAGAACAAGGCACAATTTGCAAAATACACCTAATTATGTGTGTCTTTTGCCAAAGCTATAGAGCCAATGGCAAACAAGGAATTAGATGTATATAGATCTTATTGAATAAAGACATGTGCATATGGAAAATGTGGCCCCTTTGAGGCCCCTGAGTTAGAAAAATCCTACATCCGCCTCTGGCCCATAGCAAGATAAAAGACACTTCACTCCAGAATATTGATTCCTCCGTGTCACAAAGAGACGCTCTGTCATCGGATGTGTCTCACTATCATATTAAATTGACAACAAGGTGAAGGCCATGTTATACCTGAATGACAGCTCACTTCTTCTACAAATAGGTTCACATTTCTTTATCCCACTTGCTCCTTCCTCAGCGCATCAACAAACACATCCATAACAGCTGTTTCAAATCATTTCAGTGTTAATTACGAATACAAAACGTATCAAGAAAACATTCATATCACATAACGTGTTGATTGCAATTCTACAAGTCATCTGTTTGTGTAGATGGGCTTTGTCATTGTTTTTCATCTACCAATGGATTAAATTTAAAAGCTGCATGACAATGTGCAGACTGTCTGGTCCAGATTTCCACACTTGTTCCGCCTATTGTTTCTGTGTTCTCCAGACAGATGTTCCATCAAATCTCCTCATATATGGCTCAGTAATGAGAGTTATGGACTGTCACTCCATGGCCCCCGATCAAAGGCACCCATTGCATAAGCTATCATTCAGCATGGTACTGTAGCTCTCATGAGTGTATGCAATGTGTGTCGCCTGTATGCTCATGAACATATGCCAGTGGGCTCCATTCTTCTATGTCTTGAAATATCTTGGAAATTCTTAGAAATTCAGCCTACCAGTAAACTGCTAATATTTATTCACATCTGGTCTTTATTTAAATGCACATCCCTGTACTAGAAAGGCCAAAAACTAAATGAAAAATGAAAAATGTTTGGCTTCCATGAAAAAGCTCTCCTCTGTATTGCATCATGCTTACTGTCTGAATGCTATCAGGTGCATCATAATAACATGCTTAGTTCTCAGCTGCTCCCTGGGGAAGCTGATGACTCCTTTTTAAGGTGTCCCATCCTACCTGAGATTAACCACTAACCTACTATAATATTTCCAGGAGTTTTCAAAGTCTGACAATGTTTTAATATGAATTCATAGACAACTAGCACTGGATAACTTTAATATGGCAGCACATTTAAAAACATAATGATTTTTAGCTGAGTTCTGGAGCCTCTTTTTCCCCAGGATTTCTGAGCAGATGATTTATGAAAGGTTATTTGTGATGGTATGATATCCTTGTAAAGTGCGAGTCATGCGGAATAGAAAAATATGTGTATCTTGTGTATGTGTGCAGATTTGACTTCTTTGTGAGGAAGTGTTTTTGCTAATTACTGGCTAAAGAAGCGTATTTTCCCCCCTGAACTTGATTCATTTTGATTATTGTTTGTTGAGCCATGAATCCTTAATGTAACGAAGAAATATACTGAGCAACTTTAAAAAGGCATATTTTTAAGAACACAATATTTTCCTTTCACTCTTCCTAATCTATTGAACAAACAAACAAACATGTGATTCATAGAAATGACTTTTTTAAGTGCTCAAAACCAAAACCTGTTAAATCATGAATAACCATCATTTAGTCATTACATAGAAATAACAGTCATTGGTGCATTTCAGAGTAAACAATGGTGTTGATATGATTTTTTTGTGCATGAACACACCTGGCCAAGGCAATAAAAACTTTAAAAAATTAATATCCCACTGAAACAACTGATGATGCCACAACTCTGCAAACTTATGTGACGAGTTGGGATTCTGATGATGCTGATGGCTGGAACTCTGCAGACATGTGTAGCACAGATTGTCATGGCGCATTGCACGGTGGACAGAGATCACATATAGTGACAAGTCCAGATTTAACTTGCACAGAGCTGATGGTCGAAGGCGTGTGTATCATCGTCATGGGGAACACTATCCTGCCGCATACATCCAGGAAGTGGACTATTTTGATATGGTGTCATGATGTGGGGAGCCACTGCTAATGGATGGCAGTCAGACCTTGTCCACATCCACAGTACACTGACAGCTATCCGTTACCAAGATACGGTCCTAGGTCCACACATCATTCCCAGGATACAGCAATCAAGCATCACCTTCATGCATGACAATGCCAGACCGCATTTGGCTCATGTCTGTCAGGAGTAGCCTACCTGGACCAGAACAATGTTGCTGTCCTTCCTTGGCCAGCATATTCACCAGATCTCAACCTAATCGAGCATCTGTGGGATGTTCTGGATTGCCGGGTGAGACGGAGAGATCCTGCTCCAGCAACACATGAACATCTTGTCACAGCACTGCAGGAAGAATGGCATGTCATCCCACAAATCGAGATTAACCGTATTATCAATTCAGGAGGTGTAAAGTAGTGATAAATGCTGGAGGTGGTCACATGAGGTACTGTCTGTAGTTCTCTGTATCACCATCCACACTATCCACACTGTTTGACTTGTAAACACTAAGGCAAAAACCACTAATTTGTACAAAATTTATTTTTTTTGTGAATAAAGATGTATGAACCATAATATGCCTTTGATATTTAATATGAACAGGACTGCATGACATTCTACAAAATTATGCGTTTTTACTGTTGCTCATTATATTTAAAGACTTGCCACCACTGCCAATGACATGAAATGGTTAAATCCTCCGCAATATGCATTTAGGTAAGATTTTTTTGAGATACATTTTTCCCTGTCCCTGTGGGGAAATTCTGTTTCTGCATTCGACCCATCCCTGAGGAGCAGTGAGCTCTTACGGCACTCAGGGAGCAAATTGTAGTTCAGTATCTTGCTCAAGGATACTCCGGCATACAGTAGTGACAGCAGGGGAAGGGGATTGAACCACCAACCTTTCAGCATGCGCATGACCACTCTACCTCCTGAGCTTTTGTGCAGCACCCTGGTGTCAGAGGGATCGGGCAACAATGGCCACATACAATTTGAATCTTTTGTGCAGCACAGCACAGTGTTTCTCTTGACTGTGTCTGCACCCATGACACAGTCTGTCTTCAGCACATCTGTCTTTACTCACACTGTAAAGCTGACATCATCTCCACACATGTAAACCCATGCAAAGACACACACGCACCCCCCCCCCCCAGCACAGGCCCTGTAGACACTCGAGAGTATGTGGATGGAGGAGGGGTAAATAAATCAAAATCAGCAACAGGCATCTGTTTAAAACAACAGATCCAGGAGGCAGCTCCAAAACAGATGCAATGACGGTCAGTGGGGAAAAAAGGAAACACATTATTGTCTCTGTCTTTCTGGATTTAAGCAAATAGTGAATCATCTTCTATATAAATCACATTAATAAGACTTATGTTTAATCACCAAGGATACAGATATGACTATGACTCATGTGTTGCTTTCTGTTGTCAAGGAAGCTGGACAGAGTTGGCCTTGGAAACCAATAGTATACTGCTGCCCAAAATTACCAGAAAAAATGCAGTACATGGAAACCTTAACACCAAAGTTGCGTTCAAGGCTCAACAGATAAGGACAGGAAGGACAGGTCGACATGATTACTTTTGCTTCGATATGGAGGAAAATGCATATGATGATGAATTTAAAAACATTAATCTTTACAGAACCTTTGACATCTACACAGATTCAGCTGCATAAGAGATTTATTATTATTATTTTTTTTTACAGATTTTGTTATAATAGACATCCTCACAACATGAATGTCTTACTTTAACATAGATGTAGTTATACTGTGAATGTGTATGACATGTTGGACAATCAATCCAGGTACCTGAAAAGACATTAAAAAAAGACTTTAAAATATTCAGCTGAAAATTGTCAAGTCTGTGATATTCCTCACATTAATATATTGCTGAGGCTATAGAATAATTTATGACTTCTGTGTGTGAGTGTGTGTGTTCACAGGCACAGAGCCCTCACATCTGTGCAAGAAACCGCAGCACATGATGATGGAAGCTCGGTAAAAACATCACAATAAGCATGATTGTGGTTTCTCATGCTCAGCCAGGCGTCATGCATCACACTGGAGCTTTTGCCAGAAATATTAAAAATCTGAAAATGATGTCTTTTCTGTGGCGGATTTTCTTATTAACCCAGAATTCACTGTCAATTAATGAGATTTTGCTCCCTCTGGAAGGCAATTAAACAATGGACCCTGTGTTCTTGTCCTTGCCAATATTCTGACAGTTCTCCACTATCAACACATCTAATACCAATTATTTTCTGTCTTTTCAAATACATGCAAATTAAAGTTGCTCCAAAAGAACTGACTTTCCAGCTCAGCCTGGCCACTGAAGTGTAGACCCAATGTGCTACATCTTATATTTTGTCATTATTTCATCCTCCAGTCAAAGCCAATTCTTTTCTCAAGGATAATATGATGGGAAGGTGGGATTAACCTGATCCAGCTGGTATCCGATTCAGCTGCCTCTTGATGTATCTGTTTATCTGTTACCTGTGAAGAGAAAGCTGTGTCTTTTATTTTACCATAGGTGTCAAAAATGTAGTGAAATACATGACCAGAGCACTCTGCAATCACAATCAGCTTCCATTTAATATAACCTCCTCCCAATGATCTAGCCCCCTCTAGTGTGTAAAGAAATGATCACGTAAAAAGACTCCTGCCTCAGAGGTCAGTCCTCTTTACACACATCCCTCATGCATCATACATGCAACAGGCTGTTTCAGTGTATTGCAGTATTTGGAACATATTTTAAAGACTATAGAGAATTGCTCTTAAAAGGAACAAAATCTCATTACAACGTCACGTTGCATCCCGGCAGTATGTTTTCCCCATATAATTATTCTCAGGCAACTTCTGCCTTCAGCAATTAATAGTCTCTGCTGGTCTTACTCTGCTGTTGCATACAATTGCTTTTCGGATCAACCAATTCCTCCATCATCACAAAAACAGGCTCCTTTAAACCACTAGGGGGCACTATGAAACAACTCAGGCATTAGCATATTAGCAGGGGAGTCATAAGGGGTGGTTATTTCCCTGGCAGTAGCTGTTTGTTGCTGTGTTATTGAAAATGAAATTCAAAACAAACAGGCCTATATGGTATATTTTTCCCCTCATTCTCTCCTGCCATTCCTCCAATTCACCCTCCTGCTACTTTTCTTTCTCTCTCTCGCTATCTCTTTATTTTTTCCCAAACCAACCGGTGGTTATGTAGTCTGGAATATGCTAATCTGAAATGCACCAGCAACTCCCTGGGTGAAGATCACTTATTAAAGGCATAGTTTGGAGGGTTTATGCAAATCAAGTCAAATCAAAGCAAGCTTTCCCTTGGTTGGTTACCCCTTTGCATACATTGTGTTTTTGAAACCAATATTTCATTCCTGATGTTCCTTTTCGTTCAGCCTGTACCACTTCCACATCACCTCTCAGCTCCCCCTCATTGTGTATTTATTGTTGAATTCACGTTTCTCAGTTGTTTTTTTGGTTTGTTTGTTTTTTTGCCAGTGCGTTGCTGCAGACAGTTTCCTTGTCGCCAAAAGGAGAAGTTTAATTTCCCGTTGAGTAGATTGACAGATTTGTTATAAGGAAAAGATGGATAATATCCGCTGTGGCCAAAGGCTGTCGTGAAGTAGTCTGACACAGACACTGATTAAGCCTCTTGAGATCTGAGGGGATTGTGGGTCTTAGTTGAGAGAGAAAAGGAGAAACAAAATGAGAGGAGTGGGCAGGCAAACGAAGAAAACTGCAAATTGGATTGGATGAGATGCAAGTGTCCTGTGGGTGCAATGGCTTTAGTGTTACATGTTCAGGTTGGACCAACAATCAGTTGTGCTTCCCTAACTCCAGACTATTAGATGCAGGAGAGAATGGGTAAGCAGATCTCAGACCAACGAGGGGAAACAATTAGGGATGATGCGCTGCATTGTTTGTGTGCAGGGCTGACTTCTGATTCCTGGTCATTATTTAGGAAGAAGTCATGCTCTCTGAATCAGCTGTTTCCATTTTGCATACTGTCACATATTGTAATGAAGGACTTAATTGGACCTTTTGACATGCACATGGCTTTATGTTTATACCATGGAAATGCAAACACATCTGACTTTTAAAATCACCCCTGCCCTTAACTGCACCTCATGCTGTGCTAATTTTAGAGTGCAGAGGTGAGTCCTCTATGCTCCATATTTATATTTTGACAGTAAATGAAGTACAAAGAGCAGAGGTCAGTGCCTCCCTTCCAGGCAAATGGGCAGACTGTGCAGTCCTGTGCTGGGTACTAAATATTGCAGGTCTTTCTATTACTGCTTTAGATTGTTGTGAAACAGAAACTTTTCATCTTACAGAGACAAATGAAAGGATATTACGGATATTAGTCATTACTCATCCGTTCAATTAAGCCAAGCAACAAGATTGATTGAATCTATTGAATGTTTGCTCATGCTTTCAGAGCATTTAACCATGCTCTGTGTATAAATGGGTTCTTGCACAGACAAATGTTAAGCAGGGAAACATTTGAATATTTTTGTCCAGTGATCATGAATGCAATCTTTATTAAGATTAAGAACACTCCTGAAAGCACACATGATTCAGTAACAACTATGTAAAAGCCATGATTCCCCTGTAAGTCTTATTTTACTATATTTTTGATCCAATGTGTGATCATTGACACGATACCTTGAACTGTATCATGCCATTTCATAACGATAGGAAAGCATGTATCCTGCTTTAATCCTGACATCCAGACTCCATTACAAATGAATGGAAAATACAATATATGCTGGTGCAACATCAGAGCGTTTTTAGTGTAATATGCCCATTTTAGATAACTATAAATAAAAAACTCCTAGATCTATTTGGAAGCTGCTGTAACAATACAAACAAAATACAGGCAGATTCACTGCATGCATGTGATGTCTTCACAAGTAGCTTTTGTATAGACATATTCATTCAGACATCTGCAGTTGACCGTGTCTTTGTGGGTCAATGCAGTAAGGTTTGGACTATGAGGCGATCGCTTCAGCACATTTCAACGTTTAACCCGAGCATAAACCCCATCATCCCAGTCAATGCAGCTGTGGGTGATTCTTTAATCCAGCCAGACATTGGGAGAGAGATTCATAAAGGCAGAAAGGCTTCCAACAGCATCCTCCATAAACTGCACACCAGCAGGCATAAAATCCCTGAAGATTAGCGCATATGGGTTTGCCATTTGCAAAGCCTAATTGCAATATTAATCAATTAGTCAAAAAAAAAGATTTGATTTTTATGCCTGCCATGGGTAGCTGACAACTGTGACGTCCTGTGGTCTCTATTCGGTGGATCATATGAAGTTTGTGCACCATTGTGAGAAAATTAAATTATCGCACTTCATTTAAATATTTACATATTCACCCAAAACAAAGAGGTTCCCATGCAGTAGTTCAGCGACTACATCGTGAGTATAGCATATTGAATGTTTGCTGGACTCCTGTTTATGTAGTTACACAGAATCAGCTCTGCATTAATGGTGAATGCAGTTCAATAATGTCTCAGTCTGGATGAAAGCAGCCCCCCATGAAAACCATCAGAGGGCAATCGATGTGCTTTCATCCCCAGCGCGGAAATTGCACTCATATGGCTCAAACTCTATGAAAGTCCCCCATCCAAAGCCAAATCATTAACATCAAACTTGCAGGAAAGAAATCAAAATGTCAGTCTGCTCTGCAATCTCTGGGCAGATGAGTATTGACTATATCGTATACAATTTCATTCTCCTCATATCTACTCCTTGTGTAGACTACTGTGGGCCTATTTCCTCCTGCATGATTCCGCTGGAATGACTGGAGAGTTGAGACAATTGGACATGTCGGATAACTTGAACGCACTCCCAAAAATACACTATCGTACTCACAGAATGACACTTTACA
Organism: Chaunax sp. Z400; assembly: GCA_037577475.1. NCBI lineage: Eukaryota > Metazoa > Chordata > Actinopteri > Lophiiformes > Chaunacidae > Chaunax > Chaunax sp. Z400. The sequence goes on from CM075193.1 coordinate 14,730,908, forward strand.
CAAAGACTTCATTATCTATTGGTACATGCTTAAAACATATTGAATGATCAATTAATCCGAATTACAAAATGATATATTTGCATTTATTTCTATATTTAAGGGTTTTGTGTGATGTACAGGTTGTAGAATCATGTTAGACCATTTTTATGTGTGATTTTGCTCTTCATAAATAAAACTGACTTTACTTTATGGAGTGTCCAGCATTTAAAATAAATATTAGAGTAGCCAAGCATCTAGATTGTCAGCTCAGGTTCTGCTTGGACCCCAAAGTTTCACAACTCACACACTACACTACAGTACTTATATAGTGCCTTTCTAGTCTGACTGACCACTCAAAGCGCTTTACAACACAAGCCAGCATTCACACCAATATTCATTCAGTAGTGGGATTCCTACCATGCAAGGCACCACTGGCTCATTCGGAGAAGTAACCATTCACACAAACATGTACATACCAATGGAACAGCCTTTGGGAGCAATTTGGTGTTCAATATCTTGCCCAAGGACACTTCGACATGCAGACTGCAGGGGCTGGGGATTGAACCACTGACCTTCTGATAAGTGGACGACCGCTCTACCACTGAGCCACAGCCGCCACCCTGCTACCTCCTCCACTTCACATTAAATGTATATATTATTTACTGTTTATGTTGAACTCCTTCTCTTGTACATTTTGACCACTTGCCAGCCTGGTGTTTTTAAGTATAAAGTAGAATAGTTTATAGGTATAAATAGTAGAATAGCTTTTATTACCTTTATACTGCAGACTTATTTTGGTCTTTTTTTTTTGTTTGTTTGTTTTTTTGATGCTTTTCACTTTAAATTCATTGGATAGTTTCACATTTTTTCAGGTGCCGATGATGTGATCACTGAAACAGTGATCACTCCTCCTGTTAATGCTCACACCTGAGTCTGTAAATGTCTTTTGTAAAAGTGTAGTGTCATGTCATACTTGTCAGTTCATAGCCTGCCGATTTAAAGCACAGGCCGACCAAAGCAGATGTTAATATATTGGAAATGCTTTGGATGTTCACATGGTGAATTAAAGCACAGTAGTATTCACGTTAGCATTCATCGTTTTGATCATCTGGTATTCGTTTTAAGTTCAATGTATGCCAAGGTCTCCAGTGATGAATGAAAGCAAACTCTCTTCCTCTTTGCTTCCCCAGCCCTCATTTCTTTCTCTCTTTTCTCTGCAACATCAGAAATAGCTGTGATCCTCTGAAGCTCATTTCATTTGGTCCTCATGCCTGGAATACAACTTGAGTGTGTAATGACTATTATCACCGTTATAGTGTAATGTGCGTGTTCTAGTAAGTGCAGGAACCCTGTATTTCTACAAGAGCAACTAGGTACCAGAAAACAGCTTACTGTAGTCCAACATTAGAATAATGCAAGGTACACAACATGTAATTACACTGTAATGACAAATATTATTACCTTTGTATTGACTTCTTGTTGACAGTGTGACTACTGGGTTAAAATTGGCCCATTCTAGTTGGGCTGTTAAGGTTAAAGTAGAAATTGTCTCTCAATTCTGTGTTACACAATTTCAGCAAAATTCATTTCAAGTCATTACCTAAATTTTCATACATAGTTTTGTTGTTTGGGATCAACAGACCACATTTTGGCCACAAGGTCCTACTGCCTATGTTTGGGCAACACAAGCAAAAGCTATAATTTTGTTTTATTTATCAAAAGCTAGCACTTGTCAAATATTAGCCAGGATATTCACAAGATACCTTCAATAGCCTTGTGAGTAATAAGACTGCTGTTCCAAATATGATTTGAGCTAGGATCTTGTCGAAACATAGACCTCAGAGCTCAGGGATGCTTTAATAGGGACCATATTCAGAAAGGAAGCACAAAGCTGAATGTGAAAACTACTGGGAAATTTAGCTCCTGTCGACAACAGGCAAAGAGTGCTTGTGTGATTGAAAAACCTACTGCTACCACTGTCTGAGTACTTCAAGTATGACAGTGTCTCTCCCACCCATACAGAGACACAGCAAACATGATATTCACATCAATCCAACTCCCAGAAAAATGCTGTCAACTAAAAGGGCAGTTGTACACGGCCTTCACACGGTGTACAAGGCCTTTGACATGGTAGATCACCAGGCTTTGTGGAGCATATTATCAAGGTACATCTACCATAAAAGGTGCATCAGAATATTGAGGCTTCTACCTGACAGTGTATCAGTAACAGCTCTCAGCATCAGAGACTGAGCCCTTCACTATGGAAACAGGGCCCTCACAGGGATGCGTCATTGTACCAACCATGTTTGCCATCTTCATTGCTGCTATAATCCACCTTATTAATGAAGCCCTGAGGGCAGGTCCAAGGCTAAGAGTAAAATCAGAAACACCACCATCATGGAGCTCCAGGATGAGAACAAATAATGCCATTACAGCACACTCTGCAGAAGGCCTAGCCCTAAACATCAAGAAGACCATTAAATCAAACAACCCACCTATCCAGCCCACAACAGAAGTGGAGTCCACTCTTGAAAATGTTCATCACTTTCCCTACCTTAGCAGCAGGTGCAGATCTAGGATTTTTCTAATGCAGGGGCCACAAAGGGGCCACATTTTACACAGGCCATCCATGTTACTTTTAATACAATTACATGAAATAAAACCACATTTCTTACATATAAACTTTGAAAAAGAGTTAAATCTGACCAGTGGACATTAGGACCAGTGGACATTTTTATTTTTATACCATTATTACCATTATGGATTGTGATTGCAATGACCAGGTACTAATTGCAAATGGACGGATTCGTTTTTCATGAGCTCCTTAAGGCATTTTTTTGTATTTGAACAGATGATGTCATCATTCTCATCTCAGATTGCTTTATATACCTCATTTGAATGATTAACTAACCCAAACACGTGAAACACTGAATTCTCTACTATTATCCCTTCTCAAACATGCCTTTGTCATTGGCTGTCATCACTATGTTGGCTTGCTGTTACAGTACACTTAGATGTCCCTCAATTTGGAAAAGCATCATTCTCGGAAATTCGCTCTCCTTCATTTCTAAATTTAGTCAGCTCCACTAAGGGACTGGAAATTATTAGGAGAGGGAGGAGGGCTCAGAAAATGAGGTGGGTTTGGTTCATGACTCAGAAATATAAATTGAGTTTTAGTTGAAGTGACACAGTGCAATGCTTGGCTTTTGTAGGACACGACTGTAACGGTGGTAAAATATCAAGGTGAGAGACAATTTAAGAGGTAGAGGTAACCCAGCAACACACACTCACAAACACACACATTCATCAGGGACAAGGATATAATCGTTTTTTGACATGAATCAGTGTTGATATGTTATTTCCAGAGTTGAAACCCCCAACCCCCCAGACTCTGACATGAAATGAATGGTAATTCTGTGGCATTGGCTGGGCTGGCAACACAGCTGGCTCGGTCAATAGGCCAGAGCTGCTCATGGACTCGGCAGCAAAGCACAGGAACAGCAGAGCCAATAGAGCCAGATCAAACAGCTTGATCTGTAAAGGGCCTGACTCAAGACACAGATTGACTGTGGGTGCAGGAGAGAACACCTCTAGCCCAGTTCAGATAGACTTTCACAGTTCAGAAACTCAGAGAGACATGTTTGGACGTGTGCCACAATCATTAAATCCAGACTATTTTTGTATGCTGCACACGTCTGTCACCATGGCTCTGGTATCACGGACGGCAGAATCACCTTTGCCCCTGACTCGCTCTGATATTGGTGATAGAGGGACTTATGTTATTAGACACCACAGGAAATGGATATCCACTTGTTACACAATTGACTGCTGATTGAACACCCCAGCGCTATCTGTTAGCAGGAGAGTGGTCTGCTGCCAGGGGCAATTCATCCAGTAGTAGATTACTTGCTCCCACTCAGATGGACAGACTTTACATGATATCGAACAGAGGCAATATGGAACCTGCCTGGTACAAGCTCATCCCGCCTCCCCTCCGGTCCCTCCACTATCCTATGAAGAGTGTGGCAGAGTTTCATGCATGATTAATATGGGAAATGTACCATCATATACTAAATGATAAGGATATGAGGTGGAATTAATGGTCACATAAACTCAACAAACAAAAGTAATGTTGTTTACATGCATAACTTCAAGATGGCAATCATGTAATTTGAAATGAAAGTTGGAGCCACTTCCAGCATGGACTTTTAAATATGGCAGCACTCTGGACTAAGTGTTATAAATGTCTCGAAAGAGAGTGAATAAAGAGCTTATTGTGGGCTAGTAAACACATCTAAATAAGACTTGTCAATATAATCTTCTCTTCTCAAGCTGCCTTGTATATTATGATTTTGGTTTTCTGTTTGACTGCTCTGAAAGGAAATGGCAGTGATATTTTCTCGTCAAACATAATGTCTTCCCTTTTAGAAATCTTAGTGGAACGGAGACGCATTGTGCATTCAGAAAAGCTTCAGGCCGGAACTGCCTTTATTCACTAGAGACATGTATAAAAATAATAGCTACGAAATAACGTGAAGGTCAGATTGACTTAAACATCAAAGATAAAGAAAATTATTAATTGAAGATGCACCAACATTATATGATATCTAACATAATGAATGAAAACTGATTATTTCTCGCTACAATAATTGCAAAAAAATAATGCATGTGTCATTGAAATTATGTCACAATTAAAAAACAAATTTCTATGTCATCCAGCCTTATTTAAATGTTTCTGGTAGTGTAGCACATGTTAGAATTCAGTTGTTTCTCATTCATTGGAAATTCTATTAGGTACTTCACAAAACTGAATTGAATGAGAATTCAAGCATGAAATTTCTAAGTTGTGTCACCCAATTTGAGCTCAAACACATTTAGAATTCCACTGTCCCTAGATGCATATTTGACAGCAATGACATGACAATTGTTTGGCTGGAACCTCTGAACCAATCCACCGACTGAGTGGTACACTTGTGGTTGTAACACAGTACCATTTTGGCAGAAATTACTGCACACACACATGCGCCTCTTCCTGCAAAATCATGCATATATTCAATGATCAAGAAGAAATTTACCGTGCATTTATTAAGAGAGACTCCTCTTAGATCAATGGTTGATTCTTAAACCTTCATTGCATTATTTCTTGGCCACTTGGGGGCAGTGCAACAAGCTGTAACATTAATATATTACAACTTTATAAAGTTGATATGCTGCACATACAAACGGTTGCTTATTTATATTTATTGACATCCAGCAAACACAGAGCAGCATCAACATTCACTTGGAGTAATGTCTCTGGCAACCCGCTTTTCTGTTTTTTGGTTCTGTTTTTCTATTCTCCTGAGGGAAATAGCTGGCTTTTTTTGTTGCCTAATGCTCCACTATGTTCACTACCAAGTAAAAATAGTGATGGGGAGGAAGGATACAGTCAGTTTATTTGAGACCTTGCTGAAAAGAGCTGCTTGTAGGTGCTGGAAGCAGGGTTGATAAGAACAGAGAGAATTAGCCTATAAACTGAAGTAACGTGCTGTAAAGACAAAACAAAGAGCTGAAAAACTCAATACAGTACGATTGAGTGGAGCTGCAGTCAAAGAATGAATGTCTGTGCGATCATCATTAATATAAAGATATTGATTAGAGCAATAAAAACATCATCCATACAAGTTACAGCGTCAGCTCTGCTGCCTCATCTAAATTATTTAATGAAATCTTTAAATACTGTCTCCTCGTCTTTATTTTCTGGACAATGGACGACTGTCCAGAGGATGAAAATTACCAAACAACAGCATGATGTCATATTTCCTCATCTGTCTACAGCAGACCTCAGCCTTAGTGACAAAGAAAAATAATTGAGACATTTTTTGTTTTCAAGGCTGTTCAGGGATCATTTGTTTTATCATATTTGTAAGAGTTCGCCTGTTTTTGCTGGTATTTTGTGTCTGAACCAAGAGAAACTGTAGTGTTAGGTCTGCAGATGAATTAGTGTTTCTGCAGTAACTTCAGATTTTGCATACCACTTTTGGTGAAGTACTGTCTCAGGAGCAGACACACTAATAATAACCAGAGCAACAAAAGCTGAAATATGAAAGATTTTACATTCAAACTAGAGAAAGTTTCTGATCTAATGTTCATTAATGTATAATGTTTTAATACTAATGTTTTTTTTTGTGTGTTAGGTATTTGATTGGTTTTGTTTGCCTAGATTTGTAACATTTGTTAGTACAAATGTCAGTCAGATTATTATCACCTTTAAAGGCTGGTCTCTCTAAAAGAGCAAAATTTCACTAAATCCAAACAATAAGTGGATTCACTCACAGGGCTTATGTACATGCATGCTTTTTTTTTCATTGTGGGACTTATCAGAAAAGTGGGAAGGCTTGGTTGTGTCTTTTTTCTCTTTTTTTTTTTATCTTGACCCTTCAAATTTCCTCCTCTGGAGGAAAATGCATGACCCTTCCTCCACCATAAATAATCAAATATAGGTAGTAGAGAGAGCCAATGCAGCCAGATAACAGTGCAGAGGGATTGAGGGTTATCGTCAAAACAAACAGCCTAATTTATTAAGAAAAATCCTTGCAAATTGCATCATCACACAAGTTGTGTGTTCCTTTTCAGCAGTATATGGGTATATGTGTAGCATATCACATCCCACTGGCAGCATTAGCAACATGTGTCAGGAAACAGGCTACCTGAAAACAAAATGCTGGAGTTGAAGAACGCTTTGAGTTAAAGGTAGGGGTGGTAGAAACCCAACGGCAACATCTTCAGTCAGACATCGGGTGGTACACTGTAAAACCTGGCTGTAAATTTACAGCAAAATCTGGACAATATTCTACTGCATTAATGTCATATAGTGACACGCTGTGAACTGCAATGCCATCTGGGATAAATAATACATGATAACGGCATGAATTCCAGAAATGCCTGTCAACAGCAGAGCATCTTGGGAAGGTGAAAGAAAAGTGCAGGAACTAAAATTTGAAAATGAAACAAACCTGCTCAGTCTTTGTTTTAGATGTCCAGAGCTGCATTGATAAGGCAACCTCCGCTAATTCTGATGGAGCTAAGGTTTCATACAAGCTGCTTCAATGCTAAATAAATAAATAAATAAATGTGGAATCCGTGTGTTACTGCTGATCTGTGTAGACGTGGAGCAGAAAACACTAATTACTGTCGGATGCCAACCAAAGCACTGCTTATGTACAAATGTGCACAGCACTCTCTCAAATTTAAAGGTGGAGCTCTTATGTGACGCTGCAGGTGTTTAATAAACTCAAAGGGAAGAATCTGACACAGAGCCAACAAACACAACAACAGTGCTGATGTCTTTGCGAAAACTTGGATAAATTCAGTGACATCCGAACAACATTATTATAAGATTCAGACATTAATCTAACATGTTTCACACCAACCTAACCTTATTAAAAGTACATTTCAGTAGATTATGTTATATATACATTGCTATAGAAAAATAAAAGAAGCAAAACACATGAGAGTTGGTTTGTGGTGGAGCTGTGCACACCTCTGCTGATTAAGGCCATGCAAACTGATGCTATGCAGTTTTAATTGTAAACCAGTATCTGTATTGAAAGATGGAGGAAAACACTGGAAACAACTCCGCTCACTGGAAAAATAACTTTACCGCTGCTTTACTATACAGCTTTGTTGAGTATTCTTATTGGTCAATAAGTGTCCAAGGTTTCAATAGCTTGTTTTTTTTTCCACTAATGACACAATCGCTGTACATTTTTCCTGAAATAACATCTATGGCCTTTATTTGTTTAACTAATAATTAACTCATTTCCATAGTTTTAGATATTGGGGGGAGGCATGACCCGGTTTCCTGCAAGGCCACTGTGAGTACAAGCATAGAAACACCTGGTGTAGTAAGTCCAGTTACCATACAGTCGTAAAACACATATTATAACTATCATAATAAATACAAAATACAATCATTTCAAGTTATATGTCTCACCCCTGAGCCAAAACTAAAAAAAAACATAGACCCAGTGGTTAAAAAATTGTCCAGTATTGTACGCCCTCCTCTGTCATAAATAAGACACAGTCCCTAAATCCAAGTTAGGGACCCTTGAGGCACTAAATTGTGTCATTTAACAAGCCATCCTGACAATGCCTCCTTCCTTTGAGGGGATTAGAGTCCAAGATGGAGGAAGCTATCGCACTTTATCAGCTGTGTGTCACTTGCTTTTATTTTACCATCCTCTGACAGTGTTACCTGCCAAACAAAAGATCTCAGGGTTGCAGACAATTATGAAACAACAGTAAAAAAAAATAGTGACGATAATACTAATATTAGTGACAATATGACATTTTGTCCTGTTCATGACAAATGTTTTATGTTCCTTCCTCAATAAGATTGGGGAGAGAACGAGGGAGTCACTTGGATCTCTTGTGACTGGCCGACTGCTGCCATAGTGAGTCTTCAGATACGCCTACAGTAATTCTAAGTTCCAACAGCTGTTCCAACAACACCTGTGAGTGTAATGTGGTCACGATGTCAAAAAGCTTCTAGATGCAGATTAATTTTTGGTGTGCTACTTTCCGATGTTCTAGTTCTGCCAAAAATCTGTCAGAATGCTTTCTATTATGTTTTATTTCCTATATTTTGTCTCGTGGCTACATCTGTGTGAGAAAACAGGGACATGTGAAAATTAAAGTATAATAAGCTAATGTCATTATAGAAAAATTATATTTTGGGCTTTTCATCTTCACAAAGGAGGCTTTTTTAATGTTTTTGTTTTCAACCTGAACATCTCCCCCTTTGGACTGTGAGACTAGTGAGAGTTTCAAAGTGGTAATCAAAGAGTGTGTGAAACTCTCAAAAGCAAAAGCTGTCACTGACTGGAACTTTAATGATAAATGATTGTAAACAAGTTTTTAAGAGGTTTGTGTTGAAAAATCATGAAAGCCTGTATAGCACATAATTAAAAGTCACTGCCAGTTGCCAGCAGTTCGAAAAAAAGGATAAAGTATTTCCTGCCAGCTGTAATAATTAACACTCTCCCCGGCTAGACACATGAATGAGAAGACCAGGTTTGTTCACAGCTACTTTTGAATAAGAATATGATTCATTAAATTAACTGGTAAAGCAATTATGAAATGTGCATGTGGAACACATTGCATCAGTCCGATGAAAGTCTGTAATTGTCCTGACAGCTGGATTTAGCGTCGACATTTTAATTGGTGATTTTCAGCTCTCATTCTACACCAAAAGTACACTGACTGGCAAAAAAGAAAGTTTCTGGGACATTTCAGAAAGAACGTTAGCTTCTAAGCTGAACACATACATACAGTATAGTCATGCACACTGACACACACACACACACACACACAGACACAGTGCAGTCATTGAAATTGAGCAGTCTGACTGAGCCTTGTGTGGGCTCAGTGACAGTGTTGATTAAACATTAAGGAAGAGATATAATGCCATTTTACCATTGTGAATTATCCAACCCCTTTGTACTATCATTTCATCTTTGCCCTTGAACTCAAACACATTGCCGACTAACAGGATAGACAGAATAATGATAATGAATTATGCATAAATGAGAACTTGAATTCATCTTTATCCAACTTTGAAAACTCGGTGCGTTTGAGGACCCCTGAGTGTTATTTGTCATGCAGCTGCTGGGAAACACTGCGGTTGGTACTTGTAAAAATGGGCTCAGTGTCTGAGCCAAAAGAACATTTTTTTTGGAGCATTGAAGCGGTGATCCTGATCCTCCTCACCTCCTGTGGCTAGAGGAGGATGAGCAATGGAAGAAAATAAACTATTTGTCCATTTCTACTTCCTTTAATTCCTTTCCTGAGTTCACATGAGATGGAGGAAAGCACCAGTGCTGGAGATGGAGAGTTAATTTATCTGGTCACGAACCAGTTCTGGTTAAATCCTGGATATGTTTTACTGTATCCGAAACAAACAAGAAAAACACCCAGAGCACCGGAACATTTTATATTATATAGGATATTTCAAAACTGTGTCTCCTATTTGATACTTGAGATACATCAGCAGTAAAAGGATAACGCAGCTTGTGATACCAGATGAGGTGCATACTGAGATACAGGAGACCAGCAGATACTCACAGAAAGGATGGGATTGCCAACAGCAGTGATGCATTGCTGATTATGGTTTTGTCTTAAAGGGACAATTCAGCCCAACATTAAAAATACATATTTTTCCTCTTAACTGTAGTGCAATTTCCAGGTTGAACTGCTCTCAACAAGGCTCTGTGAATTAAGTAACCAGGTGAGGATTCCTGGACAGAGACATTCCTATTGGGTTTTTCATTTATGTTTGTGTTTTTTTTTTCTCTGTATATTTTGAAGAATCACATGCGAAGGGCCCCCTAGTTCCATTATATTCAGGAGAAGGCTGACATCTCTACAGCCAATATCTCCACATCTCAGAAACTCACTTGAAAATAATCTAGATGGATAAATAGTACTGAAGGTAAGAGAAAAATAAGAATTTTTGATTTAAGGTATAATGTCCTTTTAAACTTGTCCAATCCATCACACTGCAGCCATATTTAGTAAACGGAGGTCACACATGTATTTTTCTATCCTTTGGATCTACTTGGATCTACTGATATATTCATAGCTTTATTTCCACCTGGGTTACACACTTATCACTTTCATTTTGGCCAAGATATTGCTTTTGGGATATGTGTAATTTTCTCTGCAGGCCTTTGAATTTCCTGGATATCTTATCATCAGCCAGTGCCCTTTGATATTATGAACTTCCGAGCATGATATGATGGGCAGTGTTGTGTACTTCCCATTGTAGTTTAGAGTTGTCAGTAGTTTTGAGTGGGATGTGTCTCTACAAATTGTAGAAATTATTCACACAACCTTTTCTGTTGCAAGGGGAAACTAATACAGTAAAGACGACAAATGACCCGACGACATTCAAATATGCTGAATTCTCATTACATTCTCTGTCTGGTCACCACTGTGTAATAGATTACCTCAGGTAATAGTAGGGTGATCTCCGTAATAGAAGAAGTATTCAGATCTTTTAGTAAAACAGTACAATATAAAAAATACTCCAATACAAACAAAAGAAGGGATTTATTATCATGGAAATGTATGAAAAGCATTACAAGTGTACTACTGCAGAAAAATGACGCAAGTATAATCGTATATATGACATTATTAGATTGTTGATCCTGCATCAAGACCAACACGATATTTTACTGTTGAAGCTATCTGAGAAGTTTACAGATGAAATTTTTCTGAACTAGTCAATGCTTTATGGCATCTCACACCAAAAAGGTTGGGAGCCATTATTTTTAATATGTTGGATTGTTTAAGCTCACGAAGTGGGTTTTCTTTTTAATGTAAAATCCTAATCTTAAAAGTCACCAAGCTCTAGCTGTTGATAATATACACTGGAGAAAAAAATGCAATATTTCTGGAATGTGGTGGAGTAGAATTAAAAAAGTAGCATATCATAGAAATTAAGACAGCATCTCAAAATTGTGCTTTTGGTTATTAAGTTAACATTAATGCTATTTAGCACAACATGCTGTAGTGACTTGGGGTGGTTGCATGGGACACGGGTGAGATGGCTATCAAGTTTACCAGGCATGTTTGATTTAACCAACCCAAGTATTTTTAAGACATTTTAAGAAATTATATTTTACTAACCTTAAACAAAATGTTGTTGTTCCAAACCAGACCTTAACCACAGTTTTTTTTTTTTAAATAATCAAGAAAGAACTGTATAGTAGTATTTTGATACTATACATGTAAATAAATAAATACATAAACAAATAAATAAATAATGTACCAAAAAAAAACATACAGCAACATTACTCTGACGATTGGTTTTTGCTGGCAGCATAAGCATCTGTCGTCACATTTTGATGTGAACTTGATGTGAAGACATGGGTGGCTTTTTCTAACTGAATCCTACCCACGGTGAGAGGAGCACAGAAAAACGATTAGACGACAATAAAAAAAATCTGCCATGTGAAATCATCAAAACTGTTGTAATGTTGTTCATACTAAGTAGCTAATAGAGAAAATACATTTCCAGGGCCTTTAATGAAATACTGTGAATACAAATGCATACTGATGACCTCATGGGTAGAAAAAAAGGTTTATACAGTCTTTTCTCCCAACCCGACAAAGAAAGCAGCAATTATTTCTGTCTTACTAATTAGACTATTTCTGCTGATACAGTATGGATTTATAGCACTGACCTTCTTAACGTAATGGATTATTGTGTATCATTTTTAAACCTGACTTGCATTGTTTAACATTTCAAGGAGTGAAGTCTGCCCTACATGACCATTAGGCTAAATGCTCTGGATTTTTTTCAGTATCTAGAGGACAACCTGAGCCATAAAGTTAGGGACCATTTAATAGAGTGCCCCTTCCTAACCTTGGGAGTGATTATTCTCATAAGCATAATGCTGCAGTGCATGACATGTGGAACTATTTTAATTTACTTGTGCATGGGGAGGTCCTCTGGAGGCGGGCTGTGCTTGATGAAGGTGCTATCACCCTCAATGAGAGGAATGATTATCAAAACAACACATAACTAAGTCATCTATTAGATTAAGGCCCACTTTAATAGACTCTTAGCAAAAGTGCTGGTTTAATGTAATTACTTACAAGAAGACATGCAGAGGAAAATGTCGCAAAAGATGGAGCAGATTTATAAGAGCTGATCCATCTCAGTTTTGTCTTTTTCGCCCTGTCTCCTGAAGCTTTATTCGACCACAGTAATCGTTCCTGTCCTGTGATCTCACAAGAGAGTCATATAAATGGCTGACGCATTCTGTTTATTTTTCCCATCCATAAAACATAGGGTACCTGAATCCTGCTGGCGTGTGCAGGAAACAGAAAGAGGGAGAGAAGTCGGGAGAGAGAGGTGGCTTGCTAATGGTGTAAGGCATAAAGGCTCAGAACAAAGTGGCAGAAATACATACACATAAGCCAGGAAGATCCGGGGAGGCCACGCACTGTGGTCTGCTGTTTGAGAAGCAGTGATTTGAGAGTTTGGAGCTTAGAAAGGCTTTAGGCTGAATTTGATCTGCCCCTGCTCAAGCAGTCTTTAGATTCAGCTGCCTAAGTATTGCCTCATGCTCACCTGACTGCAAGGTCACCCAAAGCCACATTTTAATTTGGTTCTGTGGAATGCACAAATTCCTCTCAAGTGAACCTTTATCTTTCTTTATACAAAAGAAAAGGAGTGTTTTCGGTCCTGAGGACTGATGTGGAATGCACACAACATTTCCAGACTTAACGGTTCATTTTCAACGTCAGATCCTCAAACTGGAACAACAAGCAGACATACTGTACGTACAGTATGTGGAGACCACTGAGGTGTCCCCTTTTAATGCTTTTACTGTTAGTGAATCAACAAGTTAAACATCTTTATGTGGATAATCTGTATTGAAGTCTGAACATATTTAGTCCGACAGTCTGAAAGCTCAACATATTTCACTCTTCATATCTAAACATACTGTAATTATTGCGTTTCTTTTGTCTTTCTGACACTGATCATGTTTGATATTCCGATCATTAGACAAATGTAGAGAGCCATCTAAGAAGCTACTGTATTTCAAAATAAAAGACAACCAATTAATTAACCTAAAGTAAGAATGTATTAACATCCATATATATAATCCATGTCATATATTTGTATGTTTAATGAGCCACTACCAATATCATACAATTTCAAATCCGATATTTAATTCCAACCTTTAATTTCTCCCCTTTTTTTTGCATGTACTGTTCTGCTGATTTGGGAACAAATCCCTTCCTCTTTCTATACACCAGCTGCGGCATGACTCACTACCCTGACTATTTAGCTCTTTACTTTTTCACTCATCTGCACTCATATATATGCATATATGCACCATCTAATGAATATTTCAGCCTTTAACCCACAGCTAGACAATATCAGAGGAACATGAATGCCATCTGTTTCAGAGAGATTATTAAAGTAAATAAAAATTTGCCTTGCGCCGAAAGTTCTTTTTTTCTTCTTTTTTTAATGGGAGGAGGATTTTAATTTTAACATTTAATAATTTTTTTTGTGTCTTGCAGCAAAGCTTTATGCATTAGCTGCCAATGGAAAACATGTCTCCTCCAGGTCTCCTGCTGGTGTTGTACAGCAAAGCCAGGATAAACAGGTGTTTTGAGATTATTCAGTGTTAGTCAACCATTTGGTACTGAGCTGCATATACTCCTCTAACTTTCTGCAGAATTCATGTTAAGTTTGTTGTGCCTATACATCGTGTTACACGTTTTGTTTTTTTACTCAGCATATCAAATTAACTACTCGATGATGGCATACATAAACTAAAAAGGAACAAGGAAGCATAAGAGTTTTGTTTTGCCTTATGATCCCAGATTTGTCCAAAGGCATTAGCTCTGATTTGATGAAGCTGTCAAAAGTCATATGAAAAGGATGGTTACAGAAGACGTGAGATCAAAGGGCATCTTTCTCAGAACTGTCTGTCGGCAGCGTGAGCATTCATCAGCTCTGTTTCCTGATACTTTATGAAGGTTTCACAGACCACGGTAATTACACCTGCCAAGTGTTTTCTTTTTTTAAGTAATGCTTTCCACCACTTTTCCAATCCCCCCCCCTGAAAAAAACCCCCAATATGTGCTTCTTGAATGACAGCATTGCAAAAAACTGTGGAAAAAGGAAAAATGAGAGTGACTGAACTGGAATAGAAGTGTCGTGGAGAGAAGATGGATTTCTGTGCTCTCAGTGGAAAGCTGTCATAACAGTCCTCAGCAGCTGTTCTGGGAGCAGCTACGAGTTGCTGGAAATATGTCACATACACACACACCTCCATTCCTCTGCACAGGCCCAGGCTGGAATCTCACCTAACTGTGTCACATTTCCATCTCATTGTGGTGAAAGTCACCCAACTGAGAACGAAAGGGGAGCACAGAGGAGCAGGGGCACAGGGGGAAGATCTTCCAATTTAGAGAGCTTTAAGCCTCTATCCTACCCGGGAGGGAAGGAGCAGCGTGAGGCACCGCAGCTGAACATTGCCCTCTCACATCGCACACTTCGATCACAGCATAGTCATCAGATCTGCAGTGATGACAAGTGATTGTGTAACGGTAGGAACATATGAACTCTTTACTATCGTATCAGCGCTCTGTAACCACTGTGCAGCTTAACTGATGCAGTAAAATACATGTAAAGCATGACACTTAACAACAGTGTGCAGTTGGAGGATCCAGAGAGTTAAAGTAATGTCACCCCTGATAAGACTCAGCTCCTGGCCCTACATGAGGCAGTTTAAACTCTGGAAATTATAAATGCCTGCCAGACTCTTCAACCATGTTTGCACCCTCTGCTTGAAAACCCTTGCATTAAAACAATTCGTTTTGCTTCAGTAGCTTGCAATGACAATGCTGGTACTTTGGTGAAACACAAAAATTAAACGTGATCCTTCATTTATTCATGATATTTTTTTTTTCATCTCAGTATTTGAGAGGGGTTTTAAATTTCCGCAAACTAGTAAGCAACCTAAAGATGTGCATCCAAATCAGCCTCTGTCAAGTGGTCTAAAATGCTTCAGGCAAATCAAGTGCAGGCAAAACAGTGTTTGAGGTGTGATTGTGTTAGATATGTACAGTACATAATGAGGATGTAAATGTTAATTATTTAAAGACAAAAATCACAGAACCTGATTTCAGATTTCAAATATCTATGCTATCATGTTTTCTGCGGCTGGGAAAGATTAGCAATGCCTGGAAACACTTTATTTGTTGAAGATGATTTAAAGTAAAGTTATTTGAGTTCTGACAGCCTTCAATCAGCATTAATTAATTATTTTTTTTTTTGCCACATGGGAGCAAAATAACAAGCTGTGAACATGATGATATAATAAAGCAAACTGTTTCCACATTCATCAGATAGGGGACAACATTAGCATTCATCTGGAGTGAAATGCAAGTTCAATATTAACTCTCATATCAGCTCTGTTTTGCTCTCCACCGACTCCTGAGGGAAATATCTCGCTCTTCAGCTGCTAAATTCTCCACCATGTTCATAAGTTAGTCGCTAACTTTGTAATGTCTTATGCTAAGCATGTACAAAGGTTTTTTTAGAGCATTTTTACAGATTTTTACTAACAGCGATTGCCCCTGATACATACTAAATAGACACAGCTACTTAGTTGTAACTCATCTTCTATCAGTACCTGAATTGCCTTCTAACAACAGGCCCAGCTGGCCCTATTGTGTTGGTGCAGTTTCAAAGGAATGATGCATTGCATGTACAGGGATTTTACAATAAGAGGATCTTACACTCTCATTGGGTCTTAAGGCGCTCTACACATGTACTCATAGAACTGGAGTTACATTCAGATAACTACCATTTTGTTTTCTCCTTCTCTCTCCCCTATAGTGTAGCAGCAGTTCTCTAGCACCCTACCAGCTGTAGTCGAGCACAAAGATATCATAACACCACATGCTCCTATGTGCTGGACTGCCTCAGTGACTTCTTTGCACAGCCTGTCTGCTGAGGTTGACCCCTGCCTCTACGGATCTGTTGCTTCGGCCTTGTTCTTGAGCTGCCATCATCAGAGCCTCTGTGCTGTCCTTCAGGTCAGCCTCTTCCAGCCACTTTTGATGATGTCAGTCACTTCCTCTGTCTACCGATGATACATCCAATCCGTGGGCTGAGCCTTCGACGATATTTCTCTGTGTTCTGCTGCCTGCTCTTTGCAGCTCATCCCAGGGGGGCATCTTCCTGATTTATTCAATAATGCTTAGTTTTTCAACTTGGATTGTGGCTCTGACACTCACTAATCCCTCTTTTCATTGTTGTAGAGTCTCAGGATGCTGGGCTTTTTTCAGATTCCCAGTTCCTGATCTCCTCACTCCAGCAGCCAGACTCCAGTCCAGTTCATCATCGCCCCTGTCATCCTGCCTGACCATCCAGGGCAGGTCCACCTGCTTGTCGGTTCTGTCGCCATCTCCTTCCCCCTCCTGCTATGACACTGGGCCCTGCTGCCTTATCAACCACCAGAATTGCCCTGTCCATCGGACCAGCTTCCAGGCCACCCTCCTGAAGTCTCTGGCTCCGTCTCTGTTCTACCCCCAGGCCATCCACCTGGATTTTCCAGCACTACCACTGTCCAGGCCCCTGGGCATCTGCCTGAAGTCACTGGTTCCTCTGCTTTCCAGTCCCCAGGCGATCTGCCCGCGAGCTCTGACTTTTGTGTCTCTTGTAGTGTGATATTTAAAGGCCTACTTAGTTTGCCATGCAGTGTAAATTTTGGGTATGGCAACCCTGTTTTCTTCAAATTACAATTGTATATGCTACAAATTAATGATATCTATGTTTTGATGGGAGATATTCTGTAATTACTGTATGGAATATGTTCATTAGCAGCGCTGTATCCAGTGAAAGTTGTCATGTACTGTAATCCTGTCTCCATTATGTGTATGTTGTCCTTGCTTCTCTCCACTGTACCTCTGTATGTGTGAGTTTTCTTCTCCTATACCTGTATGAAAGCTCTAATTGGGCTTTGCCATTATAAGTCTGCGTAGTCTGTCCTCTTCCACTTCTCCATGGTGGAGATGAGGTCATGTGGTTCTAGACCACGCGATGGCAACAGTTGCTCAGCAACATCCCATTTCCATTCTTCATACATGTTTACTCTTTATGTAGTTTTGTTATCCTGTTTGTCCAAAACATGCTGTATCCGGAGAGCCGGGAACATTATGGGTGACCCCAAACACCACCTCACACAAACCGTTCACCCTTCTGCCATCTGGTAAGAGGTACTGGATGCCCTTACAGCCAGACTGTGCAACAGTTTTTTTCCCCTAAGCCATCAGACTCCTCAACACACAATGACTGGACTGGAAGCCCACATACACAACACAAACACACACAGATACACAGATGCACACATACAAACACAGACATACACACACAACTCAACTGACATCTTTTGCACTGTCCATTGTCTTCTTCTTCTCCTATATTTTGCACATATTGTCTCCAATTGTGTACTTAGTCCCATGTTATTATGTAGCGACACGGTCCTGGAGAAACATGTCATCTCACGGTGTACTGTACATGGTTGAAATGACACTAAAGCGCCCTTGACTTGACTTGTAATTCCACTATGTTTGTCTACTCTGTGCGCACAACATGTATTGCATACATGTCCTTCATGGGACAGGGATCCCTTCTCTGTTGCTCTTCCAGAGATTTTCTTTCTTTTTAATTCTGAGTTGCTCCTTATCTGATTCAAAGTGAAGATAGAAAAGATAGAGTGTGTATACACTGTATGCACAGTATACTGGGTGTGATCCCCTTGAGGCACATTTGTGATATTGGACTATATGAATAAAATTGAAGAGATGATGTATGTATGATACGATGTACGATGGTATGTATCACAATATGAGTGTTACAGTTAAATATATTGCAATACTGTAAGAAAGCTGATACTTTGCTTCATAGGCCCGTGTTCCTTGTGTTTACACTCGTGATATGTGCTTTCTTCTTCCTGTCTCAGCAGACATAGTTGACTGTTGACTTTGTAAATATTAAACCAAGACAACAAGTTTTCCCTGACCTTAACTAAGTGCTTTAAGAGCATATAGAATTATTAAAAAGTTGCTATGAGCAAGAATTACTTTGCAAAAGTAAACATAATATATGACTTTTGTTATGTTTAGTAACACAAGTAAGGGATTGCTTTGTTACTTGTGCATTAAGTTATCGTTTTGTTCTTCACGAGTTGATATTGACAACTCAAAATTGATACTCAGATGTCATGAAACGTCATAGCAAACAGATTGATGAGGGCTGTCTTAATGCACCATTAGTTTTGTTTCATACAGGTCATTTCTGAAGAGCTGCACGTTATAAGCAGTGTCCTTCAAAAGATGCAAGTCTCAGAAATGGGATGCAGTCAGAGGCAGCGTTCAGCTGTACAGCTAAAGGTAATTCAACACTGAAGAAAATGTATCTTCAGTAATTTTTTTTAGCTACTAAAAAAAATCCATGCAAAGCCTCTGACATAAAAACACGGAAAACACTGCTTCAAGCTTGCCAAGCTTTAATTGGTGGCTTGCATGGTATCTAATAGGCATATGATAATACAGCCAATACACATAAATCATCAAAAATGTAAACGTATGTAAATGTAAACACTTAAAACTTTCCCATGCCTTATATAACATATGATGGTGTTGGCAGTTTTAATAGCCCTCAGTATTATCAGTGCTGATAATACTCTTGAATGAGTAAGTAAATAGTGGGATATATAACTATCCTCCCCACACATGTATATAACTAACTATTATATATAATATAGTATATAATTACTATTATAACTATTATCATGAGGGAGCCCCATGAGTGCAGCACCACAGACTATACCGGCCATTAAGTTGCCTCTCCACAATATGGAAGCTCCTCTTAGGCTTCACAGACCTCCTGGTAAGGACAAGGAGCTGGGCAGCGGTGAGGATGAGGAGCTTGGCAGCGGTGAGGATGAGGAGCTTGGCAGCTGAGAGGCTTCATGTTGGCAAGAGCCACCCTTCCTTGAGGGGCCTCCTAAACGCTAGCCCGGTCTACTACGCAATAGTGGAGGTGCTATCTGGAAGGAAACTACTGGATTTAGAAGCGGACAAGACTGGCAGACCGATGGCTAGCAGATTTGGGGACTGGAACTTGGCAGGGGGGCTAGCAGACTGGTGGCTAGCACGGTTATGGCATTGAATAATAACCTGTTAAGGGTATTTGCAGAAGAGTATGATGTCACAGTGAAGCCTTGTGTAAAAAAAATGTCATCACTTTATCATTTTCTCCTGTATGTGTGAAACATTGTCATGATTAGCAGTTAGTTATAGCCAAAAATGTAAATCGTGAGGTCACAGTGACCTTGATTTTGGACCACCAAAGTCTAAGTAGTTCATCCTTGAGTCCAAGTGGGCGTTTGTGGCGGATGCAATGAATGCCTGAGGCATAAAAACTGTAGAGAGTGAATGTTCAATAACATTGCCAAAGAACATAATCCCAGGCTTGCAGAATGGTATTATATCTGGGTACTGAATGAGTTGCACTCAGCCGGGGAAGATACAGTAACTTGAGCATGGATATTTGGTGGTGTATTTGTTCTTTTCGGTTTCATTTGTCCTCTCTTGCATATGTTCATGGGTGGATGGCATTTTGTAGCAAGTTTTCATTTTTATAGTTCTGCCCAGGGAGCAAGTATATGCAAATACACCCTACACTGTAAAATCTAATAAGTTGAGTTCCTTAAAAAATAAAAAAATAAAAAATTTATGTAAACTCATCGCCTTAGATAAACTAAGAAAAGTAAACTTGAGATTTTGAGTGTGCAATACTTAGAACAACATCTTCATTTTGTGTGTGTAACATTTAAATCAGCTTGCTTACTGTTATTGTGATAACTTAAACTACCAATATCCTAAAAAGTATTGTAGCATGCTGAAATTTCTTATTGCATGAATTTGACAAAATGATTAGCTTTTTGCTCTGGAGTGTTTGTTATTACAATACATCACACTACTTTATTTTATCACCCTCTTGCATCACCCAGACGGGACGTCATTATCTGTGTGAGAGACTTAACTCATGATGCAGTGGTGTTGTGTAACTAAGCATTTTCTATAGAAATATTTCTAAAGACCTAATTACTGCTTAACTGATAATTATTCAAAAGACATTTAATCACGGGTTACTTGGGCTTATGGCCTCAAACACATTGTCTCAAGGTATGCTGGGAACCTCCACCCGCCTATCCTCAACACGTTACAGTATCTATTTACCCATTGTGCAAAACCACAGTAGTTTGGTTGTTTCAACCAAAAGTACCATTTATCCAACTTTTCTCACATAACAAATGGCTGTTTTCCCATGAAAAGTAGTGGAGTACAAGTAGAAAGTGGTATGAACAGAAAACAGGCTAAAGTAGTTCTGATTTGTCTGGTACTTAAGTACAAGAGTAATATACTTTTTACTGGGATGTAACTAAGTAGTTTGGTCAACTCAGTATTTCTAATTAAATTCAATCTTACATTTTACAGTGTATATACTATATATCATCATATAGGTCTGAGCATGTAACACTGAGTGGCTTTGACAGATCGAAACCAAAATCATTTCTCACATCACGCCATGCTGGGCAGTGTAGATTTTTGATTAACAGCTGTAATCGAACTTGAGCCCCTCTTTCTGAGCCATTTCCCCTTGGCCGTCCATAAAAGAACCGTGTTGGATTTTGAGTTGTCTCAGACTTCAAAAGGGGTGAGATGGGAAAGAGGCGAGAACGTGCAAGTGGAGACACATAGATGTAGAGGAGTCTGGGGTCGGGGGGGGGGGGGTGAGTAGCGAGAATGCACTTGAAAGGAAGACAGAAAGACCAAGAGAGAGAGAGAGGGATGCAAAAAGGAGAAATGTGTGTGTGTGTGTGTGTGTTTGTCTCTGTGGTTCTGTGTGGTGGGAGGAAAAGGGTTGTTGGTGTTAAGCAATTCCCTGCCAATAGACCCACAAAGGTAGGGGAGCAAAGACCACATCACTTTTGGCCAAGTTCCGAGGTGTTCATTTGAAAAAGTCTCAAAAAGTTGCAGAGGGTTTTAAGCAGTATCGACTTTCCTTTCAGTCTGCGAGGAAAGCCTAAAAGAAACGTGCTGAAAGACCACGTTAGCTGTTGTTTAAATGTGGGGATGATGCTTCTTTCCTGTGGCTGTTGATACAACCATTACTTGTTTATGATGCTGGTGCTGGGAAGGTGGGAAGATCGGTTCTCATTCCAAACACGTACTGGTTCTTTTTAATTTTCCATGTTACACCGCTATAAATCTGACCCAGTATCATACTAATGATAACAAGGACAGTAGGGATTTGGATGAACTCTGTGTCAGACCGCTTTTATCACTTTTCACATCTACTCTATTCCTGTTGTTCTTCGCTATCCAATCCAAGTGGAACCAGCTTAAATAAGAATACCTCTAAATTCTTTTACATGCATATATTACTCCCACAATATGGTCAGACATCCTCAGCATGATTTGAGAGCATCAAAATGTCCTAAAGCTAGAAACCAGAGAATCATGGAAGTGTCAGGGTGAAGATCTCCCTGTTCCAGTGAAAACAGAGGTCACTTTGTAGATTCGGGGAATGTTTTTCCTTACTTTAGCATAAACATTGGATTCATACAAACTGTTAAAGAGCTGCACAAGTATTGTACCTAACTAATTATTCTTAGAGAGAAAAACATCCTTATTCTGCAGAAACTGGCACCAGATGAGCAGTTTCCTTGTTTTTCCTCACCAATTCCTTCTAAAGTTAGCTCTACAACATAGTGTAATGCAATTATGCATACGCATGTCTTCGCTTTCTATGGAAGGCTTCAATATATGTATGACTTGAACTGCCTCCTTTTTCCCCTGTCTGCCTTGCAATAAAAATAACATTCAGCTTGAATTTAAGGGAAATGAACACCACTAGTGGTGCATGCTGTGCTAAGATTTGAATGGAAATGTTCATTTAAGCAAGTCAAACCTGTCCTTATGTCTAAAATTACTGATATTCCCCATCATGACATGGAGCTAGTACTTTCAAAGTAGGTCAAAGTCTTCTTGTTTGCTAACAGATGGCTCACTCTCTGGTGGCAATAAACAAACATGTTCATTAAATGAAAAGAAAACAGCCTTATCATTGTGTGTAGTAATAAATCTGTGTGGTGAAGTAAAAACGGTTCAAAAACATAGTCTCATCTGGAGCCACATATATTCTCATGTATTCTTTATCTGAAGAAAATATTCATTCACTTTTCCCTTCATCTTAGCCCGAATAAGATCCATTCCAAGCATATGTCTGGCACAGGAGAGGAAACCTAGTTGTCAGTCCAGCACATGTTTGACAGGCACAGACAATCACACACAATCCTGCCTTCGTATATCAATTTCAAGTATGAATGTCACCCAACTTGCACGTTGGAGAGAACATACACACTCAGTTCTGCTTGGAAAACAACCCTATAAAGGTTTTTTTTTCATATTGTTAAATTTATCTTGTAGTTTTTGCCATCCATCCTAAATGATGATAAGATTTTTGTCACTAAGACAGACATTGCTAAAAAGAAGTGATCAGCTTTCAAACAAACCTCACCACCCAAATGTATTTGGGACAGAAAATGAAGCATCATGTGAATGGTGTAGATACTAATAATTTGTTTTTGTGCTAATCTTTTGAGAGGTAACATAATGGCTGGAATTTGCTCCCTGGCAACATAATTTTTTCTTGTGTATACAGTGACATGATGCACATGATGCAAGCCTTTGGGAGGTGTTCAGGGGTGGATGGCAGGCAGGGACGATTCAGCTCCCATACGTGTTAACCAAAAGACAAACATAAGAACCAAACAGTGATAAATATTAAGAGGTAGGAAGATGGGCAAGGATCCATATCAGTTTGTAACTTTAGTCTAAATGAATATCAACTTGCTGTGGGCGATACAATCATGTAACATCAGCTTACATTCACATATAAGAACCTATAAGATCGAAAAAGGGCTTAAGCGTAGCCAACAACTTTCTGCCTCCATATTCACCCCACATCTTAAATAGAAAAAAAAAAAAAAAAAAAAAGACGCAACATAATCAATTGTGAGCTTGGGTATCGTTGTCTTCACCTGTCTCTGCTCTGCTCTGCTCTGTGTGTGTGTATGGAGGGCTAACCCTAAGCCCCACCCACGGTTGAGAGAAGAGAAACACGGTAAATGACATCATGTAGTAGGGACCTTACACTGCGCTCTGAAAGGAGGGCACATAAACTAGGTAAATAACAAGTAATCTTGTTTCTTTCAGGGGCCAAATTAAATATACTAATAATTATTAATTATTATTGTTTCTTGTGCTCCTAAATATTTACAACAACTTTTCTCTAAAAAACCAAGCACTGTGAGGGCCTAAACATAATATAAAAAAAACATTTATCAATTAATAGTTAATTATAGATATAGTATTGCAAGAGCAGAGGTTTGACTGTAGGGAAAATGAATGACCTGCCTTGTCAGTAAACATTTTACTTATGTGGGTATCAACATTTCATGACTTTGCAGTGTAGGTGTCGTGCTGCCAGAGTGTACCAGAACAACGCTTTGCCACGATTTCTTCTCCAAGCAAGGAAACGGAACATCCACTGTTTGCATGATCAACTTGGAAAATTGCATTTGTACTTTCTTTATCCATCTGCCCCCCCACCAAAGGACGTTATACTTTGTCTGGTTCAGAGACTCACACCCAGAGAGACATCTCCCTTCATCTCTACCAGTCTTTGTACTGTATGCTAAATTACCTGTTAAATTATGTGAAACAGCGCTTTCCAGCTGGTTTCTTTCTTATGCTTTGTATGGAGCGGTGTGTATGAGCAGAGCTAAATTGGTAAACTAGTCCTGAACCACAGAGAGGGTGCTGTTCCAGCAAGTCAGGAAGAGAGAAAATGTCACAGACCAAATCAAAAATCAACAGTGCCTGGAGAGCTTTGGACCAAAAAAAAAAGAAGCTATTTATTTACATACATTCATTCACCAGATTATTCATAATAATTACTCAAACTCAGCGGGGGGATATGCCACACAATCTCATTCTGCCTCTGTCATTTCCATTCTGTCGGTGGATTAGGTTTATAGAATTAAAGCCGAGACTTGTATTTACAACCATGAAAAGCAAGCAAGCTTAGAAGCTGAACTAAGTGACATCTGTTTGTTGGTCTGTCTCTCCTGCATTCTCCTCAGTTTCAGTATTATGGCCAGCTCTGCACCCGCATTCCCAGATTCATTTCATTATTTCACAGCACAAATGCCTTCTTTCTTTAATACTTTTGATATGTTTATGATGACAGTAATCATGAAGATATCGGAACGTATTGAGCCACATGCCAACATAGCTCATGTGACATACACAAAACTGAATTTTCAGGTGCCACTGCATGAGCTGACCACTATCTCCCTTTTTCTCACCATTTTTTAAACATTTTAAGCAACTTATAAGTAGACTAACTTCCATGGGAAGGCAGGATCTGACACAAATTAAGCTCTGACAAACAGTACGAGTGTTTTGTTTAACAATATAGTTTAATTAGAGGTGCTGCTTTCATTATTTAAATGTTTCCATCCATACAGTAATGTCACTACTGGAAATACATTAAAGCAGCAAGATGCTGCTAAAAGCTGTGTTAAACTTGAAGAAACTGTCCAGAGGGAAAAGAATTAAACTTTTATGTTCTGAAATGAATGTTTTTAAACAGCTCTGATGGAGTTCAGGATTTATCCAGAGGATAGCTTTCACTGTATGAACAACCTGGACTGTGTGTACTGTATATCCTTTTGGATCTGCAGAACACAGAAGATTAATTAACGCAATTAGATCCTGACTGATCCTGTCAGTGCATGATATTTAAGTTATTAAGATTAGCTACTGTGCCTTGTGCGTAAATAGCACTGCATCCATAACGGGGAGACGCTTAATGTATCTGGCCTACTGCTAAGGGACTGAAGCATGTAATTAATATTGTCCATATAAAAGATTATTCAAAACGCCATATCCCATCTTAATCAGAATTTCAATTTTAACAAACTGGCCAACCAGACCCACAGATTATACATGAGCACTGCAGATATAACTATGATCCATGCATCACTAATGATTATGTAACCTTTGGAGAAACCCCCCCCCCCCAACTTTAAAGTCATAGAACTACACTCCTTACATGCAGATACATTAATTTACACAATCGCTATGATGTCCATTATTTGGTTGGTTGGATGGCCTATCCTCAACACGTTACAGTATCTATTTACCCATTGTGCAAAACCACAGTAGTTTGGTTGTTTCAAGGACTCAAATGCAGACAAAAGGGTCTGGGACAAGTAGGATGCAGTTTAGGGATTTATTAGACAAATAAACCAAGTTAACAGGCAACCAGAGACCATAAGGTAGTAATGACAGACACAGGTCTATTGAAAAGAGTAGGAAATAAATCCAGGAGGTCTGAAGCAGTGATGCGTAGAGTCAAAGCAATAAATCCAATTCAGCAAGTGAAACTAAATATTCCAAATAAGAGGTTCAAAACCGAGTTGGTTGACCATGAACACGAAGGAGATAGCTGGAACAGGTGATGAGACGTCCACATCAACACAATGAGCTGGCATCTAAAAAGGGTAAAACACAGACTAGATACAGTGAGGAAATCAGAGACAGGTGAGGAAACAAGTCGCAGATGGAACTAATCAGATAATCAAAGTGGTGGGAAAAGGCAGAGGAAGCTTTTAGGGGAACACAGTTGAGGAACACAAAGAGCAAGAAACATGAAACGGAGAATCCACAGGGACAAAAGGAAAGAGAAAATACAAAAAGGGCTAACACTGAACACCTAACAAGGACAGAGGGAATAAAAGGGCAAAGTACTGTAGATCATGACAGAAGCAATGCCAGGAAGAATAAAGCAAAGGACACGGTATGGAGAAATACGCTTTTGAAATATAACAGTACACACAAAACCATGAAAATAACCAATAAAAACCAAAACTGTGACAAATAGACTCCCATCAAATTTTGGTAGACTGCTGCTCTGGATAACGGGGTGGATCCAGGATTTTTTTTTTTTTTTACTTTTCTTAACATTGCACAATCTGGCATTTAAAAAAAAAATTCTCTAATTTCTCAGAGATTTTGATGATGATCTATTTCATATGTGTGAATGTGCATTTTGGTTTAAATTCTGGCTCCACCAGATGTAAATGGTTGGCTTTTACAAAATCCACTAACCTTTCATTATAGTTATGGGACTATGAGTTTGATTTTGGATAAGCCTTGGTTAAATTAAAGGGGACTGTTGGGCCTTGGCAGAGGATGCACTCTACTGAGTGCTGTTCGAGTTTACTCATTGTGTTAATGGAAAGCAGAACTCTGGTGTCAAATTCTTCAAAACCTTTATGATTGTTCCTATGTATTAAATAGGCAATATAGGTTATACATCATATAAATGTAATCCTTGATGTGCACACTTGTTTGTTATGTTGCCTCCAAAGAATGGCATTGACAATACACTTAAACTGTGGTCTCACAACTTCTGATCATCAGCACTCAGATGATGGTCTGATCATCTGGGTGCTTGTGTTTTTGCCCCATTTTACTCCACGCACTCCATATTCTCACATTTTAGCCTTTACTTTGATGAGAACAATATCATCATAACTTATGTGTTAAACTCTGATGGTTCAAGTTGTAGTAGAATAGGAATATCCTTTAGAGGATATTAAAGAATATCAATGAAAGAATAGAACTAGAATTGACCCAGTGCATCTGAGCACATCCAGCACACTGATACATCAGAGCTGTGAGTTGAATCTGAGCTACATCTGTGGGAGATCAAGCAAATTGTATTGATATCTTGTCCCTCTGCTCATCGTGTAAAGCAAGAGGCTCAAGACGGCGACATCAATCAGAGATAATAGTAACACCGTGATTCACAGGTGAGGAGAGCAGTCTTCTCAGCAACAGGGTTTACTGCAGTGGCAAACTGTCCTAAACTGCTCCTCCCACTGTGATTTTAAAATGCCTTTATTTCATCTAGATGATGAAGGAGACACAAAATAAGTGTTTTGCCATATGCAATAAAAGAAAATTTCTCTTTTTAATGGCATGGGTATAGTCAAGGGAGTGCAGCTTGCTGTTCAATTCCTGCATGTGAGTGTGAGTTGTCTGAGTGATGGCCATTACGGTTGCTACTGCTGCCTATGCGTCCGCTCCATGGGGATCACTGAAGTGTTGGAACTAACAGGCTCGGGATGCAGACAGCAGATGCACAAATGGGATTTTGTCCTGAAAGCTTTAGAGTTTGCTCCTCGTCTTCACCAGAAACAGGACAGAGGCTGGTACCGTTTTGCAGGCCTGAGTTATTTGCCACCAGAATGAGATGATTACATCTGATAATCATGCTAATGATCAACACTGGAGAGGAGAGCCCATAAAATTGTATGAGCTGCACCGATGTACACAGTTTTCAGTCTCGTCCTGTTATCTCTGTTTTTCTCGTATTCTCTTTCACTGTGGCTCAGATTTATGCAGAATCTGAGATGTTCTCTACCCTGGAAGATATGCAATATTCCCTGTCATAGTTTAAGCACACACAGGATATGGGGTGCAGACACATTAAAACTCTCCCTTCAGACAATTCTTCACAGATAATCACACATTTCATTCTCTTTCATTGGCTCTGTGTCACACATACGCATACACATAGGCCTACACATGCGCAAAGACACAAACATGCCGGAATCAGCACAATGCTCCCCCGGCCCAAGGTTAGCACAGATTAAAAGAAGTGTCATTGACGGAAGAGGCTCCTCCCTCCCAGCCTGTCACGGTGTGTTTGGGAACAGCCCACTTCATTTTAGCAGCATAATGGGTAAACAGAGTGTGATCAGTCCAATTATCCTCTCATTGCAGAGGTGTTCTGGCGGGAAAAGGCTGTAGAGAGAGTGAGCTGTCTGGCGTGCAGCAGAGTTGCAACAGTAGCACCTGCTGCCCAGAGTCCTCACTTGTATGAATCTCAATTTGTTTGTACAGCTGTGCCAAAAAGCAAAAAAGAGGGACAAAGAACTGAACTCTCTGAGGAGGATGGTCCTACTAGCGAGCATACTGATTGCTGTTTTCACTGCATTGTCTCAGAGCAAGTGGAGGATCATGTGCTGAGTATGTGCTGTACTCAGCAATGAACTCCTGTCAGTGAACAATGTCAGGGAACTTACAGTACAGTATGTCAATGTCAGTGCTTCCAGTGGGGGTTTTGTGAGCTTGGTTCTGTGCAACTTTCAGGGACAGTCAATTTTCTTCCCCCCTCACTACACTATGTTTTCCATCCATGGTACATTAACAATGGAGTCCTGAATATGAATATGAAATATATGTGATATGCTTTTACCTGTTTCAGATCATTTGTTCACTATTAAATGAAGAGGGAGACAGGACAGTTGGCAGCACAGTAAAATTCCCATCTTCACTTTTACAGTTTGTCTCATAATTAACAGTCAGGACTGCTTGAATCGTTCATGCAAGTGCTGAAATTTATGCTGAGTCTCTCCAGGTCCTGGATTGGTGTAACCTTGACAGGAAGCCGTAATGTTTTTCTCAAAATGCATGCAACATCTGCCGTCACATTACAAGAAGATATCAGGTTTCATTCTTTGTCCTGGTTTTGTGATGCAACGATGTGCTTGTTGTCCTTGAAGATGATAGGAATCCTTCTCTTAATGGTTCTCCCTCGTGTAGCTGTCTGGCAGCTGATACAAACTTATAATGTGTGGTTTAGCTCCTTATCCAGACATCATAAGATTTCCAAGTAAAAAAATAAAAATAAAAATAAAATCTTAACAAGAATTCTGCAACAACTGACAGAGCTCTGGTGGTAGAAAGTAGACATTGCCTTTCTGGGTTCATTTGGCTACACTAATTGAAACCAGTACTTTTCATATATCAACTTGATTTGTAGAGAGCTCAGTTTTCACATGTGCAATGCAAAATGAATGAATAATACAAAATGTGCAAAGTGCAAAGACTAAATGAGAGATGTTGGAGGCTTGCTACCTGTGTGGCATTGGAAGTTATGAAGATTACAGCAATCATATCATAGTGTGACTTCAAAGTCCCTCTTTTTTATCGGGCTGTTGTGCAGCAGAAAGCCGGAGGCATTGTTTTAGTGGCCTAATTAAAAAAAGGTCTCATAGTGTCAACACAAATAAAGTCACCAAGGAGAAAAAAAACATACCTCTGCAGCCATGTGCATCAAAGCGTTGTCAGTAAAACATCTGGATCATCATTTGGAAAACCACCTGAATTTCCCCAAGATGTACATGTGCACTCTGGTGCCCGTGCTCACAGTTGACAGGTGAATCCGGTGTTGATTGATGCAAGCAAATGATGTTTTTCTTTGTGTCCTGTTAGATGCAAAAATGTTGCCACAGCGTGAACACACCACTGCTCTGTGAAAAAACTAAAATCGCTTTTGCTGTCAATCGTTTCGAGTCCATTAAATTCTGTTTTGGATAACTTTTATGGAATTATTCCAAATAGCCTTAATTGAATAAAACTCTGACCTCCAAAACAAAAAATAAAAGCGTGGAACAATTTGAAGGTGATTTTAGTATCTTATAACCATGTTTTTTCCAAACATGCTCATGAATAATGAGCCAAAGCCATTCCCGTAGTCAGTCTCTGACGGCGCTTTTGCCTGATGTGCAGCGCCTCCCCAACTGGTCCCTCACTTTGACAAAGTCTTGGACGTGAGCGGGTCTGCTGAGTGGCGCCTTGCTCGTAAATATGACACCTTGAATATTTTTGAAATCGAATAGCTCTGCCACGATATTTCCCCCCACTATATATTATTATTCTGGAGGAACAAAATGGGACTGTGGTCATTATGGAGTTTTTCTGTGTTTGCTTTCGCGTCGCTGCACGCTTTTCAACCCAAGTTTGTGGCTCAAGCGGAAATAAGTTCTCTCGGCAAAAACGACAGATTTCACCGCCTGGAGGTAACGCCGCTGGAGGTACGTGAAACTAGAAAATCAAGTCAATTCCTCAAAATCAACAGTGGCACCAAAGTTCCAAGCGCATTTGAAACGGGAGCAGTTGCTGCGTTAAAACCGACCGACGGCAAGCAAGTGGGGAATGCCACCCAGAGTGGACTTGGAGATGAGGCATCTATCGGCGTAAAACCGGCACCAAAGTACCCAAACCGTTTCAAAATGCCTGGTAAAAAGTATGGTATCATTTCCAAGGACAAGCAAATGGGACGTATGGCGAATATATGGTCAGAAAACAAATTCCCTGACACGAGAAAGAGGGCGCAAAGAAGTGTGGGTTCAACATACACCGAAAATGTGGATCAGATAATAAGTGGAGAAGCGCAGTCAAGAGAGAGGTTTGTGGAGGCTGTCAAAGGTGTTTCCAACTCTAGAGCCGAGTACCGGCGCACTGGTGAGGAAACCAGAGGGTCCAACCCGAGGCAAAGTGAGCCGCACCTGGACACCTCCACCTTTGCTCTGTCGGGAGACTCGGCTCATAACCAGGCGATGGTGCACTGGTCCGGACACAACAGCAGCGTGAGTTTCAGTTTAACAAAAACACTTCATCATATCATTTCCGATGTCAGACACCGCATAATTCCCCCACAAGCTCGTTACAATTAAAAAAAAAATTTTCCTATGCGAAATGCGTATTTTCAACAGTTTTAAACAGGTTTACATGAATCTATGTTACATTTTTACGCACAGCTGTTTCAGCGCGCATGAGGGAACTCGTTCCGACAAACTTAATATTTCTATAGTCTTGGACTGAACAATACATTTTCTCATCTTACATTCATAGTTATGTTCTTTTGTCGTCGTCCACACAGAGGTTATGTGTGGCATGCTGTTTGCTGTTGCTGTTTCTTTGGACGTCTCGTGGATATGATTACACGCTCGCAGGATTCCTTCTCGCTCTTTCAAACTAGAGTCATTTATTGTGTCATATATTTATTTGGTCATTTATTTATTTACAGTGTTTGTAATCTGAACTTTAAATTTGAATGTGATTAAATCAGTATCACATTCAAATTTATTTTGACAATGACGTTTGGGAAGGTGTGGGCATTTTGCCAGCAATTACAACAAATTAATTACTAGTGAAATAGCTTAAACAAACGATATCTCTCTGGGGGTGTAAGCTACATTTAAGAATGACCCAACCTGACTGTAATTGTTGTCTTAGCCTTATTTCTGACATTGACCTCACACTTTGTTGAGGGATGAATACAACATTACCAAAGGTAGGACGCTTAAATTTGCACTTCAGAACAGGTTGATGAGAATGTGCACAACTTAAATGGATTACAAGACATTGCAGCAACCTCAACCCACCCCCTCAGACACAGACACGCACACGCACACAACATAGCTGCAAGTACACACACATTTCATGGTTGCACACCGTTTTATCACCACAAAGACAAAGTCCTTGAGATTTTATCTCTTACTTTACATATGCAGCATGCGAAGGTGTTTGAAAGTTCCAGCGTTTATCAAGCACAAACATCTTAAAACTACAAACAGCCTTGTTCAAAAGAAAGGAGCAGCTCTGCCTTTCCCTTCAGGTAATTCAGATCACCTCAGTTTATTGGGCAAAATGCTGTGTGGCAGCAACATTAATCTGAGACCAGATCAGAGCATTTCTGTGTCCCAGAAACACTGCAGCTTTTAATACATTATCCAAAGAAATGCTAACATATTTCACCGGATGAATTATGTGATCCAACCTATACCTTGATCTTGTTATCTTGTGCATTTTTTGTTTGGTAAATATGTCATAACATCAGTGGAGTCACACACTTTGGCCATGTTGATGCATCACAGTCGACAAAAATGAAGCATATAAATGGTTCACCCGATAAAATCTGATTTGTGGGATGTATTGTGAAATATGTTGTAGGTTAGATTTTTTTTTCACCAATGATGGCCTTTTGTACTGCAGGACACTGCAGTACAAAAGGCACTGGATGACACTGGATCATCATTGATGGGCTTGTCACTGTAGCCAGTCAACATCTGAGATTTATATAGTCTGAATCCCCGTCTGCTGTCCCAAAAGTGCGAGTGGAACTGCAGAGTTTAAATTGATGGCATTTTATGACTAGATGTTAGAGCTCAGGAGATATCAGATGTAAATGGCTGATAATAAATCCAATCTAAAAGGGACATTTGAAGGGAAATTACTTCATTCCTGTGGTCTAGGGTAGATCTATCAAATATTCACTTCGAGACGTTGCCTGTGAGCTGGCCAAGATGTGAAATCCCATAGGAAGAGAAATGAGAAAAATGTAAAAGGGGATCTTTAGAGTTCAGACATGATGAAGAATTTCATTGTATAAAACCTCAAAACTGTCCACAAATCAGTCCTGTAGCCATTATTTGATTCCTGCGATTGAAGCCTGGAGTCATAGCTGTCTGGTCTCTAACTTTAAGAGAGATAACATCGATTGGGCACGACCATGGGAATAAAACATATACTGCACAAATTCCCTTGTAAATTCATGCATCTTAACTACATGTAGTATTGATTGACTGCGCATGTTTCCTGCTTCTTATATCTTCATATGTCTTTAATGGGGATGGAGATATAGGGGTCTGGGATTTGTAATGATGTGTGCCATAAATATTAGTGACAATAGAGCTGAGATCAATTAAAATAATAGTAAATACAGGCATGGCCTCTATATAGAATATCAATATTTCAGTATTTTGCCTCACACGGTCGTTCAAACTGAGATATGACAATGTTGGTCGTCTTTTTAAATGTGCCGTTCTACCACATCCTAAACTCCAGGGATACAGAGTACCCCCCTCCTCCCTCCACTCTGAAGGCAAACATCTTAGTGTGCAAGCCAGCTGGTGATCAGGGAGTTATTGGCTGCAAAATGATTTTTGCAGCTTCTCACAAAGAGCTGACCAAACCAGGACACTGTACTGAAGCCGAGGAGAGTTAATGATCACCGTTATTGACATCGCATCCTCTGAGCTGCTGTTACAGAAATGATACTGCATGTTGGTATAAACAATGTCTCCCCACTGCATGTTGAGAATACAGGTCTAGTCATCTTCACTGGCCTGCTATGAGAGACATGCTCTGAGAGTAGCTGGACATGGATGAGGTCAGCTGTTCCTCTTGGCCAAGTCTCATTATTTTTTTGCTATGTTTTGTCTGAGGTGGCGAGAGTCAAAACCTATCTGTCAGCTCTGTAACAGTGTCTTTTTCTGCTGCCATCGACTAGGAATCAGACAGGCCTCATGGGCCATGTTGTCCGCATGCTTAGTCGGAACAAGACAGTTATTGTTGCTCATAATCTCATCGGTATAAATAGACAATAAAAATGAGGAAAGGGCAAGGCCCTGGGGTACACTTGTGTTTAAGACCGGTTCATTAGATAGATAGTCATTCCATTTAACATGCTGGTTGCATAGGAACTCCTTGATCCATAAAATCAAATGGAATGGGTTCCCAATTCACAGAGGTGATTGACCGCAGTTTGCGGGTGTTGTAGGATGATGAAAAGTGCATTAAAAGCTGCCTCCATCGAGGTGTTCAGACATAACAAAGGGAAAATTTCCGATGTGGTTTTGTTTTTCTGCTCATTTCCCACATTTGTCTTTCATATTCTGCACACAACTACATTTTCAGTTGTAATATTACAATGTAAAAAAAGATGTAAATCAAGATAATCTTTATTTCTACTAGCCGTTTTCGTCCTTTACCTGCTTGTCCCTCAGGGTGTCAGCACCATTCGTTGGTTCATTAATCCAGCCCGTCTCAAGCCTTTAGGGGCTCACTGTCCACTGTGAGATGCTGATAGAAGCTGCAGCAATCCTCCATGCTATGTAAGTGGTCGACTGCTGGTTTCTACAGGAAAAACAACTGGTCAGGAGCCTGGATGGGCAATTTATAAAGGTTTACAGAGAAAAAGGCTGCACTTTCTTTTTTTTTGCCTCAGCTTTATTTTATGGCACACAAGATACAAGTTTCACCCTCGCCATAGTAATAATTCAGCGAAATCCCAGTTTTAACTCCTCAAATGACATGTGTGCCCTTTTTTTTCCATGAATCATTTGTGCTCTGGGACCATAATGCATCACATCAACATAGGCTCTCAGCTCTTCATCAGCAGTTGCGAGGTAGTTTTGCCTCACAAAGTGCATATTGAGCTGCAAGTAAAGGCCTGCCATCAGTTGCATACTCAAGCACACTGTCACAGCTTGATTCCTTTCTGCCTCCCCTCAGTCTCAGTCTCTCCATCTTTAACAGTCACACACATTTATACACACATTTAGTGCAATGTTAATCAAAGTGACAAAGCGGGTATCATATTTGACAGTTTTGCATGTGATTAATTAGCTTAATAACTGTCGCACATATTATAACTGTCAATTGGTTATGAAAACAAATGAATGCATTCTCTGATTGGAAAATCAAAAAAATTGAAATTCAAATAGGGAGATGATCTCCTTATTAATCACCACGGAGGTAGTGGAGTTAATGCAATCTGAGGCACTTTATGAGAAGAAGTTTTTATGCCTAAAGGTCATGGTTGGTTTTGTTCAGTTCTTTAGTTTCATCACTCTTAATATCAGTCAAGCAAGTGGCCCGGGTTTGCTTACATGCATTGAGGCTCACTGTGCCCTGAAGCAACACAGCAGTTACTATCAGGTTTAAAGATGACTTGGATTGCTCAGGTGGCAGTCGGCTTAAATAATGGTTTGACTTGGCAGTTTACAGTGACAGGAATGTATTACTTGGAATAGGAAATGTTTTTTTCCCATCTAGTGAGATAGAAAAGACCCAGCTAAAGTACCACACACACTGTGCAGTGAATGGTGATGATGGAAAACCTCCAAACACAAAATGACAAACAGAATTCTCCCTCAATGTGTATCCTGGAACAAATCCTTTAAAATGATTGGTTGGTTTTTGCTTTGGATAAGTAAAATTTATAGTCACGACGAGAAGCTACTTAAATGAAGTCATTAATATGGACACAATTATTGGAGTCAACCACAAATTATGAGGACATATTCATCAAAATCTTTGCTATATATAAATAGAGAAATAGATGATACTCTGTTTTTGTAAATACTGGTATTTGGGGTGCAATACTGGGCAACAAAAGAATTGTGTTAGTGTTCTCCCACAGTTTTGGAAGTATAATTGTGATGCAGCATAATTACCTTGACATTCCACAGAATAACAGTGTTAACAACCTTCTTCCCAAACCTACATTTCATTTTCCAGTAATTCTCCTTTTCTCCAAAATGCACACTTGTTAGTGTTCATACAACGAAACTATACTGTGAATTGGGGGCTCTATTATAAACCAAAAATTATTATGTAGCATGATTTTTCCAATGAACACCTAATCAAATAAACCCTATAGCCAATTACTGACCTACATTAGTAACTCTGCTCTCTGAGTGATGTTTATATACGAATAATTTGCAACAGCAAATATATTTTGAAGGAATGTAATGCAAATCAGATTATGTTTCCTAGCAACATAAGAAAAAAAGTGCCAATAACCATCACTGGCAAGTTATTGCCATAACTGACAATTTTACTGCAAAATGTTTAGTGACAACATTTTTAAATTGCTTTGCTACAATTTCAGATTATGGCAATGGAGGCATAATAAAACTTTTTTTATGGTTAGGTTTTGGCTTGTCTTGGTTAATAATCGAAAGAAGTCATCAGCGATTTGAAAATGTTGTGTTCATTAACATTAAACAAAGCCAAGATCTTTCTCAACCTTAACCAAAGTGCTTTTTTTTTGTCTAAACTCAACAACATGCAACAGTAAGCAGGAAAAACCTGGCATAAGTCTTTACCACCAGATGCAATGCACTTATCAGTATAATTAACATAATGTGGTTTCCTGTGATGGGAAGGCTTTTGGCTCATCCTTATGTTATGAGGCTCAACGTGGTTCTAAGATGAAAAATGGGAGTTCTGCTCATCTTCTGTGCAACAGTATAATTAGGTAAATCCAAAATCATAGTTAAAGTAATGAAAAAATATCTGCGGCAAGTCTTTCAGATCACGTAACAGTAAAGGGTCATCAATTATATGAACAGATGTAAGCTTTTACAAGGCTTTTATCACAGAGTCATGACTTTGTTTCAGCCTCATTGTAATTAACTGAATTGACATTTGGTTTTGTTGGTCATCAGATATCGGTGACTGCATGTTAAGCCTGTTGTGCTCGGTGCCTTGTGAGTCTGAATTATAATACCTGGAGAGGAGAAGGAGCTTTTTCACTGGACTGTGTCAACAAGTTTTAGTTAGGAAAAACTGCCTGAATGGCACAAAAATAGCCCTGATTACACCCATAACAAATTTTACCAGCCCAGTCTGCAGAAAATCACCCAATCTGGCAACAGTCGTGACCACCTTTCAGCTTCATTACTGTCCAAGAGCACAGACAATTATTCCCACTGAACCTATTCTGTCAGTGTTTAGTGGTGAAACATAATTAATATATAAATGTAATTTGTAGGAGAAGTATTAAATGAACTGTTTAACCAGCAACCAGGCTTTTCTTCTACACATTATGTAAAACGCAGATAAGTGATATGGGGTAATGACAAAATGTGGATCTGTGTGACACATGTCGCCCATGATCTCTGAGTCTCACAGCACTTTTGGCAGTGATGGAGGCAATTTTATGTGGAGGATTTTTCTCTTCCAAAATCTCAATTTGGACACACTACTGCCTTTGGCTCCAGCTCAGACCCCTGCAGGCAGGAGGCCAGCCATTAGGAGCCAAAGCAGTGAAGGAACAGAAGAGATTGGAAGAAATGTCTGAATGGAGTTTCACTGCTCAAAGTTCTCCAAAACGCTGGTATTAAAAATGACCAAAACCGGTTTTTATATTATCATATTTCACCCGAGTAAATTTCTCATCTCTGCTGCACATAGTTCAGTGAATAACAGTATTTCACACTGAAAGTAAAAGAAGTCATGCTACCGTACCTTTAACTTCTGAACACTAAATATGAGCAAAAGAGAGTGGGGGGAAAAAAAGCATAACAAAAAAATCAGTAAGAGTAAAATGCTAATGCAGTATTTCTGCCTCTCCACACTGCTTACAATGCATCAAATTAATTTTAAGTTGCACGGGATGTGACTAAAACCTTGTCGGATGTGTCAGAACATTTAAAAGACTCTTAAAATCTCTATCAGATTTGTCCTTGAATGCACCGTTTCCTGTTTTCTACCCTTTGTGCAAATCACAGTGCATTGTGCCGTGACATCATCATCAAAACACATAACCTGCCTACAAACCCTCCTCACAATGGTGCCATGTTTGAAGTGAAGCCCTTTTATTGTAAGCCAGTTTCATTAACCCCCCCCCCCACACACACACACACACACACACACACACTCAAAATGGACTGAATTGACTGCTGAAACCTGTAAAGCTCAGAGCATCAGG
This sequence comes from Chaunax sp. Z400, assembly GCA_037577475.1. Classification (NCBI taxonomy): domain Eukaryota; kingdom Metazoa; phylum Chordata; class Actinopteri; order Lophiiformes; family Chaunacidae; genus Chaunax; species Chaunax sp. Z400. The sequence goes on from CM075193.1 coordinate 14,768,961, forward strand.
ACAATATGACCAGAGCTTAGGAGTCTGGAGGATGAGCAAACATACAGACACTAGGTTAATGGACAAGGGGGCATTATTTCACTGAGGTGTTCTTGATAAAAGCAGCATCCCTTTGACTATGTTTTCACCCATAAAAGAACAAACAATCAATTTGGGCCACAAATAAGAAGAGGACAGAGTAAAGGATCTCCTCAAGTGCATCATTTCTCTTAAAAGCAGTTTGTCTTTACTGCTAAGTGCTCTACTTTCCAGACGTCCTCACAGACCCACAATCAAGATGTTGTTTTCATTCCCCCACCCACTTCTTGATTTTGCCCTCGCTGCTGTCAAGCCTTAAAGAAATGTATGCAAATTTGCAACCAATACTGTATTTCTTTTCTCTGCAGGTGTTTGCATCAAATCATTTCTAATGGAAGCACGAATATATTAATCTAATCTTAAGAGGAAAAAAAAGTTCTGATTCATGTCTACGGAGTCGGATGCATTGTGGAACCAAAGTTTTGAGCTCATTTTGACTCCTAGATTACTTCCTATTTACATCGGTGTGTTTTTTGAAATCCCATTTGGCAGAACAAAGGACACAAAACGTTTTTCTCTTGTGCTTGGCTGCGGATCCACTGTATCACTGGAAATGAAAATTAAAAGTGATAGTCAGTCAGCATGCAGGTAGGAGATCTAGGATACTAATTAGCTGCTTGACTTAAAGAAAATATTTGTCAAGTGACTCGTTCTTGCTCTTGGCTTCTATCTTCCTTCCCTTAATGAAGTTGAGAATGTAATGAGCTGAACAACAAATGAAACAGCTTTTATTTGTGTGTCCTCAGGATTTCATCTGCATGAACAGGCCAGTAAAATGCAGCGTAGTGAAGTCAATGTCCCAGCGTGCTCTTCTCACACTGATATGCCAGTTTTTGGTGTCTGATAATGGACAGGATGCATTAGGGGGGCCTCTATGGAATTGCATTATGTGATGGACTTGGCTCTTACCACTGTGTTCTATGCTTTTCACCCTGCTTCCTGCATCCAAGCAACTTCTTCTGCTTCTTATTCAAAGCATTAATGCAGACAATAATGTTGGACAAGCAACATCATGACACGTGTATACGAAAAAGTCTTAAAAAGCTGAACCATAACCTGGTCTGTCAGAGAGTTTATTTGCTCTCAAACGTTTTTCTTTACGGTTTAGAGGCAGCTTATTTAATGTTGTAAGAATTTAAGGACATACTGTGATAATCAATGTCTTTTTTGATGATTCTAAAAAATGAGGTCAACATGGACGTCCCAAAAACCTCAGATCTTTTGAATGGCCATGTAATACTGGGTCCTAATGCAAGTCTTACTGTAGAACCCATGTTAAATGTCAAGCAGAAATAAACAGCTTGGTACAAGAAACAGATGTGGTCTAGATAATTAATTTCCCAGCTCGTGATAACTGTACATGGGAGGACTTTTTATTTAACTCACTCATTTGAATTATTTCAAAGCGTAAAGTTGGACACAAGTAAGGGCTTGGTTTCTTTAAATGACAGCTAGGTGTTAACTGTCTGCTCATCTCAGCTACTTCGAGTCACTGAACCTCTTGGTCTTGTTTGGTGCCTTATGGAGCTTCGCAATTATATCACATTCTATGATTATGATACAGTTATTATAATATAGAATACAGACTGCTATTATTTAATGAAGTGTTCATTCCTTTGTTGATCAACTCTGTTTTGATGATCACTCACTTTGCATTTGATCTACTTTACAATATGATATTGCAAGTCTGACTTTTGAGGCTTATGTTGATACAGATATTTAGGAATTTTAAAAATAAACACACAATGTGTTCTTCACTACTTTTGTATATCAAGACGAACATATCATCGTCTTTTAAGTTGATGTGACCAACATGCTAGCAATTAATTGATCATTTACACATCCAGCAGTGTTGCAGCAACATTTTCTTTCATTTTGTGCCCTTCTCTGGCCCTCTGATCAATATTCATTCTCCTTTAGCTCGATTGTTGGTTTCTACCAATTTCTGAGCTGCTTAACGCTCCACTGTGTTCACCAGTTCGTCCCTAAATTTGTGTATTGTTCAGATTTTTCAGTCTGAATAGCTGCATACTGTGACCAGAAAGGATGCTATGAGAGTAGTGAGTGTGAACTAAAACAGTAAAGTTAGAGTAAAGGAAAACCATGAGCGGAAATTCACTATAAAGGTCTGTGAGGCTGAAAGTGAGCTGCAGATTCAGGTGATAGTTCTTTGAAAGTTCATCACTGAGCAGCATACTAAACATAACACTTTAAACCACTAAAAGTAATCTTGTCAGTGATCTCTAGTGGACAAACTATTTAACCATTTTAACCTTCAGGTTTCAAAGTGGGGGTATCTATGACCCCAGCCATATATTTTTTTAATCTGCCGTTGTGATATTTTCAACTGGAAAAATGTTTCCTACCATCTACATCTCCTAGAACCTTTAATAGTTTAGTTGGGGTTTTTTTTGGAAGTAGTGTGGCAAGGATAATGGAACGTTTTATGGGGTCATTTATGACAGACAGATATGTATGTGTTTTTTTTTTAACATTATAGGGTTTGATTTTATTGTAATTTTCCACTACTAGTCACTACATTGTGAAGTGTTGCAGTGAACCATGGCTAACAGACCTAGAGTTACAAGATTTACTGCTGCAGAAGCCTTGATATTAAATTCCCAAGCGACGATGAAAACAGCTCAGTTGATGGAGATGAGTCATCGGACATTGAAGATCATATGTCTGACATTAGATATTAGGATGTTTTAGAATATCTGTCATAAAGGAAGCAGCATTAATATGGTAAACCCAAATGAAGCCATTTAAAAAGAAGTATTCTGTATGAACTTGGACGCTTGATTAAGGCATTTCTCCAGTTAGTTTTATGTTACTATTATAAATGATGACATTTTTATGTGGTGTGTGATATGACTGTGCATAGACAAAAAAATGTACCCTCACACAGGCTTTTCAGATTGTGTTTATTTCCATCACTTAATGGATTTAAAATCCACCTTTGCTCTTTTTATCAAATCTGACAAAGTAACAAAAAGTGACCTCGAGACAGCTGAGAGAGAAAAGAGGCATTTTACGGTAAAAAATAAAGCAGCTCATATGAATGCTCATATTTAAGAAATTGTCCAATAATGTTGTTGACACATTCCAGTGATTTGTCAGTCATTTTAATGTTCTTGGTAAATTGACTAGGGTGACTCCTGGGAGACGTCTCTTTGTATGGATGTGTTTACCCTGTGGTACAATATATGAAATCTTATGTGTATTCATGAGGATGTAAATGTGCATCACTGAGGCTATGAACTATTCACAGGATGCAAAGGTAAAAAAAAACAAAATAGAGCTATGTGTCAGTGCTACTCTAAGCATGAGCCATTTGTTGTGTTATTACAAAGAGCCTTACATCATTCACTGTTATCAACTTTGGGAGTCCCTTGGAAATTAATTTAGATACTTCACTTGTACCCTCCAGTTAGTTTTAAAAACAGTATCTACATGAAAGTGGCTACATTTCTCACATATCTAAAGATTGTTCTTTCTTCCTATGACATGTTTCTCCCGAGAAGGAGAAAAACAACAATCTGGAGGTGTTATCATCTGAGTAAGGAAGTTGTGTTTTTTTCTGTGACTACCCAATTAAACAGAAATAATGTCTGAGGGGGTGCCGCCTTAATGATGCTTTACTTTTGGCTGAATAAGCAACAGGTTCCATTTGAAATGTGGTGTTAGAAAGCACAATAAAACTGTGCCCTATTCCATTTTATTAATAGCTAAATTGCAGTACACAGAGATGATTCATATCTAAATTGCGAGCCTTATTGAAAATCTTCTGCCCACCAACATGATGTTGAGATGCCTCTCACGTCCCACTGAAGCTCTCTAAAAAGCATTTCTCTTTACCAAAAAAATACAGACTGATATGGAACTTCTAAAGATTTGATTTGGTCCAGCAGTCTCTTTCTGTGGATGTGCGGTACATGCAAACGCTGCTTAAACACTTTTGCAGGTCTATGTGGGTCTGATTAAGGATGAGCTGATACAATATATCAGCATGGAATTATAGCTGTAACACATTAGTCTAAATCGTTGCATGGCTGTAATATACCTTTTTTTTAAATGTTATTTTTAATCTCCTCTATGTGCAAAGAAATAGGAAAAGAAAGGACTGGGAGAGTGTGTTTTTTTCAAATAAAGATAAAAAACATGAAACAAAGAGAGATTCAAAGTGATGAAGGAAAGAAAGAGAAGACGCTTCAAGGAAAGAAAAGACGAAGAGGGAAAGCGAAGAAGGGAAATATAGCGTCAAGAATAGAATGTTAGGATAAAAGGATGACTAAACCCAACTCCTCTGAGGGTGAGAGCCAATCTGAAAAATGATTGGTTGACTTTCCTGGGGCATAGCTCTTTGCTCACATCAATAAAACATAAACATGAATAAATGCACTGCTTTTGGCCTTCCAGGGTCCTTACTTAATTTCATGTATGCAAGTGAGCGATGATATGCATGGAAAATTGTATTTACCTAGAAGGCTAAAATAATTCTGGAAGCTATTTTGTGTTTGTTTGTTCCCAGTATTTACATAAATGCAAGGCTGCACCATAACCTGGTTTAATGTGACTTCATTTTGTCCAGCTCTCATTGTTAGACCCTCATCGGCTTTGCAAGTCATGCACTCTCCCTCCTTGTCTCAGCATTTGCATGTATAGCTGTAGCTCCCTATTGACTCGAGCCACATATGCACAACCTATCAATAATGTTAAAGACGTGCGAACACGCAGTCTCCAGTGATGTACTCTTGATGTATCCACTCAGGGACAAATCATCCAGACAGTCATCTGGCTCATGTTGGTCCCTGAGGTAGATCTTCACTGACCCGATTCAATGGGTCAGCTTTTGTTAATGAGCCAACCGCACAAACACGTTGACAACAGTTAAGACATAGCTCCTAATAGCAATTATAGGCTTGATGCTAAGAGGCTTTTTTATTTTCAAGTTTTGCCATTTTGCGCTATTTTTAGATGCTGCTTAATGTCCCCAAATAAATCTATGAACATTTAATTAAATTGGAACCACGTGCAAAATGGTACAAGTCATTGAGACCCTTAAACTCGTGAACATTTATTCATTTATTCAGTCAATTAATTTGCAGCGCTGGATATTTGAATCCCTTTGCTTTGGAATGAACTGCCTCTAGTTTGACACAGATAAAATCAATTCCAGATTCAATTTACCCGCTAGTATTTACGGTATAATGTCTCATGACACAGAAACACTGTTGTTAGCAAAAGAGAACTGAAAAACGATCCGCAGTTTGAGTTTTTCTCTCGTATCTGTTTTTCAAAGCAGGCAATTAGGGCAAACATCACAGCCATTTAATGAAGTCTGTAGTCCAAATTGATTCAGACTCAAGCGTTGGACCTTGCAGACATGGTGCATTTAGTTATGCAAATGCTTATCTCTCTGTGTGATTGGTTAATTAACCTGTAATGCAGATAGTCCCAGCCATGCACGCTGGCTATTTGATGGCTAAATTGTGGGTCAATTGGGTTTTTAACATTTTCAAAGCAGACTCAGAAGCATGTCTTTGTTCCTCCGAGTCTTGTGTGGTTTTCTTAGTTTAATGACTCGCTCCATGGGTCCCTTAAGGTTAATGCTTTTAACTCACTGTAATTGAGCTTTCGACCTATCTTCCAGGCTTTAATTTTTTTTTTTGTCATGTTATGCCATGTTTCTGCTCCTTGTTTGTTATTATCTACCATCCCTCCTTCCATGAGCTGCCCTAAACTATCTACCCCAACCCCCCTTTTTCTGTCCTGAGTTATGAGCATCCCCATGGGAAGTCATTTATAATGCCATTGGAGTGACAATAATTCGTTTGCACACCATTTCACTCTGCCCTCTGTGCCTTGGCAGGCTTTTATGGGCTACGTTTTTTGTTTGCCCAGAAATACATTGTCCAACCATCCTCAGAGAACATGCAAAAGCATTTAGCCCAAGCTGGAACTGAACCCTTCCAAGCAGTAAAATAAGTGACACAACATCTTCCATCAACATTTATGGTCATTTTTGTTGCTTTTGCAGCAAAACTGCTTCAAGTCAAAACTTGGGCAATGAGAGGAGATGGTGCAGTGCAGCCATTGACTGCTTCTGTTTTTATTGTTCAGTGAAAATTCAGATTTTGCTGTCATATGGTTTTTATTCCACATGAGATGCAGACTCAACCCTGACAGCCTACATGGTTTTTTTTAGATGCTGCCACCAGCAGACTGACATCTCTTGACAGCATGAGGATCAGTTGTCTTTGAGATAATGTACTGTATGATTCAGATATTCATTATTAAAAGGGATGTAGTAGTCATGTTGTATTTATTCCACATCATTAGCAGTAGACACACAATGTAGGCTCATGTGTAATTCCAGTTTGTCTGTTGCTGTTACAGGTGATTCTCATCTTGACAAAGCTGTATGACTTCAACCTGGGGGCTGTTACCGAGAGCTCACTCTGGAGGTAGGGTTGCCGTTAGCCATTGCTATTTTTCATTTGATGTCTTAATGCTGCTCTGAATCCAAAACCATGTGTAAAACATAAATAAATAAAAACACTACAAACATTCACAAACTATCTTTTTACAGTTTTACAGCGTTTAACCTCGACCCATCCTTGCTTGTGAATGGCTGAGCCTTTCAAGAAATTCATCATTTACCTGTGGAATGTTCTTTAGTGGTGTTTTTTTTGAGGATTCACAACTTTCCCAGTCTTTTGTTGTTCAATAGGATTGTGAAATAATCTGACTTTCATTTATGTTTTATGAAACAACCAGTATTTTGGGAGTCGTGGTTTTAGAAAAGTTGTGACATCATTGTAAGAGTTTTCTAAAAATGCAAAAGCGCAGGCCTAAAAACAATTTGAGTAAAATATTCATAGAGACTGCAATATACTGTGAGTGTGATTTATAGTGTTCTGCGTTGCTAGGATATGAACAATCAAGTTACGCTGGAAGCCAATATGAAGTATGTTTTAATGAAGTAGGGTGAAGTAGTTGAGAATGAAGCGTCCTACTCTTTGCTTTCTGCAGTCCCATAAATAACACAACAAAGCAACACAACCTTTCAGAAAAGGCCCAACCTATTATCTGTTCAACATCAGCAAAGAAATCGTTTGAAAGATAAACCGGAAAACTTATCAGAGGGATTCTTTGTTTGAACCTGTGGCTCTTTTCTTCTAACCTAGAAACGTCCTGATGGAGTTTTTGATTGATTGTCATCCGCAACCTTTTGTTTCAGAGGCGATTGACATGCATTTGCTGCTGTATAGCCGTCGTAATTCCGTTCAGTATGTATCGAGGGGTGGGTTACAATGACCTGTCAGGTCATAAATAAGAATGAAATTCATTAAGGATTATATCATATCCAGCCTCGGATATGCCGTTTTTTCTCACTTCTCCCATAGCCTGCAGAGAACTCATTTCATTGTAAAATACACATGAAAAAGAGAACATCAGTCCTCCAAGCATGGAGCTTCATATTAATATCTGTTTCACCAGAGGCACAACTAAGATTTACACCCGACTTGACACGTTTTGAAATTCCATATTGTGTACAGGAGGTCTTCCATCATCAAGGTGTCTGCTTAACAGTGGCACCACAACTAAATTAGAGTGTACCTCAGGGGGTGCACAAAGGCTATTAGTGTGGCTTTTAGAAAAGCAAAAATTTGAATGTTATGATAAGGAAAGAGGGAAAATGATTTCTGAGTTAACATGATAAATGATTTATGACCGAAGCTCCAGGCCACTGTTGGTGGCAGAATGCGATGTGCTGATGAATGGGCGACTTGCAGATAGATAGATTGTTATTTCTGTTTGGTGTCCTCTTCGGCTGAGTCAAAAAAGTTAATGAAATCCATGGACACGTCATTCTTTTTAGGTAGAGGCTCCTCTGGTTGATGCCTGTTTGCTGGTTCTGTTTTTGAGCTTGTGTCATCCATGCTGCTTTGCGTGCACCCTCTTTTTGAGTGAACGCAGACTAATATGAGTTGGAAGGGACGGATGTGCGTGAGTGCACACATTGGGGAAAGTATTATCCATATGAGAGAGATTTGGTGAGAGTTCTAAATGTCAGTTGAGATACATTTTCGGTTAATTCCCCACCCCTACATGCTGAACCTAAAACTAAACAAGTTATTATTGTTATTTTGTGTTTTGAGAAGGCTGCCGTTTCTGCAAAAAGAAACATCACCATGTAGTAATTACATAATCTAAGTGGCTTTCTTTCATTCCCGTCAAAAACGGATGCAACTTAAACACATATACAACTTAAGCACATATACAAATGCGTTTTGGGGTAAGTCTTTGAAAACAATGTCAACAGCAAAGAAGAAGATTCAGATTAATGTGCAGACAGTGACAGCGGACACTGGGTATCTATCCAATTATGCAGTGAAATTACATTTGGAAGCACTCAGGTAGAACTGAGAGTGTGGTTTGGCTGTTTGTGGCGAGGGGAAATATGAAGACTGGGATGACAAACACATCCACCCGTCTAATGGGATGCATTGGCATGTAAGGGACATGCCGTTCTGTCAAGAGCAAGTCTTCTATACTGATTTCTAACAGACTTACATCTTCTTTATTTAAACCAAACCCATTTATGTAATAAGAGCCTATAGAACTGGGCCATTTATTCCAATTTATTTATTTTTACTCTTTCCTGCTTTTATAACTTAGGCCTATTTCACATTAAATTAGATTTGTAACCCTTGAAGGTTGATTCAGAAGCAACTGGACTTCTTTTTCTTTTTCTTGAAGACATTTCACCTCTCATCCGAGAGGCTTCATCAGTTCTAAACTGTCGGTACGGGGTCAGGATATTTGTCCTCTGTGAGATGAGAACTGCCTTGAGAGTCGTTAAGTAGCCTGTTCCCTTTCCTTTTCCTCCTGGTCCTTCCCAGTTCTTAGAACTGATGAACCCTCTCGGATGAGAGGTGAAACGTCTTCAAGCTAAGGAAAGAAGTCCAGTTGCTTCTGAATCAACCTTCAAGGATTACCATGACCTGGATGACTGAGAATCTACACACACATATGTTGCTGCAGTATTTTATAACACTGTAATGACACAATACCACACTTTCCAGCAGTAAAACTAAATATCTAAATCAGATGAAAAGAGAGAAAACATGAAGAGCTGATCCAGCATTCCACGACCACGACGAAAACGCATTGATCCTCCTGAATCCGAGATTTGAACAACAGACGGACTCTCCTTTCCAGTACCTTGGCATAGACCTTCCCAGGGAGGCTGAGAAGTGTGATCCCCCGATAGTTGGAACACACCCTCCGGTCCCCCTTCTTAAAAAGGGGAGCATCACCGAACTCCTCCCACACCCGAGTTTGTGCTTCAGCGACTGCCAAAGCTGCACTCCGCTTGGCCTGCCGATACCTGTCAGCTGCCTCAGGAGTCCCACAGGCCCCCACCCAGGCCTGGCTCCAGGGTGGGGCCCCGGTATCCTCGATCCGGGTGGGGTAAACTGGATCATGTGAAAATCACGTTTTTTCAAAATGTCGCAATGTATACTGAAGTTAACCAGAGGAGCTTTCTTGTAAATACAGTAATTCAAAAGTCATTTTAAATCTGCATTGTTAAATCCATCAAATGTTTGCACTGATTAGCAGTCTCTTACTTTCTGTCTTTTGGTGGTGCATGGCTACATTTCTCCCTCTGTTATTGCCACCAGTTGTTGGTTTATAAAGTGAGAAACATCCTGTACTGTGGTCCCCCTCTCAGTCTGTAGCCATGGCTAATCTGTCATCAGTTCTATTCTTTCCTTACATTTGAAACTATTTAGCATTTTCATTTTGTTTTCCTGAGTTTTACAGCTTGCGTTCACTATACATTTGCATGCCTGTCTTCTATTGTCAGCAGTGCTTTGTACACATGACTGTGTATTTATATCTGAATCCACAAACTAGCAGAGGGTGTTCCCAACTTGGCAACTTTCTCAGTACTGTAGATTTGGTGCCTAGCGACACCATTATCTATAACAATATTTCATTGAATGTGCATTTGACCAAACTTCAGCCAAACAGCAAGATGACTGACATCTAAATATGTGTATAATGACCAGTGCCTGACCTCCATTGTTTGCACAGAGAACTCTTTCTCCTTTGTTTTTGTTCTAAACAATTTACTTGATGTGTTGCCCAGTCTAGCGGAAACCTGACCATACTGTAGCATAATAAAAGAATCATTCCTCTCTTTCCTAAATCCCAAGGATGACCAGTGCCACGGTAATTGCAGTCCAAACAGGGTTGATTTATTCATCCATCTATTATAATAGTGTCAGGGTGGCCATGGCTCAAAATAACAAAACAAGCTTCAATAGCCCAAAACTAACGTACCTGGTTTTAATCAAAATTTATGAAATAAAAGACATGAAACTCATCTCATTCCATAAAACAAAACAAAAAAAAGGGAAGAAAATAAAAGGTTTTCCCTTCCATTGAGCTAGCTAGACTGCTGGTTTAGAAGTCTATATACAATATATACAGAACGTTACTACAGCGGCCATCACTCATAATCACAGAGTATCTGATAAGGTACACAAAGACATAGTCAGGTTGGTTGTCAAACCAGGAAATCCAGCACCCTGGGGTGCCATTTTAAAAGGAGGGCCATCAATCTCCACATCCAATCCTCAGCTTCCACATGCAACTTAGAACTGGGAAAAACACAGAACATGGTGACAGCACTATAGACAGGGAGAGAGAGCAACTCACAAGAACACTCAAAACAACAACACCCCTTCACCCAAGAACATTTCTTTCCCCCCAAGAAATGTTTGATTCCCAGATCCCTGCATGAGACAAGAAATCAGCCATAATATTATCAGTTCCTTTGACGTGGCAAATCTCACTGTTATAATCCTGCAGCATTAATGACCAGCACATAAGTCGCTGGTTGTTATCCTCTATACAGGACAGTTGATTTAAGGTAAATAGAAATCCACTTCTATTCATGATATTTAAGTTGTACAACATTCTACATATTGCAAATTAAGATGCATATTGAAATCATAAAAGCAGCTTTAAAATGATTAAAGGCTAATGTAAGCTCAATATTTTTGCTCTTGTTTTCAAAATCTTGCATATATGAACAATTCATCACAGGCATGCACTTTTTGATGCTAAGCAGTCTGGCGACACCTTTTTGATCAAGGCTTAGCTACTCTCCTCTCTCTGCAACACTAACAGAATACATGAGAGGTGTGAAATTTGGCCATCTACAGTAGATTGACTGTAGCACGCTTCATGCAGGACTGCAACAAAGTCCATTTTTACAAGAGCAACAAAAACCCACATAACACATTAAAATGAAGCAAGTCTCTCTCTCTGCAAGCTGATTTTCATTCCATAAAGCAAAAGGCTGTCTGGATAGTAGAGAATCAATCTGAAAATATATGGTGTGCTTTGGAGATGCAGTCACATAAGGAATAACTGATTTGCAGTTAATGGGCTAAAACATGCCAAACCACTGGTATGGCACTTTAGAAATGGTCTCAGGCAGGTCTCTAATGGCCTTTTTATTCAAACATGCAACCTGTTTTTTGTTTGTGTTCAGATCGAGTGACTACGGAAGCACCTACACCAAACTCAATGACAAAGTGGGCTCAAGGACAGTCTTAAGTTACCTGTACGTCTGCCCTACTAACAAACAGAAGGTCAGCATTTCTCTGTTGTTTTTATCTCTCTGTCTGATTTCTTACAAGCTTGACATCAAATCACATTTTTTTTTTTTGAATTACTGCTAAATGATCTCTGTCTCCCCTCCTCTTCTAATGACATATCTCTTGTCTGGCCGTCTGTACTTTAGATAATGATGCTTAGTGACCCAGAGGTAGAGAGCGCTGTTCTCATCAGTTCAGATGAAGGGGCAAGCTTTGAAAAGCATCCCATTAACTTCAATATCCTGAGCCTGCTCTTCCACCCTGCACAAGAGAACTGGATACTGGCATATAGTCACGACAGCAAGGTAGCCTCTGAGTGAAGGAACTTTTTTAAGCAGAAATGAGATGATATATGATGCTGAATCCATAAAATGCCTTTCAATGTAGTTTTCATGTGATGTGATGAGCACTTCGCCGCACATTAGCAATATATTCCTCCATAACACTTAAAGTGTGATGAAGATCGACCTGTTTTTATCTTGCAGCTGTACAGTTCAGTGGACTTTGGAAGGAAATGGCAGCTTGTTCATGACAACGTGATGCCAGGCCGATTCTATTGGTATGATGATATGGCTCCTATGCGTGAGCTTTTTTTTTCTTTCTTTTTTTTACAGTCATTGATTGTAATTTGTTTAACGATAATGTTCATGACCCTGTCCTCTGTGGGAAGGATCGAGTGACATCCTGTCAAACACAGATCTATCCCGTGGCAGTCGAGCACAAAGCTGATAACACCCATGTCACGTAGACCTGAAGAAATATTGCCTCCGTTTTTTCCAAAGCACAAACATGACATGCTGTTTTTGTTGTTGCTGTCATTTACTAATCTCAGCGAGACAGTGAATATTGATGTGAGCCCGTTTATCCCTGTTTGTCATGGTATGCGTCAAATCCAAGTGTGTATGTTTTTTTTTTAAGTCAGTAAAGAAAATGACATTGGTTGAAGGACATCCTCTGCACACGCATGAACGGCGAGGTGTTTGATAAATAAGAACAGCACAGCGGGTGTGGTGGCACCCAAAACAATGCATTATTTGTGCTCTTGAAAACCGTAACATCACTCACATTATATCAAATGGCTATTTTTCAAAATAGTGTTGCAGCCAACCACTGTTTCATAACTACACACATTTGCTTCGGTGGATATTTATGGGAAGAGGTGATGTTTTGTCATCTCCACCTCTTGTTGCTTCCACTGTTGATTCTTTGGTGAATTGAGATTAATTGCCATTGGTGGAAAAGATTCTACATTGAATGATAGAGACAAAAACACCTAGCTATGTGTTTCACACAATAGGGATATCCATCTACAGCTGTAACACACAGCCTGGAACCCCCCCCCACCATCGTTTATTTCATTCTCGTCTGTCTCTTTCTTCTTCATCTTCCTCCACCCTTTTTCTGCTCCTCTTTATTTCCTCCTCGTCCTCTCTCCTTTTAAGGGCGGTAATGGGGCTGGACAGAGAATCAGATGTGGTCCACATTGAGACGCGCATCGCAAAAGGCCGTGAGTGCTACTACACCCCATCCACTGCAGTAGCAAGACCCAGAGGACCCTCCACCTCTCATTTAGAGCGAGGTCAAAGGGACGATGAGACCCGTTCTGCTCTTCAGATTGGTCCCTGATGTCTAGTAAAGCAGAATAGGTGTCTTCTGACAAAAATGGAGAGTTTTACGGGGTTGATGGATGTTTCTTCCCTTTAATCTATCCCCTGTGTCTCATACACAAACCTCAACTCCCCCTTCTAAACAGCGTGGTATATTTTATCAAACCAATTATAGGATTTTCTTGTTTTGGAAAAAGATTCTCATATTGCTGATGTGGCATGAAAATCTGACTCTGAATTAGCATACAAATTCTTTTAGTCTCAAATAACATCCTGAACTTTTTTTTTTTTTGTAGTGTGACTTTACTGTATTAGCGTTGAGTCTCACCGAACTTGGATTGCAAAAGGGTCGACTGTCTAATGTAGCGTGACTGAATATTTTTCTTCATTGTTTAAACAGCTATTCACAATTAAACCGGAAATCTGAACTATATTTAGCAGATGCTTACTATGTAGCAGCTCTAGCATGCAAAGTGAAGGTAAATGGTTGAGATTTACTTCTGATTGATTTCCTTTAACCTCTCTCCAGGTGCTCAGTACGTGAAGTGCCGAGCCCAACGATGCACAGAAGGCAACAGGCAGTACCTCTTTCCTGGACATGTAGACACCAACTCACTGGTTGTGCAGGATGAATATGTTTTCACGCAGGTTTGCAGAGTAATAAATTACTTGTTTCTTGATTAAATCTAACACATTTTCTTCAAATTTTTACATCAAGGCTTCTGTCGCAGTGAACTTTGATTGTCTCGTGCTTTCTTTTCTTCTTTTCTTTGTGTTTATTTTGGTCTCTTGAGCATCCAATTCATGCTTTTCCATCAGAACCCACTTAATGGCTTTCCCCAACACACCTGTTCCCCACTGGCCCAGTGTGTGTTGATTATGTGTCGTCTCATGTTGTTTGAGTGTCCGCACAAACATACTCCATGCATGGAAAATGTATTTGCTAGCAGAGAGCGCACGGCCAAGGAACTTTGAATAGACAGGTTGGTGTCCTTATTAGCATTCACTCTGACTTTGACTCCAATTAGACAGTGGCAGTCGGGGTCATTATTAGAGATTTAATTTTGAAATGCCCTCCATTGTCATTGATTTCTATCCAGAGCTTGTAATTTTCTCTCTGCAGGTCAGGCCTTATGCATTTTCCTTGTTAGGCTCCAGCTAAGTTTGAGGAAGATAAAAATCAAATGATAGTAGCACCTTAGGGCTCAGTGTTTGTAGTAAATCTTTCTGCACTCCCTTGAATAAATGCCTCTAAATGTTTACTGTTCATTTTTTTTATTTATTTATCCACAGATTAATCTTTTGATATGATATTGCAATACTTAAGCAGTGACCCAGTTTCAGAGTCAACAGGCTTGATCCACAGACTTTATTGGAATGGCTACAATCTAAGAGTGAAAATGTATTTTTTTTTAAATAATTATATCACAGCTTGATTCAGTTCTGATGATTCTATAAAATGCCCAAATTGCATTTAGCAGAGATGAGATTGGCTATTTAGGCAGGGGGAAGATGCTGGTGAGAATAACTGGACACAGGGAGTGTCTACGCCAAGCCGCCCGTGGTGGCATGGATGACTTTCTTGTGACTTTCATTGCTTGGGGCTGTTGGATTTAACTTGACAAAGAGTAATGAGGTTATCGATTGGGCTACAGCAAAATAAGCAGTCTTCAACACCTCCAAACTCTCTTGGGAGAGAAGGAACAGCCAAGTGCAACATCCTCAAAAATGTGGCCTGGGAAAATGCAGCTCATTGATTTTCGATAGATTATTCCATTAGAGCTCTAATGTAGTGTGCTAGGGGACAAACGCCATCCTGCTAGTTGATTATAAAAATAAGCAATCAAACAGTGTTGCCTTGCCTGTAAGTGGATGATAAAGTGGCGGTGCATCTTCAAGACATACTGTAGATAAAGCTAACACAAAACGTTACTGCCTCTTAGCTTTAGACTAATTAAGATAATCATAATAATATCTGTTATGTTAAATTGTAAAAGTGTTTTATCAAGTCAGTCATGTGCTGTGAATTAATGCACTTCATTCACGCGATGTTTTATCTTCATGTCCTCATTTCACACAGTCGACACTGCCTCCCATCCCATTTTGTTGTTTTATTTTATGGATGCTCTACATAGTCCTCGCCATGTAGGAAGAACTCACACTCACGGCATCGATCAAAATGGAAAAATACTAATAAAAGAGTCCCTGACCTAAAAGAGAAAAACAGGGCATCGGGTGAAGTGAAGCTAAAATATGTTTATGTGGTCTATTTAAAGAGTGACAAAGTGTCTTTGGCTTTATTGCAAAGGTAACCAAGTCAGGACGTGCCAGCTACTTTGTCTCCTACATGAGAGAATCCTTCAAGCAGATGAAATTACCGAAATATTGTCTACCAAAGGTAAGTCCAAATGACAACAACTAATGGTCAAATAAAAGATATATTATTGTAAAGAATCAGGATTGATTGTTTTTTTGTTCAGTGTTATTTGAAGAAATATCACACTGTATTAATTCTTTTGTCGTGTTTTATCCTTTCTGTCTTTCATCTGTCTCTCTTTCTCTCCCCCACCCACACCCTCCAACAGGACATGCATATAATCAGTACAGATGAGAAGCAGGTATTTGCTGCAGTCCAGGAGTGGAATCAGAACAACACTTACAGCCTTTATATCTCAGACTCCCCCGGGGTCTACTTTACTCTTTCATTAGAGAACCTGAGAACAAGCCGAGGACCTGCCGGTAACCTACTGGTCGACTTTTATAAGGTTCGTAGTCGGTCTCATTTATGGGCTGCTGCTGTCACTGCACCACCAATTCCCTCTCCAGATTTTTCACCTAGTATTGTAACCCCAGTTCTAGAAATGTTGGGATGTTGGGTGAAACGCAAGTAAGTAACACAAGGGGTGGCTGTAGCTCAGTAGGTAGAGTGTTCAAGGAACGAAAGGTCGGTGGTTCGATCCCCAGGCCCTGCAAGACTACAAGTCGAGGTATCCTTGAGCAAGATACTGAACCCAAATTTGCTCCCCGAGCGCCGGAATGTAGTGGCAGCCTACTGCTCCTCAGGGATGGGTCAAATGCAGAGAAAGAATTTCCCCCTGTGGGATTAATACAGTATCTAAAAAAAAAAAGAAGCAGAATGAAAGTGTTCAATGTAGTAATATCCTTTCGTGGATGCCCTGTCATACTGAGTCATGATACTATCACTTGTTAACCTCTTTACCTGTGGAATGGTCCACTAAGGTGGTTTTGTTACTGCACTGAAAAAATAGTTTGTTGAATTTAAAAAATAAAATCAGAATAAGCATAAAGTTAAAAAACGCAAAATCCATTATCTTTGTACTGTTTTCAAATGAGTGTGTGTCCAAAGGATTCCAAATGACCACACTCTGTTTTAGTTATGCTTTACACTATCAAAACGTTGTTGGAATCCGGGTTGTAGTACTGTAGTTGTCAAAA
Organism: Chaunax sp. Z400; assembly: GCA_037577475.1. NCBI lineage: Eukaryota > Metazoa > Chordata > Actinopteri > Lophiiformes > Chaunacidae > Chaunax > Chaunax sp. Z400. The sequence goes on from CM075193.1 coordinate 14,785,783, forward strand.
ATGGCCATGACATTTTTCAGAGGTACCTTATTTGAATTTCTTTATTTGTCTAACCAACCTGTTTAAAAGCTATTCATTTTGAAATAATATGAAACAGCTAAAAGCAGCAAATGGTCCCATATGAAAAGCTGACAGAAGCAACTTGTTGGTACTTTTGACTCAAATGCACATGTGGAAGTCCAGTTTGGAGGAACTCGAGTATTTCCACTTCAAAACAGCCAAATAAAGCAGTTTAAATTAGTTCAGTTCAAAACCTGAACAGTTACAGCATCATTTTACTTCAGATACTTTAAATACATTTTTGTTGATAATACCTCTGCATTTTTAGTTTATTTCTAATTTAACGTGGTATTTCATTTCTTTCACTCTGTGGTGTTGCTGATTCTACTTTAGTCAAGGTTCTGAACACTTTTTCCACCACCGCTCAAGAAATCAATGATTATTGATTAATTTGCAGTTTCTCTTAAAGCATCACGAATATCTTCAGAGTACCTTTAGAGACCAAATTAACGTTTGCTGTTATCCCTCATAGGTCGAGGGGATAAATGGCATGTATCTCGCCAACAAACTGGTCAACGATCATGTCAAGACTTTTATCACATACAACAAGGGACAGACATGGGCCCTGCTGCCGGCTCCTGCCTCTGATGTGGCTGGAAATAACCTGAACTGCATTCTGGTGAGCTTAAGCCTTTTGGCAGCGGTGCATATTGCTCTTATTCATGCAAAATGTATGTGTGACATGTATCATTCATCAAATGTTTCAGCCTCATCAGCTGCGCTTTGGATGTTCTTTGATTCAGAGCCATGTTTGCACAGGGACAGGTGCCAGCTTCAACATCAGCTTGCCTTTTTAGCCTCTTAACTGGGCACGGAGATGCTTGGCTGCAATATTGTTATTATCAGTGCAAGCCACTGAATGATCGCTTTTAGTTATAGGGGTCCAGACTTTCCATTAACCTCTATGATTTCAATTTACTACCTGTAGTCACACTCGACTAATGAAGGTTAGATTACACCGAATTTCATTATCTGGCCATGTTGTTATTCAGCAGGTATGATATTCACCTAATCCAGTCAGTGTGTTCTTTAGTAATAATGTATAGTGTTCTTTGAGCAGGTTACAGTATGTCTGTGTCGTACGACCAGATACCCATTATGCTGTTGTCTGCATCCCGACCTCCCTCCAACCTCAGCTGTTTGAAAAGCGTTATTGATGTTTTTCACTGCGCTTTAGTCTGAGAGATGAGTGGAAATGATTTGAATCAATTTTGCCAGTTTTATCAGTGCATCTTGGGGAATTTTAATTACATGCCTTGTTTGCTTTAGAATGAGACAATTAAAATGCCCTCTGTGTCCTCTCAGCCTTTTCCTGTCTTTCTTCCTGGCGGACGAGATGAGAGGAACAAACCATCTTTGTTTTATAAATTGTCACAGATAATGTTCGCACTTTTCTCTCAATGGGGAGTTTGAATGCAAAGCTAATCATAAGTGTTGCAGTAAAGACCAATCTGATACATATTGTCTCGACCTGTGCTGAATCTGTTTTGTTGACAGCCATTTTGTTCACTGCATCTTCATCTGGAGATGTCGGAGAATCCCTACACGTCCGGACCCATCACCAGCAAGAAGTCTGTACCGGGCATCATTGTGGCTACAGGTAGAGAGCTACCTAAAGGAGAGTGCATTTGATTTACACATTAGACATGATGATTTCACTCAGTTTTCATCATCTGAGGCATCCCTACTCAGATAAATGTGTTGTAGCAGTGCAACCCTAAAAACTAGTCACACACTGCCCTCTTTGTGTCATTGAAATCAGATACTAAAACTTCATCACCTGAATCTCATATTTTGTGGGAGATTATTAGGTCAGAGTAAATCATAAACATGTCCTCTGGTGGAAAATGAGGACATGCACAGATTCGTAAAAAAAAAATAACTAATGATTTCATTTTGTGATTGTGCATATAGGTGTGTTATGGAGTCTTTGCTATGTAAATACACACAGTGTGAAATTATTCATCTCTTTGTACTAAGGGAATGTTGGAACAGAGCTGTCCTCCACCAACCTTGGGATGTTTATAACATCTGATGCAGGAAATAGCTGGAGACAGGTGAGACCCATCTGCAGCTATACGCTGCATGCATTTACCTTAAACAGATTGTGTTTTCATATTGAAAGTTTGCTGTCGGGAGCGGAGCAAATGCGTTCTCTCAATGTGCACCGATGCAGATTTTTGATGAAGAGCACAATGTTTGGTTTCTTGACAACGGCGGGGCTATGCTGGCAGTCTTACATGCAGCGACGACCATTCGACACTTATGGTAGGTAGTAGCATGCGTCATAATTACTGCGAGCAGGGGCTGTAGATGTTGGAGTTGTGGTGGAAAATTACCTGCATGGGCGTAAGCCGCATATGATTACATTTAATGTTTTGAAATGCTGATGGCAAGTTTGCATGATTATTGTATCGGCACTACAGCTTCAGAACGGTCAGAATTATTTTCCAACAGAAGAGAGTCGGTTACAGCTTTGTACTCGTGGTTGGATATGATGGTTTGAGTGCTTTTATGTAAATGAAAAGTAGAGCAGGGTAGGAATATGAGACAGAGAATGCCCTCATGAGTGCCCCATATCGTGGGAGCTTTGTAACACTATCAACTTTGATGTCCCTGCTCACTATAGCCCTGTCAGAAGTGATTAAGCTCTGAGAAAGGTGATTTGAAACACCCCCCCCCCCCAAAAAAAAGCTATTTCTAATGTTACAACCTGAGTCATATCTTTCTTTTATATTGTTTTGTCACCTTCAAAAATTTACCTGTGCTGAGGGGCATTAGTTCAGTTGTTCAGCTTGGTGTCACAATAGTTTTTAACGTTGGAGAGAATTCAGGGTGCTTCATTTTTCAACTGCAGCGAAGGCAAAATGGCCTGGACTCTTTTATCACATTTCTCTGCAATGTTGTAATATATATTTAACCTCAACAGACAGCTCAACATGGATGGATGGACAGACTACACTCTTTTTTTTTCTTTTTTTTATGCAGGATCAGTCTAGACGAAGGAAAGAAATGGGACCGTCATAGTTTCTCCTTGGCGCCTCTGTATGTGGATGGTGTTTTAATGGAGCCAGAATCTGACAACCACATTATCACGTAAGCAGAGGTGCACAGGTAGAGTCCAGCAGGAATAAAACAAATATCACACTTGAGGAATTAACTTGTCTGTGGATGTAACCAAAGAAGGTCCACCTGATTTCCCCACAACTTTTCATCAAAGGGAATATATTTTGTCTGTCAGTTTAAATTACAGTCTTATATTAATATCTCCGGATAGTCTCATCTGAAATTGCATATTTGTGAATCATCTTTCAGTTTCTTTGGACACTTCAGCCATCGGTCTGAGTGGCAGCTGATTAAGATCGACTACAAGGGCCTCTTTAGCAGGAGATGCATGGATGGAGATTATCAGACATGGCACCTGCATAACAAGGTAACAGGAATATTAAACATTATAGATTTTTTTGTCAACATAAAGAGATGCATGTTTGTCCGTTGTCACTGTAATCGCAGCATACTGGGTTTAATCATTAACCAAAACGTGTCTGTCTGTCTTGACTTTCCAGAGTTTCTTTCAATCTTGTGAATAACTAGATCATATTTGCCTTTGACAGGGAGAGCTGTGCGTGATGGGTGAGAAGCAGATCTATATGAAGCGCCAGCCAGGCAACCGTTGCATGCTGGCCCAGGACTATTCAAGGATATATACCTCAGAGCCATGCCTCTGCACTGCCTATGATTTTGAATGGTAATGACTTCCCCTCTCAGATTTCCCCACTGTGAATACATTATAGACTTTTATCACACTGATCCCTAATTCCTTTCATTACATGTTTACCAAACAGCCCCTCTCCTTTGAACATCTAATTCAATTGCACTTAATTAAAGCTGCTTATATATATTTGCAATCCAAAACAGAAGTATTGGCTTGCAGAATTTCATAGGCCTTAATATCCATCTTACATTGCATATCGACTGGATGACCAATATGACTGTATTCACTGAGTCTAATTATAGTTTTGAAACTGTAGATGGGAGTAAGCAACTTTTCATCGTGCAACCGCAATTAGCATAATGTCAAGTGACTTATTAGAATTCAATTAATAATGAATCACTAAATGAATTTTGAATATCTTTTATCCATCTGTCTGAAATTCTCTTTGATCCTGCTTGTCTGACAATCATGTCTCTAGTTATGCTCTTAAAATGTGCCATGAGGCTCCGACTGCAGAGCGTTTGCCCCGCTAAAAAAGCTTGTTGAAGCTAAATTATTTCAGTAGCAGTGTTTATCATTTTATGAAGTACTCTTTTTTTTTTTTTTTTGGCAGTGATTATGGGTGGGAACGCCAGGCAGACGGGAAGTGCTCCCCTGCTTTTTGGTTTAATCCAAATGGTGCTGCTAAAAGCTGCGGCACCAGCCAAACCTTCCTTAATAGCACAGGGTAAGTGGCCCTCAGTGTTCAATCAATCACAAAACAATATTATTCCATTCCTGCTTGTTTGTCATGTGGTCTCGAACACAAACAGAAAATTCTGCCTCCCTTCCTTAATGGTTCAGAAAATAAGACTCCTAGTAGAGCAGTGCAACCTTGACTGTGTCCTACTTCACTCTTTGTACAAAATACTGAAGCACAATATATGTAGATATGTAGAATATGAAAATTAATGCACAGCTCATTCTGTGTTTTATTAGCATGTAATACGTTTTTTTTTCCATAATGCTTTTAAGGTACCGAAAGGTTTTGTCCAATAACTGTAAGGAAGGAGGGAGGAACGTGTACTCGCCCAGGAGGCAGGCGTGTCGTTCCAGACCACCCCGAGGCCTATGGTTGTCCACCAGTCAGGGAGAGCTCAGTGCCACCGTCGAAAGCAACGTTACTTTCATGGTTTACCTCGACGATGTGAGTCATATCACCAAGGTCTTTGCAGTGTTACGTATTAGTATTAGCATAGCTGTATGTTCCATAAATATAGAAACATAAATAGATACATCAAATAAAAGGGGGAGCCGTTTTCTTTTTTTCCTGGATCTAAAGGAATAACACTTGAGTTTTTCAACTGATTTCAATGTGTTGTTTGTATTCAAGGGTTTATAATATATGTGGAGAACACTAAAAATGTCTCCAGTTATTTAAAATCTCACTAGGTTATAACAGCTGCTAGACGCTTAAGAGAGAGTGTGTGTTGATGTCAGGCGTACATGAACTAAATTGCTTATGTGGTGAAAACAATTCATTTTTGGAAAGCATGTGTATTCCCTTGTTTTTTCTTTTTTTTTTTTTGGAGACATCCCTTCGTATAATTTACATAATAGGTGCAGAACGTTTAATGGAATGTCCACTTAATAGATAGATAAATAAATAAATGAGTGAATGACAAAAAAGGGAACTAAATTCCCATGCCAAGTTTTTGTTAACCTTTATGGCCGTGTAATGGAATGGAAAGCATCAGTCTATGTTAGGTGAGGTGAGGTGCCTGTGCAGAACCCAAAGGATACCATGACACCCACCCCAACCAAAGCCTGTTGACACCGCTGCCATCTGGCAATAGATACAGAAGAATCTGTTGCAGTACCACCAGGCAACAGAACAGCTTTTTTCCGCAGGCTGTCAGAAGCCTGAACTCATCCTCCTCACTCAACCGTGAAAAGTTCTTTTTTTCGACTTGATAATTTACCAATAGCTTGTATACTGTAGGTTTTTGCTTTTTGTTTGTCGCATAGGAAACTACCACTGTTGTATCATGAAAATTAAATTAATCTTAAAATTTACAGTGTACAACTGTATGTTCGTTTTATTATTTACCATATTATTTATACAGTACTATATTTTTTATACATTTTACCTCGAAATCTAAATATGTTTTAGAGCTTTAACTGAATTTTCATTCTGGGGATCAATAAATGCATGTCTTATTTTGTGGATGTCTGCACTAAATTACATGACAATCAATCAAAAAGTTGGCAAGATATCTCACTGAAACACAAGGATGTCAACCTGCAGGTGGCGCTAGATAAAAATTAGGGAATCACAAAAGTCAAAAAGACATATGAATTTGCATATATGGCAACACTTCACTGAAACATTTTTTTTTTCTTCTAGTGACTAGATTATAAATTGATGCTACATACTTTGGGACGCCTTCATGACCTCTTTTGCCTCTGCAGCTCTTTTAACTTTTCTTCTTTTCTCAGCTGAATTTCTGTCTCCATCCACTCTTATTCACCCACAAAGTGTTTGTGACACAGCGTATACAACATTTCAAGTACTTCAGTAGTGGACTGTGTTTACTTCAGTTGGCTTTGGTCTCATTGAGGTATTCTGACATTAAGCTGGAGTGACAGAGGCCATGTCTTACCATCTGTCCACAGGGAGACTCGTTGAGAACCAGCATCCACCTAGACTTTGGGGACGGCATCAAGATCACATACTCTAACCTGAGCAGGACCGATGATGGCATCAAGCACATCTACAGAACGACTGGGATTTACCGAGTGACAGCCTCTGCTGAAAATGGCCAAGGATCTGACAGCAGCACATTGTTTCTACACGTCACCAGTATGTGAATAAGAAACATCATTACTCATTCCTGCCGCGGCGCATATAGCATGAGCTCTTTCATGGATAGTCACGTTCTCACTCTGCTGAATTTCATTTCAGTCATGGTTGTATTACTTTAATCCATTGGAAAATGCAAAAAAAAACACGCATATGGAGCCGAATGTACATCAGCTGCGATCGCTATAATATGTTCGGTGAAGGTGTGTGTGTGGGTGCATTTATTTTTCTGCACAAAACGTGTGCATACATGTGTGCATGTGTGTTGTTGCCTCAGGTCCAGTGGAGCATGTGTATCTCTCAGCTCCTTTTGTAGCCATTCGGGGGAAGGAGGCTAATCTGAGCGTGGTGGTTTGGCCAAGTCACAGCAGAACATTGACCTTCTTCTGGTGGTTTGACAACTGCACTGAGGTGAGAATCTTCTCCTCCCACTCCCAATATTGTTCCACACACAGTCTTTCGTCTTGTTTACTGCAGTCTTTTCCATTCTCCCACTCCTCTGTTGAAGTCCTTGTGTTTGGTGTTTAGTCTACTGAGCTATTACACAAATCATATGAAATATGGCTGCATGTTACTGGACTGTGTCTTTCTGGAGGATCCAGTTAGGATGCCTGGTCATATTTATTCATCACGTTGATAGCGTTCACTGCAGCATCCCTTCATTATACACTACGTCAAGGGCTGCGTGTATGGAGTCTTATATATTCTGCAGAGGATGTAGGACTTTTTTTCTGAGAAAGTCTCTGTTTTTCCTTTTGAAATCCAGCCCATTATAACCTTGGAGGGAAGCATCTCTTACACATTTCAGAGAGAGGGGAAAAACAAGGTCACGGTCCAGGTTGCTTCTGGGAGCACCATAATGCAGGATTCAAAAGTTATAACTGTTAAAGGTGAGTCGGGGAGACAGTCCTCACAGCACTTTAATTGGTACAATGCACGTTACATGAATATGTAGTATGCTATCACTGGGTAAGCGTGATGCATCTTGGTCCACTCTGCAAGCGGCGCCATGTTGATGTCAACGTGGACTCATCTAATGAATAATATGTCACAGTAGGCGAACACGAAATCTTGAGGAGCAATTAACTTCAAGTCGTATGTCGCCAAATGAAAAAAGACAAAACTGCGCATCAGATTAATCAAAAACGGAACCAGATGTAGCACTCATATTCAAAGAGGCATCACTTTATCTTTCTTCCAGACTTCTTCAGGTCAATGCTGCTGTCGTTCTCACCAGCCCTTGATGAACACAATCCTGACATCCCTGAGTGGAGGGAGGACTTGGGGCGCGTGGTGCGGACAGCTCTGTCACAGGTACATCAAGTCCCTATAGTCGTTCCTGGAGCCGACATCAGCCACCAGTGCCTCTCAGGGTTTTTACTATTTTATACCTGTGTGCAGTATTGTAGTCAAAGAAGCTTTACGGTCCATGTGAGAAAGGTTCCCTTTTTTTAGTTTACCTTTGATGACAGTGACCACGCATTGAAGCTGATGTCAAGCTCTTTTGCCATGGGACAGTGTTAGTTTCGAGAGTTTGACTTTGTTGTCTAAACTTTTGAAGCAGCAGTCAGAAGTTTAGCATCCACAGTGAATTAGGCCTGCCTGTTCCATCCCGTTGCCACAGGTGTCTGCGGTTCCCGAGGAGCAACTGCTGGTGTTTTTGTACCCGGGACTTCCATGTACGGCCGAGCTCTTCATCCTACCATATGAGCATACGTCAAGTGAGCACAAGAGAAGCAGTGAGCAGGATCTAGACAAGGTCAGAACCATGAGATGTAGGAGATGTATTCTCTTTGGATGAATTAGGTCTGAAAAGTTTGCTAAAGCCAGCTTTAGATATGCACTAATAAGAGATATGCATCAATATATATACCGTTATACGTTACCGTGTTTGTTTTACATACACTTGAAATATAAAAATGACAAGTTAAAAGATGTAACATGTCAAATTTTTAATTATGGAAGTTAAGGGAAGGGAAGACCCTTTTCAACCTGCTTCCAGTCGTTAAGCTGACCTAAGCGGATTGCCTCCCATCTCAGGCTCCATTATCAACATACAGTCAGGAGGGGTTGCAGTAATATATGTATATGTATGTATTGTATTATGTCTATTTAATTGTTCTAGCAGTTTCTTCACTGCTCTCTTGGCCAGGTCACTCTTGGAAAAGAGATTTTTAATCTCAATGAGGATTTTACCTGGTAAAAGATGTAATAATAATTTCTTTTTAAAATCTGTCATCCAACTATTAAAACAAACATTTATTGAACAATTGCTTTAAGAGAGTTGCCAGTTCATGATATGATTAAACATTGTGATATAGAGAGATTTATTTATATTGATTGTAATATATAGAATAATTTATCACTCTCTTTTTTTATGTTTGTGTTTTGTTAAATACCTAAAACAGATAGCGGATATTTTTGTCACTGCCCTGAACCAAGGTCTGATCCATTTTGAGCTGAAGGCTGATATTCGTATTATTGTGTACGTGACTCAGCAAACTTTGGGTAAGTTAGATATCTTGTGATTTCTGCACACTTGGACCAATGTAATTGTACATTTTAAAAAATCCCTTTGCAGGTAAATTTAAAAAAAGTATTTCAAATGTTAATTTATTCCAGTATACAGTATGTCTACACGTCCTCAGTGCATTTGCTCTTGCCGTTGAGGTACAAAAGATGAGTGTCTTTCTTGGGATGATTTCACCAAGCCAAGCCATTATGAGATGCAGCAGAATACACAGGATTAAATATCTTTCACAGTGCATCAATTTTGCACCTGAGGCTGTGAGACAGTAGTACTTGTTGAAATCAGCAAATCAATGACATGATTGACAAAGAAGGCATTTGGTATGCACTGAGGAAATGGGCCGGATCACCAGGTCATTAGCATATCTCAAAAATGTGTCGATCAACCTTGCGCTGGCTTTACCCTTTTCATCCAACAATGGATCTGTCTTCATTTGTGTCTGCATACAAAGGTCTGTGTTGCCTTTAAAATGATCCACAAAGGTCAAAGACTTCATAGGCATCTCTCAGAAGAGAGATAGACGGGTGGATAGGGGAAATACTTTGAATGTTGCATCTCAGCATTTTAAAAACCATGACCATGCATAAGCTACCTGCATGGCGGAGACCTCCTAAAGCTTTCTTTTAATACCCTGAGGGGACAGCATGCAGAGAGCAGCTCTTCACACTGTTGTTGTTACATGACATGGGGTAATAAAAGTGTTTAGTGAATTTTTAAAAAAAAGAAAGAGTCAAACTAAGTTGTCGTGGACAAAATGTGATGTTCATTTGATGTGTTTGTCTTTTAGCACCGCTTGTAAATTCAAACTCCATCCACAGTGGGTCGGCCATGCTGATGCTCCTCACTGTGGTGATGGTTGGTTTAGCAGCATTCTTCATCTACAAGTTCAAAAGGTGTGTTCACTTAGATAAGAAGGTTAATTGTGATGCACTCAACTGAAAACCTTCCCCAGTTGATCTGCCTATCTGCTCATCATTAGGAAAATCCCTTGGATCCATGTTCAGACTGAGGACAGCCATGAGAAGGAGCCAGAGGTGATCAGTACAGTCGGACAGAATGACAACATGTCCAAGGTCAAGCTCAGTGAGTTTCCCTCTCCAAATGAATTCATGGAGAAGGAGCTGGAGGCCAGGAGCAGAGGTACATTTACTTTTCACCACCATGAACAATAATTACTAGGGATGCATCAATACTTGGGTATTGGTATTAAGTACTGGTACCAATACGTATTGGTATTGGTATAAGTATTGGGTCTGATACTGGGCCCATGTACTCATAACATTACTCTGATACCTCTTTAAGGCAACGTAATATTATAATATAATATTATAGTATCTTCTGTTAGTTGAGCAGGTAGGTGGAGGAGGAGTGATGCCACCAGTGTGGAAATATTTTAATAAAGGGATGATGACAAAAGTAAAGTAGACTGCAAATTATGCTCTACTATACTGTGGAGAGGAGGTGTGAAAAATAGACCTTTTAATACATGCGATTTGATTAAACACCTGAAGAACCAGCTAGCAGAATGCTAGCAGCATGCTGACACCTACAACAGCAGACAACCCACAAGTCTGTAAAAATAATGGAAGTGCTTACCCAGCATATTGCTCTTGATGATCAGCTGTTTGGTTGTGGATATTATGGATTCTGTCGTCTCCTCGGCGTACTAGAGCCCAAACATGTGGTTCCCAGCTGTAACGACATCACAGACACTGTACTGGCAAAGCTGCACGACTGCACGTGAAAAGGCACATTAAAAGCACAGCATTTTGGACTTTTTCTTGTCTGTTTTGGTCTATTGCACACACTGTAGTGAGTTTGTTACATTGCATCCTCCGTGTCCTGGTTAATAAAACAAATTCTGAAGGTAACAAACATCTCGTTATTCCTGCAAACATCCAAAAATCCGTTTAACTGCGCAGTGGAAAGATAAGGATTTTACTCCAGGGCCATCCTTCATGCGAAGCAAGAGAGTAACACCCAATGTACATAAAACATGTTTTGACAGTAAACTATAATAATTTAATAAAGTATAATAATAATAATATAATAATAAGTACTCGTTTTGGTAAATGGTATCGGCAAGCACTTAAATGTAAGTATTCATACTCTGTCTGACAAAAAGCGGTATTGGTGTATCCCTAATAATCATGTATTGTGCTGATTATAAAGCATTTTAAATAGTGGTGGAAGTTAAGCAACTGTTGAGTACAGCACTTGACAATATATTAAGTTACCTTCCACCACTGATTTTAAGTCGATGTATTTTAGGACATAGAGTTAAAACTATTTGACAGCTATATTTATTATCATTTAATGCTATATTTATGCCAGGACTAAATAAAATACAGAATATATACATCTGCGTGCATTCATACAGGACTTAAATATAACTGCCACCTGAGACACATTGTCGCAGTTTAATTGAAGTCTCTTCAATGACCGAGGCGTCCGTACATTGAAATGCAGGAAAATACAAGGTGCTGGAATGTGACTATCAAAGCAATGTCAAAAAACTGCACACCACAAGCAAAACGTAAGCACATAACCAGATATCAGGACGACAAGACAACATCAGGATATCAGGATGACATTAGATGGGATGTTTTTAATATGAGAGCCATTTGGTCCCTGCAGAGAACGTGGATTCTTTGACAAAAGTAGCATTGCAGTGCTCCCGACACAGAGGTGTGGGCTGCAGCCATTTTTTTCTGGTCATTCAGCACTTTCTGCTATTCTTCATTTCTCAGCTGTTTCTAACTTTGCTGATATGAAACAAATTAACTCCTTTTTGGTCACTTTCAAAAAGTGTTTATTTGCAAATGAGCAGTGTGACCTGAGACCTTTTGGGCTTTAAGGGCTTTAATTAAATTATTTCATAACCTGTTGTCCGACGATTTCAATTTCACTCTGATGCTTGGTTTGTTTCTGATGCAAACTGATGGTGGCTGAGATGCAAACACTATGCTAAGTCTTTTGTAATTAGCCTCAATCAATTTCATGTAATAAGATCTGGCCACATGCTGCGCTATGTCTCATTATTGCATTGTGAATACTCTGACATGTGGTTTTAATTATATTTAAAATATACTTACAGTAGCATTAAGTGCAAAGAAGAGTACAGACATGCATTTCCTCTGAGTTTTATCTTCCTCCAGTCAGTGTGATGCATGCCTCTTACCAGAGGAAAATCATTAACCAGGTTTAATTTAATTAATGTCTCTGTTCAGTGATTTTATGTTTTCTCATTTTAGTCCAAATGTCTTAAAAACTATAAGAAGAATCTGTCCATCCATTAATAGTTGCACAGTGCATCGAGAGAAAGTCACAGTAAAAACAACTCACAAAGGAAGATTTCAGCATTTAAACCAGGATTTGTAAAATGTAAATTTAGATACAAGTTTGGTTAAGGAAATGAATTTGAAGTATGTTGAAAACTAACAAGTTCTAAATGATTAACATGACAGCTTATGTTTACTCATATTTCATAATTAGCAGAAGTTTACATTTCAAGTGGAATTAGAATTAATTAAGCGATGAAAGACTTTCAAGATTCTCCTGAATGCTGCATCGTGAGACACAGGAGGTCATCGGATCAGATCTAGCTAGCCATCACGTCAGTATTTCCTGATGTTCAAGACGCAAAATGAATAGCACACAACCACTGTTCCCAAAAGGGATTATGCTTACACCATGGGGTACACAAAGAGTTGTTGTGGGGACATGCAAAGCAATGTGATCTGCATGTTCAAAATCAAACAATCCATTAAATAGACACACAGTCTTAAATAGTCCGAATAGACCAGTCGCACTCCTGAAAACACACTCGTATAGTGTTCAGGAATATGAGCTCAAGAGCACCCGTCTTAACAAATGGTGAGTTTCTCACTGTTTCAAGAGGATTTTATACACTCGGGGGATTTAAGTGGATTGTCACATCTCCAGCATGCCAATAGCACGATCCTGGTCATGTTGCCCCAGCCATGCAATTCTTGAAGATCCCATTTTCTCCCGAATCTTCATGCCTTTTTATGGGAGTGAGTTGGTTAAATAAGGGGAGTGGTCATTTGAGATTAGCTGGATAAAGTCATCATGGCTATTCTCCCTCCCAAAAATGTGTTTTTTAGACTCAACAAAAACTGCCCTACATATAGATGTATAACCAATTTAAAAAGAGAGAAAAGATTTTCTGAAGAAATATGAAAAATTTCACTGGTGTGTTTTTAAATCACCTGAGTGTAAATAGGCTGTTTACAGTATGTGTGCGTGTGTGTAGGGGGGCTTACAGACATGAAAATAAATACATATGGTTGGAGTGGTGGGGGTGAGATAGCTGGAGGTTTAGTGACTTAAGGGGTAAGCATGGAAAATACAGCATATAGAAAAAATTAAATCACCGCCTCAAGGTTGCACAGTATATGCCAATCAGTCAAGTTGCAGTTTGCATCCATGTCTGAACAAACTCACTCATTATATGTAGAGAAGATTCAGAAGGATTAAGTGCTTTTTCTTTTTTGCCACAATGAAAGTTGTCATTATATTAACATGTATAACATCAGTGAACATCTTGCTGTCCTCACTTAGAAACAGTTTTTACGGTGAAGTACAGAGAACTGAAGTATTGAGAACTGCCCAACATTGGACTTTCAATGGACTTAAAAACACAAGTCTAGGAAAATGATATTGTTTTACCATTACCACCATCACAGGTGATTGTTATTGTTACTGCAGGCTGAATGCAAACATCTAAGAGCTACTATCTGCCAATTTAGGGCACCTCTTGAGTTCTCTTAAATTTAAGAGCATTTAATAATCTTAAAATTAATCTTAAATTTGTGTCATTTAATAATAAATAAACAACTTTGAAGGTCAAGTCTATGTGTAGGAATGAAAGTGAAGTATTGAAGTTTATTTTTCACTTAGTACGAGTGCAAAATGTAATTTTTATCAGTTGATGAATTCAGGCCCAGGTTTCTTCCCTCCTGGACACTCAGCCCATCCTGGCTGGCAGAAAGTGATTAAGTAACTTTTGTGGAGGCTCAGTGGGCAATTAAAATTTGGCTGCAGACTACATTTAAATTTTACTCAGATGTAAAAGCAATTTAATTCTCATAAATCATATTTTCCTTAGCAAATCTGAACTGACTGCCAGATCTCCTCTCTACCTTGATGAATTTACTGCCAGGTTATTAGTTATATAGGTGAATAATTAGCTTCATGCAGCTTTGCCAGGAGATAAAAGTGCCACCTTTGAAATAACTAGCATCTACACAATCCGAACAACCTCTCACAGCGATCCTGTCCTTTCAATCCATCCATCAGTGGCTCAGCCCTGCTTGTAACGGCCATGTTCCCTCAGATATAAGGGGCATCGCAACAAAACCTTCACGCTCATGATGTGTAAAAACTTAGGCAAACCATTTAATCTTCATGTAAAGGAAAATTAGAAAGCACGAATGATTGTTTGATGTTAAAATCTCCTAAGGGCTCTTATACTCTATCCCAAAATATATGTTGAAGATATCACAGATTCTAGCTCAGAGTTGTGTTTGCAAAGATTCTCTCTCTTTATTCTTATTTCCTCAAAACAAGCAAGTTGTAATGAGCATGTGATGTCAAAGCAATAGACTCTATGAGTGTTTCGTCAATTTTTATTTTTTTGTTTGCATGTTTCCAGGAGGAATTGGAAGAAATATGGAGAGAATTGTTACAAGGGAATTTCCAAACTGTACTAATGTCTAAAACAAGCTTTCTGTTACGGAGTAAGTACACATTGTTGTTACAATTGTGCTGAAACTGTTTGCTTTGTTGGCATTGTTTTTTATTTAGCTTAGCTGCTATTGTTCAGAGTCATGTTTTAAACTCATATGGATAGAGTTTGTATGTACTTCACAATACTTGATGAAGATGAATCCATCAAGCCAGAGAATTGGGCCTCTAGTTTGAGGGCGGTGATTGCTGAAATTTACTGATAACTATGAAACCAAGCACAAAATTTACCTTTAGCGTCAAGATTTGCTAGTTCTACTCTGACAAGTATGTATTGCTCATATAAGTATTTAATGAATATTCAGGTGTCCTTGAATAATTTTAACAAATTCTTTACTGCCTGTTACATATCATATTGTATAATTATATATTGACATATCACAAGGTATAAAAATATGAAATATCTTGACACAGTGTAAACAAGGAAGTGCCACTGACTCGTGGGTCAGAACAAGAATGTATAGGTTTTACTGTATACATCTATTCTATAGCGTTGATAATGTTTTGTTTTTTTTACTTAAGCATTGAGTGAATTATTATGATTCAATATGAGGATAATTAGGCCCAAAATGAATACTATAATAACATAATGCAATCCTTCAATTGACAGACTAATTTAATGTAGTAAAAATGTTTTTTTGAAATCTTACAGTACTTATCACTAATGTTTCCCTCTAAGCATAATGTCGACTCATAAATTGAACCAGCAGGCTGTAAAATCTGTGTAGTGTAACTTTTTTTAATATATTATTTTATGACTTCTCTTTATATTCTTAATGGAAATACAACCCAAACAACAAAGATCTGTCTCTCTAAGACAGGCAGCTCTACCTCCATAAGACATGTTATCATTATTTTAAATAAAACACTATATGCTCTGGATAAATGCATTTACCGCCCTGTAACTGGAGGTTTTTGAGTTTTGAATATAAAGTAAAGTGGGGAGAGAAAGAGAGAACTAAATATGTAGATGCTCTGTCAGATAACATGGTGCTTTCAATTACTTTTTCTCAGCTGATGGTACCCAACAATAATGTGATATATGGACGTGAAAGTAACATCTTAGAAGTGGAAATACTGGAAACTTGTACATAGAATAAGATGGGATGTAAGTCTATTCAGTAGCTTAATCCTAATCTTTTGTAAAATTGACCCACTGAACAGGCAGTAATATATTTCTGTGACTTTAAAGGGACAGTTCATCCCAAAAGCACTACTTACCTGTAGTGTTATTTATCCATCCAGTTCAGGGGTCACGAACTGTCGGCCATCAGGCCAAATCCGGACCAGGAGAGGATGCCAAAGCTTTTTGGCATAACAGGAAAAAGATCCCTTATTAAAGGGATTTTTAACAGGCATGAGGACAGCTCAATAGAGCCATCTGGGTCCATCGACTACCAATAGGGTGGTTTAGGTAAAACAAAAGTGAGAAATGACATTGTATGGATTAATTGGACCCGGTCATAAAGTCCAGATATCTAGCAAAACTTGACTTAGTCTGTAAAATTGATCCATACAAAACAAAGAAAAATTATTGGTCATTTTATCAGGTCGTGGGCCGAAATCACATATCACAATATAGTGAATTACTTGGTGATAAAGCAAAGTGCTCATACATGGCATGATTTCTATCTGTCAGCCTACAATGTGCACAATGCCTACAATATATGGACGGATGAAGGAAAGTGAGACGCACTTTTCAAGCCTTAGTAGTCATACACGTTTATCATCGTGTTAAATCTAGTCTGGGAACCGAGTCAGATTGTCAGCATACACATGTATTTCATATCTTTTTATTTACAAGCATACATATAGTCATGTAAAGTTGCAATATTTTGAATATAAATGCTGTTTGTCTTTGAAAAAGTTCAATTATAGCTTTCTTGTTTGTCAGGAAATATTGTTACGTACAGATGACACGCTTGTGTTGCTCAAAGTGCCAAAAAACAAAACACAATGAACAACAGCAATGTCTTTTTCCAGAAATCATGACCTAATTTCTCAAGGTAATACACAAACATTGTTGTGAGCAGTTTCTGTGCTGTGATTTTTTTTAAAAGAAAGGAAGGAAGAAAAAAAAAGTTCCTACATGACACTGCTCACAACAAGTTAGTGGATTATCTTGAACCATCTAACCAGGTCATGATTTCTGGACAGAGGCAGTGCTGTTGAGTTTTTAGTGCCATCTAGTTCCATTAAATTTGAGAGACAGCTGACATCTTTACAACCCATATCTCCAAAACTTGACAAATCACACCAAAACATTCAAGATGGATAAATAAAACTGCAGGTAAGAGGGAAAATGTTTGTTTTGGGGGTGTACTGTCCCTTTAAGTCTCATAACAAGCTGTATCTCTTTTATTTATTTATTTATTTATTTATTTTTATTAAATTTTTTTACAGTAGCATGCCCTAATTATCTGTGATGAAAGACTTAAGACTACATAAGGGTGAGCAACTACTGTATAAATATATATCATGGCTGGTTTTAAAGTTTACTTGACACATTAAAGTAATCAAACACCTTGTCAAATAGTCTAGTTGTGCAACTGCAAAAAGTTTTGCATGATCTATGATATTGTCCATTTTTGTCAGTTTTTGTCGATGATAAAAAAAACAACATCTTGTTATTAATCATATTTCTTACTGTGAACAAATTGCCATTTAAAAATTGTTCAAAATAAATGTATTTTTATATGGAATTATATTTTATTTTCCTATTGCACTTGCACCTACAGAACACCATGGGTTGTAATAAAACATGTAAGCGAATGAGAAATGTCATCGTGACATAAACCTGGAAACAAATGCATTCATGGAGCTTTGTTTTTGAAGCATTTTATCTGAATCATAAAGCCCTGTGCACAACTGTATTAACATACTTTTAGAGTGAACCAATCACAAGCAGCAAGCTCTAAATGCAGGTATCAATACATCCGAGACACATTAGATACTATTGCTTAGACCACATTCGGCTGAATATGTCGACATTCTTTTAGAATGTGTACGCAACTGTGTCTTGGGCAACACTGCAGAACCGCCTACTCAACTAACTGATAAGCAGAAGTACTCACTAATTTGCACGCCAATGGCGTTAAAGTGCTCAAGAACAAGAAGAGGCCAGAAAAACAAGCTAAATTCATTCTTGCGGATGGTGGACGGAGTGCTCACACACTTGGGCCATTTGGACTAATTGCTCAAACTTACAAACTAAACTGCCATAAACTTTTATTTTATGGCAGTGAAGGCATGCGGAGGGCATTTTTGCCTCCCACCAGTTAAAAACAACAATGCATTTGGCCTTTGCAAACAGAAATGATGTGTGTTGATTTTCAAATTGAGCAGAGAACTGAGATCCATAAGCATGTGGTCATTTTTAGGTGAATGTGGAGACACATTCTAATGCCAGGTGTCCACTTCTGCACGTGAAGCTATCCACTTGTGATTAGATCAACCCAGATGGATGTTAATGCCAGATGTAAACAGAGTACCAGGTGTCTTGTGGCAGCCGGTTCATCAGTCTCATTGTTCAATTTTTAATGATCCCACAGAGGGTCTCAAGTTGGTTTTAATGGGCAGAAGTTTGAGCACACCCATATTACGATTTCCTATCAGACACGTTCACAGAGCTATCACTTGATCGCTTAAGGTGCCAGCTACAGATGGTTCCTATGAACACATACTGAGGTAGCTGAATGACGGGAAACAGGGAAAGGAGAAGTACTGGCATTGGTTTGGCTCCTTTTTCAATCTCAGATTAAGAAAAAAAAAGTCTTGCAAATTAAAATGGCAAAGAGACAAGAGGGTTGGAGGACAGAATTGTCTGGTTGATTGGCTTAAATGACTCCTCACACAACAATCTTCATCACTCCCACAGCCATCGATGCCCCAAGAGTCTTATTCTTTCTTCTGCTCTCTGTCTGAATTAACACCAAGGCCTTTCTCTAACTGCCCTGGGATGTTCGGTGGTACACAATCAAATTGAACAGTGACAATCACTAATGGATGATTCGCTGCAGCCAGACACCACTGTAATGTAGCACTCAATGAAAGGAAACATGCTCATCAATTTCACACTGTGGCTAACACAATATTGCTGTAGGTTATTGTTGTGGGACATTTTTCATTCAAGGTGCTATCCAGTCGGGGAAATCTCCCTCGACTTTGTGTGTGTGTGTGTGTGAGAGAGAGAGAGAGAGTGTGTGTGTGAGAGAGAGTCGATTTCCTGGAGAGGGATAATTAATTTGTTGCACAGTGGGAGAGCGGAGGAACCAGCCCATTAGAATGACTCCAGGCTACTTGGTGCTTTTCATTGTCCTCCTGGTCTGCCCCATTGTATCATGCAAATGGCTATGCTGAAAATGTGAGCATGCTAAGCAACGCTTGTTAGAGACAAAGGACAAAAAGCAACAAATTCAACCAAGTGAGGGTGCCTGTCGATCAATTTCGTGGCTCACAGTCAGCTGAGGTGGAGTCAAGGTTCTGTCCTTCATGAGGGCTGTTGACTGACTAAATCAAAAGGGCAAATAAATCAACAGATTTTAACACATTTTAACGGATTAAAAATACACTATGCTTTTTTTTTCCATCCCTCCAACATATAAATGACATGGGATGTAGTCGTCAGTCTGTCCATCCTTCTGTAATCATTTTTTGTCTGAAGCATATCTCGCAAATACATACTAGCCTCAACAAATTTCACACACGTTAACCATGATACACTCTTGTATGAATTATTTTAACAACCAGCCACAATGCATTAATCTTGTTCCTGCTTTATTTGCAACCACGGTTACTTCTGCAAGATCAAATGAAAAACATAGAAACAACTCACTGTATAATCACGCCACTTGTAATTAATGAGTTGTCAAGCCTCTGAGAAATGGAAAATACTGCAGTCCACTATTCATTTTTTTCCTAATTAAGATGTAATTTATGTATCTTGAAAGAGGGGGAGGAAAAAAACCATCATGCAAATATGTTCACAGTTGTATTCACATGTTGATTATTGGGACTTAATGGGAAAAAAACGTTGTTCAATATATAACAAGCACAAATTGAAACTCTTCTGATGAGCGCTGTAGAGATGACGTTCATCTGGTAATGAGCACGAGTTTATTTATGCTTCAGGCTCAATCGTGGAATTGGAGGGAAGAGGTATGGAGAAGCCTCCAGTCAATTTGTCTTACTGACATATGATGCTGACAACACTTAAAAAAGAAAAGTTTGATAAAGTAGAACTTCAGTACTTATCCCAAAAGAGACAGCAGCTGACCAAAGCTCTGTGCGTAGGCTGAGCCTTGTTGACAGGAGATACGTCTCCTCTATCTCTGTGTCCCTCACAGCAAAGGAGATGAACGAATCTGCAGCCTTTTGTCCGTGGAGTCCTCTGGGGCAAACCTAGAACAGACTGCCGGCTCCTCTGCAAGTGCTGTAAACTCCATGTGGGGATGCTGGTATCATTATGGTAGATAAACAGTCCAGAATAAATAAAAGGTGTTTTAGCGCATCTGAAAACGAGAACATATTTCCATTCAAACCTTGTGTAGTTTCACCATTGCTATGCTTTCTGTAAATAAAAAAAAAAGGCACTGCAGCCTTCACAGTGAGATCAGTTCAGGGAAAAACAACAGAAAACATGAGAAATATTCTGTAACTGTCTCAAGGAGAACACGTCTTTTAACTAAAGCTAGACGAGAACTGAATGGCTGATGAATTTTCAACTATCAAGTACTGTAATTAATTTAAATACAGATGTGGCACGGTAGCACTTTTCACTGAACTACAGCAAGTGTTTGCTGCTTTATCATAGCTTCTTTGTCAACACAAGAATTTTAATCAGAAAATGTACATTTCGTTCACTTTGTAGATACTAGACTATACAAACAAAACGCTCCAGGCAACAGATAAATATGAAGCAGACGTTGAAAGTTGTTCTAACGGTCAGCAGTCTAAGTGAAAGTAAACCATCAAACATAAGGTTGATGCTGCAACAATACAGAATACGTGTGTATAATCTGTTTTTAAGAAGTTTTACAAATCATGTTATGTTAGCATTCAGTCCGGGGTCATTTAAAATTATTTATTTAAGTTTCCGAAACAAAACCAGTCACTCAGATTCTCATCTTCTGCTGCATATGTACCTAAGTATGGAGTGCATCCACGTCAATTGTCTGTTCTTATTTTTGTTATGACATATAGAGCATTTTCAGCGGCAGGCTTAGTGGAATAAACAGATCTGGGACTCGAAGCCCTCCCTCATCTTCTGGATATTGCAAGCTTTCATTTGATGAGAATCTGGTGATGAGATTTACTGATTGTGCAGGGCTTAATGAATCTGCTTGCCTCACTGTCTTACTCAGATGAACTATATTTCCACATAGTTCAACGAAGCAAAGTTCACAAACACAAAACCCAAATAACTTTGAAATTGGAGCATTTTAGGAGATATTACTATATTTAACTTCTGTTCCGCTGCTTGATATTTTCCTATTTGAGCAGACACAGCTGTAACCAGCCGAAACAAATAACTTTTACTTCTCCATTATGGATGTACAGTATTTACATAAAAAGATCAATGTCCTTGCAAAAATACAAGTATTTTCAGTCAAAAAGTGTCCCTTTTCAAGAAGCGAGTAGAAATCTGTACAATCTCCTCAGAGGGATTAGGCAGCACAGTGCGAACTGATCCATCCATGCATGGGTAGCAAAACACTCGAGACCATTCATTGTGACTGTGGTTTCGTAGCTTGCTGGAAGTAACTGCCAAAGAAGATGTATTGCTTTGGAGTCGGTCATAGACTTGCAACATTAAAACACATGGGGCGCTTCATCAGAGAGCTTGATGTCTGTGTGAGATGGCAGGTAGCCTGGCAAGGGAGGGGGAAAAAAAGGAAAGAGACAGGATGAATTTTATGTCACTATTTGCATACGGGTGTATTTTTCAGGCAAACACATTTATCTTGGATAGGTTGATTGTTTACCTACAGCTAGAGGTAAATCAATTGGAACATCACAGAGTTTTCCTGATGAAAATGCTTTCAGCGCTCCGCTTTCCTAATGCACTAATTATTTTATTGGCTAAAATAATTCACAGAGACATTCTCACCACTTTAGCTTGCATCTGATTGTGCTTCACTTACCTATAAATAATGATATCTTGCCTTGCCTTGCCATGCCGGACTCAGTTTAGCGAGTGCATAAATAAGCAGCGCATATTAATAAGTGTATCTCGGTGACTCACATGATAATGCAGGGTCAGGTAGCATTAGCACTTAACAACAGGTGAATATGTTATATCTCTTCCCTGTCAGTGAGCTTCAACTTGTTCCTATTGGAAATTGCAAATAATAATCAGAACTTTTGCAATTACTTTCTTTGCTGTACTCAAGGGTCACTTCAACCATTTTACAGAAAACTTTCTCCCTTACCATTGTGATATCCAATTATGCTGATTGTTTTGGTTTTCTATATCTGTCTCAGTGATTTCTGCCAGATCTCAAGTGCAAAAGAGGCAAATTAAGTTTTGATTCAGTTGCTCACAGCAGAAACAGAAACAGCGTTCCGCTTAAGGGGAGGTTCACATCAGCCTTCTTTATAATCTCACTGCGGCAACATTCAGCGCAATAAGTGGTTCATGAGATCGATGCTGCAGTTTATAGTCTGATAAAAGAAATATTGAACAAAAAAAGTTGATAGTAATTGGTGAGTTTTTGTCTCCATGTCAGGACGTCGTCCAGTAAAACATACCCAAAATGACAAAAAGAAAAATGCGACTCGTAACATTATATGTTCTCCTCTATCGTTTCAAATCACGTGATCTGGTGTAAAACGTCGCCTATACATTAAGGAAAGGAAAGAAATGCTGCAAGCTCAAAGCATATAACCTAATACAAGGCTTTTCTCCTCATCTCCCATGCAGTCTCCTATTAACCGGCAAACTTAGATGTTATGTAAGTGAATCGCCAGCTCCACTGTATACTAATTAACAAGAATAAGAATAATGACATTTCTAAACACACTGCATCACTGTTTCTGCAAATGCACGAGGAAAAGTGCAATGGAAGTCTGATCCAAGAGGTCACCGAGAGGAAGTAGGAAAAGTGTCTTTGATTTCATCACGTGTACGCTACTGGCTTCAATTTACGCGGTGGAAGTGTGATGTGTCGTACCTTTACGCCTTTACTCTTCACCGTTCCCTGTGAACAGGTTTTATTCAAATGACTTTCTTCTAAAGGAAAAGTGAGACAGTGTGTTTTGTGGATTATCTAAAGTAAGGGGGGAACTGTTCCGGGAGAGAAATGATGGTGTTGAAGTTTCCGCATTTGGCTTTTTTTTTAAGCTGTTGGCACTAAAATTCGATTGCAAAAATCTCAGAGATGGATATCTTAAAATCCAGGAAAATAAAACCACTGGATACCACTAAATATAATTTGGAAAATGTAAGCTGGGATTGGCTCCAGTCCCTACAGGTAAAACTAAATGCTAATAATATGAAAATGTTTTTTCGTCATTTGGGCAGTTTACCAACCATGTGGTGCTGCCCCTTCTCATTTTCAAAACTATTCCACACATTCTAGGTGATGATTACTTTCATTATTATCTGTAAGTGAGAGAATACAACACTACATGAAGCCTAAACCTTCATTCTCCAACACGAGAACCTGAATCTGAATAAAACCCAGAGTGTACTGTTGCTTAAAGGAAGAAACTGGCACATTAATACCTCTGCTTTTTGAGTCCAGCTGTACATCCACATGATCCAGCGAGGTCAGCTTGTCGGCCTCAGGCTTTGGGACGGCTATGGAGGTCACCGTCGGGATGACCTCTTGTTCTTTATCGGGCTGCTCCGCTGTGTATGTGTTGATGACCGGAATCTTCCTGTAGGTCATGCAGAGGAGAGAAAAAAAAAAGATTTTAAGTCAGAGAAGTTAATGGAAACCTGCCATCAGCTCTGTTTTTACTAATGCTTCCACTGTGCATAATGTGTCACACACTATTTTTAACTGTTAAGGATGAGAGAGGATTGCTTGAAAGCTAGAAACTAGGGCATTTTGCGTTCCACTGGGCTTTGCTCTCTCACTTTCATATTGTTCACCTCACTTTTCAATCAATTTTTCATCCCCTCAGATGCACCCCCCCCCAATTCTGCTTAAAACTAACAGCATTTCTAATTTCAGATCCATCCCCTGTGATTTTGTGCTGCAGCTGGCGCTGTGACATTTGAGGCAGCTTTAGAAACTCAAAGTTGACTTCTTAATGGTTTAATTACAATTCTGAAAGTTAAACCTGAGCAATGTCTTACATTTATAGTAAGTAAAATTCTACTTAGTCCAGAGGAACCTAACTATTCCCCCTATGATTGGCAGGGGATTACCTGCAGCAGAGGATGCTGTTTACTGTGTATCCCTCACTGTATAATATTTGTTGTCTCAGGACTTATCTCCTCAACCTTTCCTGCCATTCCGCAGAGTATGCCTCACCTTGAATGGCTGTGTTTAGCATTTCCAAAAGGTCAACCCTCACATTGTCAGATAGATGAATATTGATAACTGCAGGACTCTGACACCCACTCAGCTCTCTGGGAGAATTGATTAGACTGTCATTCCCTGTAATATTCTGCAGATTGAGACAGAGGGGAATTGTCTTATTCCTCAAGCTATTATTGTGACGCAAATGTCCATAGCTCAGAGATATATGGAGTCTGAATAATTGTGGGGAGTTTTAGGAGTTCAGCTGTGAGGTTGCTTGTAGATAATGGGGCTGACTCTAAATAGTTGTTGACACTTTCACTTTCTTGCTAGATATGCCTCATATGTGGTTACAACTATATCCAGTATACAGTTACCTTTTAAATTTATATATGACAAAGACGGCCAAGCCCATCAGTACGACTGACACGAGCATGATGACTGCAGTGCCACTGTGGCCACTATCACTGCCGTCCACAAGAGGAGCTTTAAGGGAGAAAAAATGAAAGGGGAATTGAGTGCATGTGCAAGCCAAATGAGGACAAATGCATATATTTATCTTATATGAATAGAAATATATATAACAATCTTATTAAATGACAATGGAGAATCGTTGTTGGATGAATTGAATGTCAAATTATCACTTCATCTTTTCTTCATGCAGGATATTCCACTGATTACTGCTCTTCAGGGAGTCCCACATATACAGTATTGACAACATACAAGACAATTAATGCACAATAAACCGTCTGTTGATCAGGTTTGAAGTCCAGATTTCACTTTATATTTTAAAGCTTTAAGACTATTCTGTTCCTATGTGGCTCCATCCAAACTGGAAAAAAAAATTAAAAACCTGGCCTCAAATAAGAACAATATCGTAACGATCACCTGAAATGCTCCCCTTTCCCCCAAAAATGGATTTGTACAGGTAGGTGTGCGGCAGAGGCAGAAGACTCACCTGGAGACAGCCGTGTGGCATGCACGTTCACCTGCATCCCCAGTTTAAGTGTGATCTGAATGAGGTCTTGGTTCAAAGCACTTAGCAGAACCTGAGAAAGCTATAAGGAGGAGTGACAGAGCAGAGAAGACTCTGTTAGCGGCAGCTGCGCCGCAATATTCCACAGCCATCAATATTTCAATTGCAGTCATTTCATCCAACGGCCTGAATTATGAATCTGAATTTTTGCTTCCTTCTAAAGAGGAGCAAATGTTGATATGACACAATAAAATCAAAACCTTCTTCACTGAAACCCGGTGAGCTTTTAGAAGCAGTGGAAATCCTCTCAGGTAAAAGGGCAAGCTACTTATGGTGTGGCAGTGACATTTAAAAGAAAATTAATCTTTTGCCATTTCCATCAAAACAGGAACATTTTCACAAGGTTTCAATGGGTTTACAAGTGCAGTGAAGCAAAACTATTGGAAATCAAAGTATGTTTTAATATCGAAAAAACTGCAGTTTTAATTTTTCTCCCTGAAGTGCCACAATTTCACCTGTTTTTCACACCTAGATGAAGCAGTCATTTAACAAGAGACCAAAATGCCTTGCCAGAGCCCATTCGAGTCCTTAGCCATGCCTCACTAATTCCATCTCGCTCTTTCTAAAATCTTTCCACTGGTTAAAATTAGACTGCTCTACACAGTATGAATAATTACTTTTTGTTCTAGTGGCATATCAGGGTCAGCAAATCTATTACACATTTTAATAAGCTGCTCCATAGATACACTCACAACGCGTGCACGTGTGTGTGTGGGCACACACTCAGTTGATGCATCCACATTGCAAGTCATTCACTGGAGATGAGAACAGTGAACTGAAGATTTATTACCCTATTGTCTGTGAGGGTCTGCCAGGTAATCAGACAGGCTTTAGATAAATACATCTCTTTAATTCCAAATCTAGGCCGCCTGCCCCAGTTTGTCTCCTTTCTTGATGGTGCCAATTATATGATGCATCAATGTAATTAAATACCTATTAACATAGTTCAAGACTGACTGTGAGCCAGTACAATTATGTTTACTTGTGATAGATCAAGGTCCTCTCCGTTATGCTGAATAAATGAGCTTGTCTTGCTGCTGCTTATATCATGCTGTTTACATTGAATTACTTTCTATTGCATGATAATTGATCATTGATCAGTTCTGAGGATCCAGGATTATTTTGATCGAAGAAAATAATAACCATGAAGCATGGTGGCTTGAAACTATTAAGGTGTTGTTGCTCTTATTTTACGGTTCATGCGAGTCTACAAACTGGCAGTGAGTGCAGAACACGCACTGAGAGGCTTCGTGTGCATCATTTCAGTCATCTGATGGATGCTCACCCTGTGCTTTTAGATGGGATGACATTGCCCTCTAGTGTTTTTATTGTGCATTACTTTTTTGGCAGAGATTGAAATGCAAAGTGCATGTGTGGTAGCATTAAATAATTTAGCACTTGAGCAATAAAGACACAAAAACTAATTTTTTAAAGCTTGAGCCTCTGCGATGCAATGAGCATAATTGTGCTTTTTGTTTGGCGGTGAAACAAACTTAGGCACACTGATGATTTAAGCTTGTGTTGCATGATGAACCATTATAAAGCCATCAACACAGTAAAACTCAGAAGCAGTTCTTTTATTGAATGACTCCACAGGGAATGGGTTTACACTAACTCTGTAAACTAAATGTGTCTTATGGAGCTATAGGAGATGAAACGTGTCTGCATGCTAATAACAGTGGAGCTAAAGAAAACATATTCCTCTTGTTCTCTGTGTGTTTTCACCTAATGATCAACACCAGAGTTTCTGCATCTTTTAACCCAATTACCACAAAAAAATGTACACTTTCCATCACTGCTGACCTTTAGGAATGACAGTGTCCCTCCTATGTACCTTACAGCCAGCGGTGTCCATTTATTTCACTGGGGTTTGAAAACACATTTGCAGAGGCTTTAAACTTTCCTGACTGAGGTAATCCATCACCAAGTTAACCTTATTGCAGAGTGACAATGGAGTGCAGACTTTCCAAATAAAGCCACACTTAAAACTGTGTATGCAATGATAATGTAACTTTGACAAAAACAAATGTGGACACGATGCTTATTGTGATGTATCGCCTCACTGAAACAATTTTTCTACGAGTTGGTTTTTATATGAAATGAATGAGTGGCTGCATTGGAAGATATGGATTCAAATATAAAACACATCATAAAAGAAATAGAAAATAATAAATGATAATACAAAGTATTTTTGATTTAAGGCTTGTAAAAAAATGTCAGAGATGTGTTGTATCTCTAAAAAAAATCAAACTGGACCAGAGAATATAAAAAACAAAAACAGTTCTTCCCATGTCTGCGATAAGAGGGGAGGCATCTGTTTGTTATATTTTGATAACTGCACTCACACTTAAAGTTTGTTGAATGAAAACTGGATAATTGGAAATAATTTAGGATGATTGCAGTGAGATATGGTGAAAACCTGACGATGACAATGAAAATTGAAATCAAACAAAGGGACAGCATGACAATTTTCATACGTTCTAGATTCCTCTTTTATCTTTTTTCATTTTGGCAACAGTTTGCCATAGCGATGATGAAAATATTTACAAAAGAAGCTGACTGCTCTTTTGTTATCCTGGATAAACTCATGGCACAGAGTACATTTGCGTGTGAGCAGGAAAAAATAGCACCCAAATAGCTGCTGGCAAATTATACAACAACTGGAAGAAAAACAATGACCATTATCTTAAGACTACAGTATGAACAAATATATATACAAATATATAGAATACTAGGTGTTGTGTGTTGTGTTGCTCCTGTCAACCCACGTATTGGGCCAGAAAATATGAACAAAAACAAAGTTGCAAAACAAGATGCAATCTCCTGGTGAGAGAAATGTCCGAACATGACAGAATATGTTCTCTCTGTGATCCAACAATAGCACTGAAACTGACTCAATGGTGTTGTGTGATACTTAAATATTCTCCAGGCATGCTATCGCTCCTCTCTTGACTTTCTTAGCGCATGCCACGGGGCCATTAAAATGTTTTGAGGAGATGATACCTGATCCAGGTGCCCCCACTTTTCATCCATGACTCTGTGTCTCGACCTCTTATCAGGCACAATGAAAACCTCCGCTGTGGTTGGTAATCCTGGAAGCACTGTGACCAGGAGCTGATCCTCACTGATCCCTGTGACCTTTAATAACAACAACAAAACCTCATTAAAAACATTTTGAACTGACACTGTTTGGGGGTGATATTCTGTGTTTTGGTCCTGGAATATGATCGGGGGTCAGCTGTATGAATGAGTAAATACTGTTGGCTTCATGCATCATAAATCATTTGCCTAAGTACCAGTCACTGTCAAGACACAATGCACAGATCAGCTGAAACATGTAAGTTCACTTTGACAGTCGTTAGCAAATGTCAGGGCTTTTAGTGCATTTATGCCATAACCAGAGGTCTCCTGTCAGTTTCCTGGTGTAAACCAGGGCCATATCTGACAAGACAGAAGGTCAAAGTGAATGTTTCATACTGAGGGCTACTCTCGGATATATATAGAGCTGCGTATCCAGGTCTTCTTTATAGCCTGCTGTTTTTCTTTTACATCTCTACAGCGTCTGAGAGGGAAAAAATCAGATGCAATTAACCAAAGTCGGGCTTTTTACTTGAGGTTCCGGTGTTCTCTTGAAGCAATGATATTCAGCTCTTTAAAAATGGCAGCTGTCATAGGGGTGCTTTTACTGCCCTTTAGTGATAGTTCAGTTGATAGGCTGCACTGGTATTAATGATTTTGGGTGACGTTCCATGACAGCGTGTTAAAGTTAACAACTAATTACACAACCAGTGAGGTCAAAGACGCCGAAGTCGCTCAGTCTAGCACCTGACACACAACCAAAGGCATACATTACAAGTTCAGCCACTGGAAATAGCCAGTGAGCCAGTGAGTTTTCTGTCCAGGCTAGTGCAAAGCTCTTAATTGACATAGTCTGAATGCGGTCTTGTGGAGTTTGGTTGATTCCTGATTGTGCTACCATCTTTATAATACCAGCTAGCAGCTGCAGAACTGACCTGAACCATGGAGGTCTTCACCACTCTGCCGATGTCCTCTCTCCACTCAGACAGTCCGGGGTTCAGCTCATCCAAATTAGAAGAAAAGGCCAAAGCATGTGACCTGAAAAAATCTGAAATCCAGACATATAGGCCATATATAATTATATAAAATTCGTATTCTGCCTTACTTGATATTGGATCCTTAAATCCTTAGATCTTTTCATCGTTTTTGGTGCAAATACTTCTTGTGTTGTGTGACAATAAAATATAATAAAAATGTGATGTGTCTGTGTAAGCATGTTTGATTATGGAACTGCCAATAAAAACAGAATGTGATTATTTGAAAATCTTTTTTTTTAACCTAAATGCAGTTGAATACAGTACAAAAACATGATATTTAATGTTCAAATTGATCATCTTTATTTTTTATTTATAAATATATGCTCATTCTGAATTTGATACCTACAGTACAACACACAATAGTATAAGTTGGGACAAGTTCATGTTTATCATCAGCAAGTCTTCCAACGACACTCAGTCAGCGTCTGGGAAGAGAGGACACTAATTGATGAAATTTTTTAAGAGGAATTCTTCACAGATGCTGGCTTTTGAACTTTTTATTAGCCGGGAGGACTGGATGTCCAATATTTTGATGATATTATGGTCTGTAGAAAGTGAAATCCCCAAATTGTGGTGAACCTATACCCATCTTTGCTGCTTAATGAGCCCTTTGAGAAATCCCCTTTCATACTCATGATCATGAACATCATGATATTATCAGTTATCTATGAACATCTTTAACTAGTCATGTTCCAGTCAGGTGTTTTTGAGCATTACACAACTTTCAAAGTCTTGTGTCGCTCCTGTCCCGACATTTTTGAGATGTGTTGCTGGCAAAGAATTCAGAATAAGCATATATTACAAAAATCATTGACATTGATGAGGGAAAACTTTACATATGTTGCCTTTGTACTCTTTTCAACTGAACTGAATGTCAAAAAGGATTAGGAAATTATCATATTCAGTTTTATTAATGTTTTACAGAGTGTCCCAAATTTTTAGGAATTGATATTTTATCTATAATAAAGACAAATATATATATATATATATATATATATATATATATATATATATATATATATATATATATATACCTCAATTTCAAAAGTAAAATAATAGTTACAAGTAAAAAAAAAAAAAAAAAAAACATGTATTTATTAATGCTGTAATGATGTCTGGATGAATCTTTTGTAGCTTCAGGCAAAATAATAAATGAATGAATTAACACTCTTTGCTCTTGAACGTGGAGAATCGCATCTCATGACCCTCATCAACGGAGTATTGTACTACAAGGCCAAATAACATATTATGTCATGTAGCAATAAGTACACCATCACTATGACAACTAAACAAACTCAATCCAGTGATGAAGGCCATGAAAGCTTTGAAAAAGCATGGAAATAGACCTTTTTCTGTCGAAAGGTTTTTACTCAAATTGAAGAGAAAAACATAGATTTTCCTTTATATTTTAAAGCTGTTTGAGTGCAATGATTAAAGAGAAATAAGTCATATAAATATATGTGTGCTTCACCATAAACTGCCACTGTCATCTGGTCCTGAAGGACAGTGTTGCCAACTGAAGCCTGAACCGTAACAGTGTGACGTCCCTCCTTTGAGAAAATGAAGGACATCGCTCCGTCCAGGGTCACTACAGGCTAAAAGACAGAGAGAGATGCACTGTGAACTTGTCATCTATCATTCAGCTAATAAGCTGCACAGTGGAGAATGAGAAAGTAAGGCTTGCCTCTGTTTTGTTATCAAACCACCAGTAATAGGTGACTGTCCCCACATTGTTGGGGTGTAACACTGTCGTGAGGTTGACTACTTTGTTCTTGACGACCACAGAAGGAGCAAGAAGCTGAACCCGTTCGAGTGGACCTTTAGAGAGACAACAGTAGAACTGAAATAATGTCTGAACACAGCATTCATGATGCTCAAATTTCCAACAGAAACCTACGTTGGCCCAACAGTGACTGTTTGGTACACGTAGCACTCGTAGCACCTACTTAGCATATAGACAGACAAGAGAAGTTGATTGCACTGCGAGAGCAGTTTGACAAGTATCTGTGGATGCTTTTATGCTTTTTTCCACCATGAAAAATGTCCCTGTTGGTATTTATGATGATGAGCTGAATTCACACTGACCACTGCTGCCCATTTCTTTCGATGAGGAAACAACAAACAGCTGTTTTTTTTTTTTTACCCCTACACAGGTGAGTAACACTCAAAAGTTTGGATGGGGGTTTTGGATGGAGGTAATATTTGATGAGCCAATTTGAAACTGCAGTCAGAAGCATATTTGCTCAAGGGCTCACAAAGAGTTTAGACCTATTTGAAGTCTGTTGGATCTCATCATCTATCATTAGCTGTGATGCGGGATAAAGACTCACAGGAGACATGGAGGTACAGTATCACCCTGTCAAAGCCCAGAGTGTTGGTTGCTGTGGCAGAAACTTGGTAGATGCCAACTTTACTGTAGACATGCTTGACCCCGTCATCAATGGAGCTTATGTTAACATATGATATGGCGGTCCCGTCGCCAAAGTCCACCGTTATACTTGTTGCCGAGCTGAGACCCTTCAAAAAAAAGAAAGAAAAAAAACCTGTCACACTGGAGCAGAGTTTGAGAATGCTTTTTTCCTAGAATCCACCAGAACGAAGCCAAGCGTTTAATCATGTCACTGCATATTTATCTGTGCTATGTTTCTTACAGCATTTTGAAATACTACATAGAAAGCAAGCAGCGTACAACTATCACCATGTAACACACACTACGGCTGCTTTTTGGTAAAGTGAAGTCAGCACCTCTTCCAGGAAGACCAAGAAAGTGACATTCTTCTCCAGTGTTGCCACCAGTGTACCCTCACTGGTGAAAAGCTGGAGGCCCTTGGGAGCCTGGCCGGGACACTTTTGTCGCCTGGGACTGTATTTAAACAGCGTTCCCTCAGTGCAGTTGTTAAACAAAGCCCTGCGATATCTGGAATTCGTTAAGGACACCCAAAAAAAACACACATATGAGCACGACACAAGAGTAAAGAGCATATACAGTATATATAACACATGCACACACAGAACGTATAGAAGCAGTGCAGTAGAAGTATGAAGTAACGGAAAATGGAAATACTAAGGTGTCTAAAAACTTATAGGTGCCGTATTTGAGTAAATGTAATGTAATTTACATCCCTGCAGAACAGCAGGTGATTTTTGAGGAAGTAGCGCTCAATTGTAACCAAGGGCCTTTGTGCACACACTTCCTCTTTGCTCGTGTCAGTGTAACTTAATGACGTATACCCCGTCGTGTTGAGGAAGCTGTCCCCCGTGATGCAGTCTCTGGATGTTGCCGAAGGAACAAACCAAAAAGCCAGAGTGCAGCTCCCGTCAATCTGCCTCTCAAACCCATAGTCGCTGTTTCCGTTGGAACAAGCAAAGAAAAAAGACTGATATTACTACTGATATTAGTTATGATAATGATAACAATATCAAAATACAAAAAAATACAATATCAAATAGAACTACTCAGCTTGTACAAAGCCATATGTCTACTGCAAATAGAAGCTCAAACATTTTCTACAGCACCGCAGCACAGACTATTGGACATTTGATGTTTTATGTGTCAAACTTCTGAAGCAAAAAGGCAACGTGCGTGTTTACATCAACTATTATAGCACAAAGACATAGGGATCTCTCATGTTCCTTTCATCAAGCCAGAGTTGGACAGTTTGATAAGCCTTTAGTAATAAATCGGTGTTAAGATTGTTTGATATAGTCGCCAACGCTGCTCAGCACCAGGGAGACTAAGTAAAGTAAAGACACAGTGATCTACAAAACATCTGATCTGTTTGGCAAAGAGAATATTAGAATAGACTCTAGAGTGAGCCATTGCTTGTATTCATGATGCAAATATATTCTTTATCTATATTCTATAGCCTATTCTCATTGCATTTATAGTGTTGATTTACCACATTACAGCACAACCTGTTATAAACAGGTTGTGCTGTAATGGTGGTCTTAGATTTAAATTTTTTCTAAAAGTATTCATATGAGCATTGTTGGAGTCTGCTTCTCTGGAACTGTTGTGCATATGACAAAATAAAGTTGAACTACTGAAACGCACTTGACGTGGAAAGATGTCACATATTCTATTGTTTGGACTCCGATTCAATATTTTTGTTTTATTTTTGTTTCATTCTGTCAGTTCAGCTGATTTTTGATTTTGTGTAATTCAGTTTGTGTTTGTGTCTGACAGTTCAACTATCTTGTGGTGACTATTAATATGTCATTGTGCACACATTTTCCATATTATGATATACAGTGTAATAAAATCAGAAATATATGAATGTGTATATTTATGTGAGCAGCTTTAAAATGTAATAATATTGATAACAAGTTGCGAATTGTAGAATATACTCTTCCAACACTGCTCTTATAGTGTCTTAGGTTTGCTTCACAGACTCTTCCTCTGGAGATTGATAAAGTGTTGTGCATTGGATTTGATGAAGTGAAAAAGTAGCTGCAGAGCAGGGAACTCACCACTCAAAATCTGCCTCTGTGCACAGGCAGGAGTCTGACATCTGGGAAACATACTGATCTCTGGCCTTGACACATCGAACGTTTGCTTTCAGTTTTTGGAAGATTCTCTTCATTCCCATGATGCACACTTCACCCTTTGATAAATAATGCATCATAAACATTTCAGAGGTTCTTCTTTTTATTTGTATGCTTTTGTTGTGTGACTGTGAAGAAGTGCACTTAGGTTTAATCTGCAACTGAATCATGTTATCAACAGACAAGCAGCAGAGAGACACTACCTCATTGTCCAGTTGCCATGTCAGGTAATCTTCAGGTGTGCATCGTCGTTGGAAAATGGAGCGGAAGTCAATTTTGACAAGTTGCCACTCAGATCGATGACTGAAATGACCAAAGATTCTGCACAACAAGTCAGAAAAAATAGGTCAAAAACATATGGTGTAAGACTGACTTTCATCCATGTTCCTCTGTGGGTTGAGAAACTCCTCTGCATCTTGGGCTAATGAAACCACTGCAAACCCTCATTAAATAAACTCAGGAATATGTACGTACACTTCATCGGGGAAAAATATAATAATTACCCAGAGCAGTAAGTATCAAACTAGTGACATGTGAGCTATTTGCAGTTCCTTCATATCTTACGTCATTATGAGGGTGTCCTCTCCAGGCTCCCCCAGCACGCCATCAACATAGAGTGGAGATGAGGTGAAGCTATATTTGTCCCAGTTTCTGCCCTCATCAAAACTCAGCCTAAGGGAGAGAACAATGGTTGGATCACAGACAAACCAGCCACAAACAGAGCTGAATTCAAAGCCTCAGCAGAAAAGCAGTGTCACTCTGTGGTGTGAAGATAGATTATAGTCTCCAAATAGATGTGACACATCCTTGGAGGGACTTACCAAATATGTCTAATTGGCAGAGGTGTGTGTCGGATGGCCACAAGAGATCCTCCTTGATTCAGGAAAAACACACTGTACTCTTCTTGAAAAACCTGCAGACACAGTCTTCATGCTATAAGACCAGAGGGAACTAGAGAAATGTGTGGTTGGTGACAGCATAAGGAACATGTAACCACACATCTACAATCTAGGAAACCTCAAATGTTCTTTAAAAAAAAGAGTCTCAACTGCAGCAAATGTTAATGTCACTGTTGATTTCTGGAGTCTGATGGTAAAAATCTTTGGGTTTGTTTGTTTCACAGCCCAGAGATGTGAATGTCTTGCACAAGGCTGGTTGTCAACAATTAAATTCTTTAGTTCTTTGTGACTGAAAGTAACTCATAAGTCAAAAGATTGAAAGATGAGTCATATGCCTACTTTTGTTCTCCTCGTCTTTATTCAGACATTTCCTGTCTAAAGATGTTCAAAGTCATGTTATGTAGAGGGGAATGTTCAGGGGAAAAACAGTATTTATCACTTAATCAGAAAAAATATGGAGAGAAACATGATCAAACCCTATAATCTATGTCTCGTACTATTCGCACTTCTCACAAATGCTCAGTCTTACTTTTCTGCTGTCATTGTCATGGTCACATCCAATAGGACAGTGACACACCTTCATTCCTGATTTTCTTTGTACCTCTTATTCATTCGTGCTGCTTTTACAAGTGCCCTTCACCTCCCCATCAGCCCCATCAAATCTTCGCAGATTCACCAATTTCATCATCTCTTCAGTTTCAGCAGAGTCATCAGCCACCACCACCACCTGACTCTGGACTTCAATGGGGGAATTGATCTTACGAACAATTATCTCTACTTCATTCACTTGTCTCTCCTGATTGAAGTAAAATGTAATTGTGCAGAGATGTAGGCATTCTTCAGGGACCAGTATCACAAACTTTACACTGAGTTGTCATACTGTACCTCTCTCCAGGTGTTTCCAGCATCAGATGTGATGAAAATACTGACATTAGTATTGGTCAGCTCAGGTCCAACCATGCCTGAACACAGAAGGTGAGGGAGCACTATTTGTAAACTTCATCATTTCAAGCATGTCACTTGATCATGTCACACAGGCAATAGTAGAGTTGCTTGTTTTGAAATTTGAGTATTTCTTCAGGCAAGACAAAAAGTTTTTGTTATTCTTTCCACTGGAGTAACATGGAACAGATGTGCAGGAAAAATTGATTTCATTTCATTTTGTAAACTGCTGTCAGCTGAGGAAGACAGCACCGGGAACAGATCTAACGAAACACATTTGATTGGGAGCGCTGAAGGATAAGATCAAGAGGAAACAACAGTATGGATGTGCAAATCAAAGTGCATATCAAATAATCTCCTCACCTGATGCTATTATAATTCCTGGAGCTGAGTCTTTGCTGACAATGTTTCCTGAGGTGTAAGGATTTTCTGATACATGAAGGTGTAGATGCAATGAACAGTACGGCTGTGAAAAACAGAGGAAATTAGTTTCCCAATGCTATTTCTGACCTTGTTCACAGAAAATACAAGTTTTCATAATGACTCCCATAAATTACATGAAAACATGAAATCAAATGTATTCAGATGTTACATAGGAGTTATCATATACCATCACCATCAAGTGTAATTTATGCTGGAAGTTCTGGAATTCCTGATTTATATTTATGCTTTACAACAAAACTGAATATATCAAAACACGTACAGTATAATCATTTATTATGATTGGTTTCACTACGACCTCTAGAATTATTTTTGATGTATTAGAAAACAGATTTAAAAGATGTGGTAGAGATAACACCTTATGACTAACTGCACAGTGGATTAATAGCCAGTTTGGATGATGGTATATGTTCATCAGACCTTTGTTGGACTCACAAAACTCAACACAGTGCATCTTTAGAGCTAAGAAGATGCTATGAACAGGATTATTTAAATTTTCATTGGTGACAGGGTTTGCCACTTTTTATTTTGGTGTATTATTATTATTTAGCTTTTCTACTTTCTACACCTAATGCTTTAATATTATCCTCTCCCATGTCCATGTGATACCTTAAAGCCTTTCTCCTGTCTGACATGGCCTTTTTCTTTAAGACTAATACAAGCAAACAATTCTTTTACCTGAGATATGAGTCTTGTACTTAATAATAAATAGTAGCATAACTGTCTTTCTATTAAAAAATATGTTGCAGTACTTCATTGCCGCAAAGTCATCCTAATATCCAAATATAAAATGTACATTACAGTCTGTTATACAATGCAGCAAGATGATAAAAATCAAATGAAACTATTAAAATACAAACTAACAGAGCAATGTTAATTGAATAACTTAATATTATTGGATTCCTTCCTTCCTTAGTTATACTGAAAATACTGTTTTCATTTAAGTGTTTGATATAACACAAATTGGACCACATTATTGACTGTTGTTTAGTATTATTGATTTATGGGACTGTTAGGACAGTTCCTTTCAGTTTCTCAGATATTGTGAGTTGTGTTGATGCGATACACATTTGTTGGCACTCTTTGGCCATCGCATGTTCCAGTGGTGGCTGCTCTTTTGGAGCAGAGTATGGAATTCCAAATAACCAAATATCTGTCTTGTCAGTGGCCCACTTACCTGTTCACAATAAAACTTATTTCCCTGGAGATCGGCTGTTGGAGCCTGAAGAAGACGCCAGTCTCTCCCCTTGTTGTATGTGATGTAAGTTTTCACTTGGTTCTCGACAACTTTATTTGACAGGAACACCCCTTTAATTCCCGCAACCTGCGAACATGAGAGATGGAGAGCAGTGGGGGGAAAATAACAAAAAAAAAGGGAGAA
This sequence comes from Chaunax sp. Z400, assembly GCA_037577475.1. Lineage (NCBI taxonomy): Eukaryota > Metazoa > Chordata > Actinopteri > Lophiiformes > Chaunacidae > Chaunax > Chaunax sp. Z400. The sequence goes on from CM075193.1 coordinate 14,823,528, forward strand.
AAAGAACAGCCGTAAATTATTCAGACTTAAGTACAGCTGAAGCCCCAGTTCGGAGAGGGAGAGATTTCTAAAAGTGATAGCTTCTCTGACAGGGAGCACTATTTTGGACCATCTGTAGAAGTGCAGAATCAAAACAACATATGTTGCAGCCTTGAGATATTTCTTCTCTTTGTCTTTATGCGCACAGAGATGCAGACTCTCATGTGCATCCATCACTTGAGTTTAGATAGCACAGCAGTTTTTAAAAAAAGGAATGACCATTTCATATCATACACTGGTCAAGTCATGCATTCATTCATTCATTTTCTATAACCGCTTATCCTGTGTAGGGTATGGCGGAGGAGCGGGAGTCTATCCCAGCTGACTTTGGACTTTTTTAGGGTACACTGGCCCAGTCATTGTAGTTAAATAATTCTGGGCATAAAATGCGTGTGCAGGTCAGTGAGCGGTGAAGGTAACCAGTGCTGATCTTTGGCGTGTGTAACAACGTGATGCTTTCACTGCTGGGTGCAGAAGAGGATAATCTAGAGTGATGCTTACATGTGCAGTCACCGCAACCTCATAGCACATCTGTCATCACAGATAACATAGACAACATGTTCAGGGCATACATTAAAGCTCCTATTGTGCCTAAAAGTGACACTAAGCTTGTGTATAGAGGGTTTGTTACCTACAGACTGAACCTACTCAATGTTTTTCTATGTAATATCACACAAATAAAAAGAAAATAAAAGCCGACAGTAGATATGAGAGACACTCCGATGCTGCATAATAAAATGCAATGCACCAGCATCTGTTCCATTACAGTAAGAGACATGCAAGACATGGAAGAAAATCAGGATTAACAGGTTTTAGGCTGTCTGCTGGTACTTTACATGTCAGAGTCTCTTTAATTGTTCATGAAAGCTCCAAAACAAAGAATTTCAATTTGTATGGAGCTCTCACTGGTGAATGGAGCCTTTTGTATTCATGTTCTCTCCATGATCGCTCTCATGGTGAAAAACATGAAATTAAGGTTTTCCTGCAGAATCTATTGCATGTGAATTTGTGTGGATTTATGAAAAAAGCAAAGATGCACTTCAGAGTAGAGCAAGCATTATTTTCAACTTTGATAAATCCTGAATATATGTTTTTCTTTTTATTCTTTCCTGGCTAACACTCCAGCTCAGAATCAGGCATAAAATAGACAGATACATTATAAAACAGATAAAACACCACATCTTCAAATTTGAGAACCTGGAGGTTGCAAATGTTTGATAAATGATTAAATGATGAAAAGGAAAAAAAGAAATGATGAAAAGTGTTGCTGACCGATTTTCTGTCTATCGGTTAACTAAATTTAGCACTAAATTCAGATGAATCAGTATTGGTAGATATACAATATGCAAATATGAATGTAGAATTGCACAAAACGTTTATAATATGGCACAATAAAATATAATTCTGCAATTCCACTAACTATTGCATAAATTATTAATGAACAAGAAAAATTATCCTATAACATGCAGCAGTAATGAACCCAGTCCAGTGAGAGTTGGTCCAGCATGCCTGAATACCATGGCAACATGTAAAAAGATAACAGCACCCTCCCGGCAGCTCTGCCCACCTCATAGAGGTCTATCATGATGTTGCCCTCCGGTCCTCCACTGCTCACAACGCTTTCCAGCATCAGGGTGAAGAACAGCCCTCTGGACTCAGACATGTACAGGTTGTAGGAGTCATTCTGGTGCCAGTCCTGAATCGCTGACACCACCTGGTTATCATCTGTGCTGATTATCTGCAGGTCCTGAATACATGAAATTCATGAGTTTATGAAGAATTGATTTAAAGGAGTTCTCTCAGTGTGAATCTCCATGGCAGTGACCACATAGTGGCCACAAAGCTGGAGCAGCTAGCTATTGATTCAGCACTTCTTGACATGATTCAGTCAGGATCAGCAGCAAAAAAGACCTCAGGGGTTTCTTGTCATGCACTTAAAATGAAGGAGGGCTCCATTTAATTTTACTGGAGCCCTTATCCAGGGTGAGGCAAGGTAGAGGAATGTGTGTCCTTCTCAAGGTACCTGACAGCATACATGGATGGATGAATGGATAGATTGATCCAAACACCAAGTGGGCACTAATTCTCTCCTGTTGTTTGGACATGGTCTCTCAAAGTAAGCCACCCTGCTATGCTTTTAGTAAATGAAATGTAAATTGGAGTTCCTTTGCAGTTCTGGGGCATGTCTCCAGATTCATTTTTTTTAAGTCTCAATTGATACAAACTGAGGATTTGATGAATAAAAACTGATTAAAAACTATGCATGGGGTCTTAAAAATAAAGATAGAATCAATCATAACTGAAACGATTCGCAGCAGATTAATAATAATGTGACGTAAAGCTCATAATGGAGTAAAATTATTTGAAAGTGTGTTTCACGGTAAAATTAATGTTGCACTGCCACTTGGACCTGAACTCACCAAACACTGCATCCTCTCCAGAAGTCTTACCTTTGGTAGAGTGTACTTGGGAAGCTTCATTGGGTAGAAAGCATTTCTTTTATAGGACACATAATGAACTGACTTCCCACCTATTGGCACCTGGAAAAGCAACGCAGTGCAATTTGTAGTTCACCACATTTCAGATAAATATGTACAAACTTCACTGTGTGCGCTGATTACTAGCAGCATGTTTTAAACAATTTAAACCACCATCAAAACTATTGGTTTACTTCTAATTTGTTATGCATTATGGCAGAGTTGTGTTGTTGTACCATACACAACACCGTGATTTAGGTTTCATGCCACCATTTCTCAGGATAATGGCCCCTTTTAGTTAATGAAAAACACGACTGTACATTAAAATGTGATCGAGTGCGGCGGTTTTACAGCTTTTAATTGTCTTTTAATGAAGTCAGACCTTGCAATAAAAACCCACCTGGATGAAAACGTATTCATCCTGAACCACCAGGGAATTAGGGATGATAGATCCTGGGAAAGGCTTGCCCTTGTTTCCATCAGAGCAATTTTGAAGTTTACAAGTTATGTACTGTGACCCTGTGGGTAGACAAGAACTGAGTGGTAAAAAATATAGGAGTAAACAAACCACCTTCTGTAGTCCACAATCAAGGTTTAGGGATGCTTATGCTGATGGTATTAACTGAGCCATAGAAGCAGAATTTTGGAGGCCTGTCCTTATTTTAGATAAAGTGGAAAGACCTGTCCCACTACGTCAGCCAAATGAAGCGGGCTCCCTGGGGACAGGGCATTAACACACGAGGAATTATGGAAGTGCTGCCCTCTCTGCACCGTGGCCAAGATAAGAGCCAAGTCACAGCCTGGCCCTTGAAAAATTAATTAGTTTAATCGTATGAAGTCTCCATCCAGCCAATTCAGACGGGGACAAAAAAATTCAGTACGGAGAGAAAAAAAAAAGGTTTAATCTCTCCACAGTTTTATAGTCTTAATAAAGTTGAAAGAACTACAACAAACTGCTAATTTAACATGAAATCTGATATTTTGACTAATCAACCTTTCTGTGTTGGTATAAGGTGACATCATTTTATTTTACTCACGTCCATCAGAGACACTGATCTCCAGGTGAATCATTCCTTGCTCTTTGTCCAAGCCCAGTCTGGACCTGCAGCAACATGACAAATGTCAGTAATGAGATTGTGTGCATTAATACCCACATTCAGGTTAGTGGTTCCCAACCCTTTTGGCTTATGACACCTTAAAATAACTGTCTGGAATAAAGACAAATAAATGATGAATAAAGGTGGGGTACACCACACAAATGAGCTTTTACTTAGAGATTAGCTGTTAACAAAATATTGACACAGAGTAGTTTAGGGTCCAGTGTACAGGATTTGTGATTCCCCCATGACATATTGGGAGAAATGGAATATAACACTCATAATTCTGTTTACAGGAGTGCAGTATTAGCTAAAAATATGAATAAATGTGTTGCTGTTACTAGCGGTTCCTTTCCTTTTCCTTTCATGTTTTTAGTGACCATCGTAGGGGAGAGTGAGGCGAGATGAGGTTCAGTTGTTTGCACTTCATCACTAGATGGATGCATAGATGCAAAATAGAACCAGATTCTAGCCCCAAAGATGGTGCCCAAACCGTCCGAAGAGAATTGCTCATATTTCAGTGAATATGCCAAATTTTTTCTAGATTCCTGGGTTACATACAGAGCGCATATTAGACCTGGCTCCAAAGCTTTTGTCTTGTAATTCTAACTTTCCTTTTTTTTAAAATATTTTGGACGTCAGTCTATGAATGCTTATGAAGAATTGAGGCAAAAAGCTTCATCAGTTATTTTGCTGCTGTCCCAAGTCATGTTTGATAAAGTGTACATGCTGTGAATAACATAATATAAACAACTGTGAAAACTGATCATTTATTTTTCCTGTTATCAGATGTGAAATACTTGCCATTTTGAATATGGAAGGTGTCGAGGTAAATAAGAGATGCAGCTGTGATCTCTGCTGTTCCTCCAGGAGCGATAATAGAACCTTATCTCTGACACTGACCCGATGGACATTTGACCTGCACTGGACTGTATGCGTAAGGCGTACTTAGCCATCTCATTCTATTTCAAAAGTGATTCTTCATGGTAGCGGTTAAGTGCAGAGTGGCAGGAGTGACCACTTGTTGTATTAATAGCAGCTGTTTTGACAGAAGATGGGTTTCTTCTCATTTTCCATGCCGTGTCTAAACTATAATATAAAAAGCCCCATCCTGCCTCCCTCAGCACTCTGTAATTGCTTCGCAGCTCCATCTCTTTTAATGGACTTTCTGTCAAATACTTCATCCAATTCTATCAGGGAACAGCAGCCCTGCTCTTAAATAAACCCCTGCAATGTTAAACTGTGTTCTCCCATAACTAACACGTACCACTATCTGTCTAGCCAGGGTGCTTGTTAACATGTTATTGTAAATCATGTTAGATTTTTTTTTTAGATAAGATGAGGAGTGCACAGGGAGATCAAAGTATGTGTTTCATAGCGGCTCTATTTCTGTGTGGGGAGGATTTTTATCTGCCATGTTTTAGTTGATTTGTGTCTTGCAAGAAAAGAAATACACATTTTAACACCAAATGCTGTTTTTTGATTGATTGCTTTCGACACGAAGTACAGATGACGTCAAAGAAATCACAAGCACCATTGTTTTGGTTTTTTTATGCAAATTGAAGGTCTACATGGATTAACAGCAGCTCACTACAAAGATCTTTATGTTTAAAATTAAAGTGAACATATCTTTTTTATTAATTATTATTCATTACTTTTAATCTTTTTTAATATGCTTAATTTATTTTTCAAAGAGGCCTTATAATATTCGTATTCTGCGTGCAAAACTAAGAACATGCACTCTAGTGAAAATAATTAAAGTGTAGAGCTTTATGTGAAGCACAGTTTAAAAGAACACTATGTCACTATTTTATCTTAAAATAACAGCTTCAACATGATTTTGATGGTACTCTCTCTCTCTGTCTCTGGACTATACCTTTGGTGGGCAGGTAGGATCACAGCGAGTACTGATTTTCGTGAAACCCGATCATATTTACCTCCGCCCAAGGAGGTTACGTTTTCCCTGGCGTCTCTTTGTAGTTAGCAGGATTACACAAAAACTACTTTCATGAAACTTGGTGGGAGGGTTGGGTATGAAAACTGAAAGTAGTGTTATACTCGGAAACTATCAGGTGATGCCAGATCATGCAAAACACTAATTTCTACATAAATTTGCTTTGCGAGGATCTACACGTGCACAGCTGAATTTGGACACATCACAATTACCTACAGACACAGATTTAATCCTTTCCTTGAGGAGAAAAGGCTGTGTTTGTAATGTAATTACATTACGACTTGGGGCTATACTTTTAATGTGAGATTTTCTGCATAGATGATTATTAAAAACATGAGCAGAGCTTTAGGAGAGGAGCCTTTTTTGTGGTAGATTTTATATAGAGCTTGGGAGAGAGGATAAAGGCCTGTGTAATGTCATATATTATATCTAACTTATCACCATTGTAACTATATTTATTGGTGTCTTAGTCCATGTGGCCTGGGAATTGTTGAATGAATATGACACCATTAATAAAATAAATATGGATTTATTGTATGTAGTTTTCCAAGATAACTGTAAACTCCCAATCCTAATTTTACCCAATAAAGCAGTAGTGGAGTTACTGATTACTCCTCAACCATCATTAGAAATGAGTGTCACACATCCACCTTCCCTTTGAGGATGAAAATGTCAGCCTTGCTAAAAAAAAAAATTTTAAAAAGAGAGAGAAAGTCTTTGTTTTCTCCAATATCTTCTTAGTCATCTCTTTCCTTTTCCTTTCCTCTATTACCTCCGTTTTTTATTCTATGCGTGAGCAAGATTTTGTTGCCAGCAACCATAAATATACTATAAATTAAACATTTATCTTGGGCCTCAATCCCTGTACCAACATCCTACAGCTAATAAAAGCCAAAGAGACACCAAGAGGCTCTCTGCCAAGTCATCAGTCCTGATTCTGTGCAATATACATAATGTATCATCCAAAATAAATGACAAAAAGATGGATAATATTTAGACATGATTCAATTTTGTAATACACTGCGGTATCCCAACACAATCTCAACAATATTTCATGAGCAGACGGAATTCAACAGATTAAATATTAATTTGTATGTGTGTAAATTAGACCCTAAGTGTATTATTCAAAAAGTAAAATAAAGAAAACACACATAATTTATCGGCGCAAGATCTGCCAACATAAAACTCTTCATTGGGCATTCAAGAATAAAAGCAATGGGATTAAAATGTGTGATGATACTTTATTCATTCAACTTTAACCTTAACAATAATCAGTCGTGGAAAGAAACGTAATGCTAAAAATGCACCGTTTGATTTATTAATGGATCATTTTTACCATATTTCAGCATTTCTCTCCTAGACAGACTTGCCCTCTGTAAATGACTGATTGTTGGTCTCACCAGTAGAATCTGTTGGGGACGACTCTGTCATGCACGGCCTGCCATCTCCTCCCAAATTCAACGGAGACATAGAGCTGAAAGATGACAGGAATGCATCAACCAAATGAAAACGCTATGAATAATAATTATCACAAAATCAAAAAGAATTAGTCTCTGATTTATGTCCAGCGTATTATAAAATAGATGTCACATTTGTAGATTTTGTGCCATCCAGTATTCATTGTGATGCTTTGGAAAACAGAGAGAGGTTGCAAACAGACTGAAAAAGGCTGTTCTATTTTAATTGTCTTTGAAATCTATTTTTCCCCATAAAACCATTGGCCTCCTTTTTACTGCAAAGTTGGACTTGTGTCCAAGTATTCAGAAGGCCTGTTATCTCGCCATAAACGATCAAGCAGCAACCATATTAAGCCTGGAGCTTCACAAGCATAAGTAATATCATTTTTGATTTATGCAAGAGCTTTAAACTTTTAATAGACATGACAGACAATAAAAGTAAAATGAATCCAAACTTGGATTAATTTCAGCGGCGATAAAATGATGAAAAACTGATAAAATATAGCTTTATCAAGAAAAATGCAATGACCTGAAGGCATACTCTTCTAGAGCATCTTCATTTTGACCTGTCAATGGCTCTAAACTAAGCCTTTATCTTCCTCCCTACACCATTAATCTCACATCTCTGACCTTGACTGTTTTTTGTGTCTGAAAATCTTCCAATAGCAGGCTGTGGAGACCAGGTTTGATGTCTGTGGTGTTGGATAAAGCAGACAGCGGGGTTCTAACACAGGGTATCGGTGGCTGTGTGGTCTGGTTTGTGTGTGTGTGTGTGTCTTTGTATGAACTTCATTGTTTAAGCCTGCCGTCCTTGTTATTTTCCCCCCATGTTGCCTAAGACCCATCCATTCAAAGTCTGCAGCCAGACCTTATGATTTGTTTAGGGGATGCAGGCTCGATTTAAGCAGCAGGTGTCTCTGCTATTACCAAAGTGAATGCTTTCAACCTGTTTAGCAATATATTATTAATACATAATCTAACGGATCACTTACACCAAACTAACAAGAGCATAATAAGCTGTATCAAAATCATAAAAACGGCCCTTACTTCCATCCAGACAACTTTTCACATTTTCAGTTGTTATTCCAGCTATTTCAGGCCATCTGACAGCTACATATTACCTTTTGGTCATGGCTGTAAGCCAGAATCCAGTCCTCCTGCTCAGGGTGAAAAAGCAGGCTGAGGATATCAAAGGCTAAGCTGTGTTTCTGATAGGACGCCCCCTCGTCAAGGCTAATGAGCAGGCTGCTCTCCACCTCAGGGTCTGTAAGTAACATGATCTAAAACGAGACAAGAATGTAGACAGGGGAATCAGTGGCCCACCTTGACAGTATTCATTCCACAGGGCTTAAATGTACTTGTGCAATGCCTGGAACATATGCAAGGTTCAAGCTCCAGCAGGGCTTTCTGTGTAGCAGAAATGATTTAACTCTAACACAGAGATAATAAGTGAGAGATTTGTATTCAATACAGGGTTTTTAATAACATACATGTGAAACCATACCTTCCTTTTGTTGTTCGGACTCACGTACAGGTAGCTCAGTATGATTTTTCGCCCGACTTCCTCATTAAGTTTCTCATATGTGGTCCCATAATCAGTTGACCTAAAATTCAATTATAGGATAAAGCAAATGATTGCAGTGGGGGGTAAAGGAGAATGGAGCAACACCTTCTTGTTAAGATGCTGATGGTATCATTAAGCATGTCTCTCAGGCAGAAAATTGAAACACCAGAAGTCAACAGGCAATTTGCAGATGATTAAAGTTTTTCGGTTTTTTTCGTTTTTTTATTATCAAAATAAACAAGAATATTCTGTGTGGCATGCATGGTGAGGGTGTAAGAAATAATAATAATAAGATAACGATAACAATAATAATAACAACAATAATAATGATAATGATAATAATAATAACGATAATGATAATAATAATAATAATAATAATGATAATAATAATAATAATGATAATAATAATAATAATAATAATAATTAGCATTAATATTATCATTGTTGTTGTTGTTTTAGATGACACTGAGTGCCAACAACATAGATACTGATCTCAGTTGCTTGGTGAAATTTGAGAAACAGCAGCCATGAAATGTTTTACACTGCATAAAATTTAAAAAAAAACATGCTTGTTGATTTATGGATTTTTATAGAATCCTTTTCTTTGTATTGTGAAGCAAATTGGAAAAGTCATTATTTATTATTGCACCCTTGTGTATTGGCTTTACTTCCAAGGCTATGTGTGTACAAAAATAATACCAATAATAATACCAATAATACCATATTTTATGACCTTAGTAAAACCCAATATGTAGAGAGGTATTTCAGTGGTAGCCCTTCCCTTTGACACCAAGTACTGTAGGCTGCACTCAGAAATAAGTTGTGACCACAACATTGATATAACATGATATTATCAGTTACTATGATTACCTTGTTGGTACAGAGCAACGTTAACTCTGTGTCATATCTGTGAATCGGTCACATCGACCACTTTATTCATGAGTCATTCCTGGTTAACTCTGGCCAAGTGGCACAAACTAGTGACAACTCATTAATCACTAATTATTTAATCATTAGTTACTATTTTAATTACTTTCATTCCCTTTTCCCCTCAATTTAAGGGATACATCTCACATCATGCTAACATCAGCCATCGTCTCTTGCTTCTGCGTCTCCAGGGTCTCAAGTCAGCTTGACGAGTAAAGTTAGTGCAGTCGTGGTCGAGCTCACACTCGTCACAGCTCTGTGCTCGCTGGACTGCATTTATGCATGTGGTGCAGGAATACTCCCTCGTTTCCACTTGGTGTTCCATGTTTTCACATAACATGCACGAAGTTGATTTTTATGTGTGCAGGGTTTTTTTTCAAAACATCTCTAAAATGCACGCACGCATGTCCAATGATCTTGTAGCCTATAAAATGCTGTCAGTTCAAAAGTCCAGTATGTTGCATCTTTGTGGTGAATCATCACTTTCCAGTCCACTCTCAAAACGAACCCAGCTCTGGCCCAACCCAAACCAATTAATCTTGGCTACATCTATCATTTTTCTACGCTCGGCAAACCTGGAGGGGCAGCCCAAGCTGCAGCCTCCCTGCTGACAACCGTCTTCTGCTGCCAAGCTCAGAGACACTACGGCAACAAAGGAGCAGCAGTAAGTGGTGCAGGAGGGACTGCGTCAGCCAAAGATGTCGGCATGTTCACCAGGGAAACACTTCGCAATCGTTCAAGACAAGAAACATCCATAACTAAAGCTATACATATCACACGGTCTATGCTTGACTCAAACTGTGAACATACAGTCCTTCAGAATTAAACCATCCAAATGTTCAACTGTGATAAACAAGGCTGGTCTTTTCTAGTTTTTCTAGTACTAGTGCTCATTGGTTAAAGCCTTAAGGAACAGATGTATGTGTATGTATATAAAGAATTGTATACCGTATTTAAGTCTAATCGAAGACAATACAAATTTGATAACTTACCTCCATAAAGAACTCTCGGTTACTCTGCCGGAGTTGAAGTCGTAGTACTTCGTCAACATGAGGATCACCTACGAAACACATCAAACAGATTACTAGCTTCAGAGTGAGTGCGTCGTTGCTTTTGAAAACAACAATAATGACGTGTCACGTGGTAAAACAAAAGAGCCGAGGCTTTCATTCACATGTCTTTTAAGCTCCCTGTCAGCCGAGGCTTTTATTAAAAACCCAACATAACTGTGATGGCGTGTCAACCCGTTGCCCTGTTTGTAATAAAGCTATAAACATGCTTATTCCCTGTGGGAAAGCTGATCACACAGGTATGCTATAATGGGTTTTAAACCCCAGCAGACAACCAGCATCTGCTTCCACTGGTGATCTAATAATAAAATAAATCAGCATTATTAGAGATTAATTCCAGGCACAGAAATACGGACCTCATAAATATCAAGGACATCTTCTTTTGAAGAGGATCATAAAAACTGTCATGAGTGGTTTAGATAATTAATAACACACAGGCCTTTACTTAATACACAGAAAACCTGTAGATTTCAAGAAAAATCTCGTAAATTACCACACATATGACATTTGTATTTGGTTTAGCACTTATCAGAACCTAAACCAAACCCTGTTTGCTTTATGCATGTAATTATATTTTAACTTGTAGTTTCATTTCCTCTCAGAAAGGCAGAAATATGAGGAAAAACTTTATTAGTCATTATTAGAACTTCTATCTAAAAGAATGCATTTTTTGACAGAGTCATGACATTTATAAAAAGTCAACGGTGCTTTACACAAAATCTGTTGTTAACATTGTGCCCTTCACCCTTTGCACAAATTAATCACTAAGCAATGCCCTTCCTGCACTAGGCAATCATAAAATCTACAGATCATATGGCTCTCTTGGGAAGCCTGTCTGTACATCTTGTCCATGGTAATCTTATAATTATCGAGTGTTATGAGTGTTTGGGGTAACATTACCTATAACAAGAAAGAACTCCATCATATAAACAACAAATGTGAACTTTTTAAAGCCTGGCTCTCACAAAGTTCTTCATTTTCCAAGCTTTTGCTCAAATCAAACAAATCAATCATGCTCACCTCTGCAAGATAAAAAAAACCTTACAACTCCTGAGAATGAAACAGAACTGTAACAGACACATAGTGTGGCTCCTCAGGGTCACTTATGAACAGTCGACTCCAGGATTTAGCTGTGAAAATGATTTCAAAAGTAATAGTATTGCAGGTTTGTAAAGTGAAATTAGTCAATACTGTCTTGATATACTTTTACTACAAAACTCCTTATAGGACAATAAGAGTGCCTCTGATTTATGAATACAAAACACTATCCCACATGAACAGCATTCTAAATAAGGGCTGCTCACTCTCTGATTCTCTGACTTGAAGTAAATTATTCCTCTTTCAACTGAGAAAATCACCAAAGTTAATGAAATCTAAAATAGAAAGCAACTCCTCCTTATTTTCCCATCAATTGTTTGGTCTTTAAAATCGTATGGAAAATGCTTATCACAATTTCATAGACCCTCAGACATTAAATGTATTGATTTGCCAAAACCAAAAAGTATTTCAGTTAAAAGTTCTACAACACAATGTGATGAGAAGTGAGAAACATGTCATGCTTTTTTTAGTCCTTAAAAAATGGCTTAAATGGTTTCTGATTGATTCATTTCCAACTTACTAATTGATGATTTGACTAATCTTTGAATTAACCTCTCAGTAATTTTGTGCTAAAGCTCTTAAAATGTCCTTCACGTTTATCACATTGCGCGTTTGTGTTTCTCTGTTACATAATGCTGCGCGGTATATCAGTTTAAACATTGTGAATATTAAATAATGCTCCACACAGTAACACCAGAAACTTCTAAAGAACCTCCTGCTGTTAATAATGCAAATGAATGTAATCAGTTTTGCTTTATGTCCTAATTATTTGGCCTCTTAGTGAATGAGCTGAGCAAGAAAACTCTGAAGCTGTTGTTGCTTTGTGATGAATGTATGAAAGTCTTTATATGAGCGCTAGTTCAGAGATAATCCATGTGGCTTGTTATAACTATGGCACCAAGTGTCAAGACTGGGTTGCACAGATTTATCGTCTTGGAGTAAAATGGCCTTTACTTTCCAAAAGTCATACCCTCATGGACACACAACCTGCAGCAGTCTGAAAATTAGGGCAAAATATATCCCCTCATTCAGAATGGCAATTAACTTTATGCATTTACTTGGGAAGGATCCAGGATTACAGTTGCATATAATTTGCTTCCACCTTATTACCAGCCGAAAAAGTTTCCTTTTAAGGGATGTTTCAAAGCCTGAGGTGAAGCTCTATGGCTGCAGTTAAAAGCATCAATACAGTGATACAGTATTCACTTTGTAGCTATTTCAGTGTGAGACAGGTCTTTGAAGTTCAGCGTGTCACGAAGGCCTTTAAATTGCTATTTGAAACCACTGGACAAACATTATTCTTTTATGATTATATAACTTACTGTATGATTATAAATAATGATGTCATATGTATTAGCATATTCTTTCCTTTGAATTTCAACCAAGACGTGCCATTTGATGCCAGCTACCATGTAGCCCATTTGTCTGCTTTAACATCAGCAGATCTTCAAACTGGATTACTTGGCATCCAATAGCAAGGAAATTGATTTTTCAACCTGTAATCCTTTGTAAATCTTAAACCCTGGAGGTAAATGGACTGGAATGAATTTGATCATTATGCAAGAATGAAAGGCTTAATGTTGACTTAAAGGGCTTAGGTGAGGAGATTACTGTTGTGGAATAAAGGTGTTGTGTGAAGAAGAGAAGGGGGAGGATTCTGTTATTGAAGAATGAACACCTGGGACGGATGGAAAGAGAGACAGAGTACACATTTAATTCATCCTCACTCTAACCAACCCATTGATGCAACACGGTTGTTGGAATTAAGTATCCTCATCAATGAAACTGTCCGCACATTAGCCATTGCAATTACAACAGATGATTCCATAAAATAAATTGTTGCAGGAGTTACGGAATGCTAAAGGGAATCATTAACACAAATTTGACAAATCAAAAACTGCTCCCTTTTCCAAGGTGTTTCCCTGCCTTTTGTCCAGCACATTCTGGGATAGGTACTTATGTCCACCAATTCGAACGAGGGCGATGGAACACATGAACTAAGAAGTTGTTATAACTTCTTTTAGAAGGCTTAGTAAAATAAACCCATTATAATAACTCCAACACTGAATGTCTCCTGTGATCATAAATCAATTTCTGTGTGTTGAAAATGATGATTCAAAGGTTTTTAAACGTCAGCAAACGTGACAATATTATTCACACAGGAACATAAACATCATAAGTCACAAACCGATGGGGCCCCTCAAGGGTCGGAAGATACTATATGTACAGCTCCAAGGCTTCTGGCATGTACGAACTGGGACATCTTTGAAGGGAGACTTTAATAACAGGCTCACTGTCATGAATTACCACTATATTTCTGACTAGATGTGAACTCAAACCTGTATAAAATATACCACCAATAATTATAATTATTATTTTTATTATTGAGATTCTGTATTGATCCCACAGGGGGAAATTCTTTCTCTGCATTTGACCCATCCCTGAGGAGCAGTGGGCTGCCATTACAATACGGGAGCAAATTGGGGTTCAGTATCTTGCTCAAGGATACTTCGGGGATCGTTATAATATCAGTATTGGTATTGAGAGATATTCAGATTCAGGTATCAAAGTCAGATCATACCAGCTTTAAGTGTAAAAACTTAATTTTCACATTTTTATAGCACTCTAAATTATGTGCAAAGATGATATGCAAATCCGTGATAACTGGTGAGTTTAATGTCGCATCTAAGACAAACTAATTAGGAGGAGAAGGGTGAGAAAAAAACGTGGAATAAAAAACAAATCTTAGCAGGAAAATTCAAAGACTCCAAGGGCCGGTATATCAGATGAAACTTGATTTGATAAAATCAAGACATTAAACAGCAACATTTCACACCGTTTACAAAAGAATGTCTGGTTCAGTTTCATTGTTTATGGGCCTGCAACTCACTCAGCATCAACAAAAACCTAGAGGAATACACATCCTCACATACGTCAATATCACCTCTGTGAGACGCGTAATGTACAGAGGCTTTTTGTCTGCCACATCAATTTACATCACTTCATTAACAAAGGCAACATTACCTCATGGACCAGATGTTGTGCTGAAGCTGGGTTGTTTGAAGTCAGAGCTGTTGGCTCTCTCATGACTAGCAGGTCACTGCAATTATAAATTATAAAGCAGCAACGAAACAAGACTGTACAGGTGAGCGGTTACCGAGGAGCGACTGGGGGAACAACCTGACAGTTAATGGAGCATTAATAAGTAGCTCCAGAATATCTCTGGTTCAAGGATTATACAGCAGATTAGGGTGTGTTACTGCAGAAGGGAGATATTTGAGAGATATATTAATGAATGATTAGATAGTGACAGGTTCAACTGTAAATCAGGATCACTTTCTGTGTGACGAGTTCCCGATTAACTCTGACAAAAGCTAGAAACCACTCCTTCATCACTAATTACGGAATCATTTAGTTATTCTTGTGTGCCCTCATATAAAATGATAAATCATACAAGGTAATCCCTCATTACGTCACGACTAAATCAGAATTACTTTTAATTATAGAGTTGTTCCTGATTTTCTCCTAACTCAGTTCCGTGCTATATTGTTAAGTGTTACCAAAAAGCAACTTCACAATGCTTTGCAGGAAATAAGCTTTTGCTCTCTTGAAAAAGAAAAAGAAACCTTCTGAAAGCACAGTGAATTAATGCTTTGAAGATGAATGAAACACCACGGGTCTTTGACTGTATGTTTTTGAAAGCACTGATTCCTGAGGACGTTCTGCTATGATGTGACTGATGGCAACATTCTGTTATTTTGTCAGGCGGTAACACTATTGATCCGTGAACATTGAACAAGGATTTTTAAATGGACAGCAAGCACATCCTCTACGTTACAGCTACAGTACTGCTTTCAAGCAGAAGAGCAGGCATCTGATTTTACCGCACCGTTCGTGTCGAGACGACTGTCATGTGTGGAAGTATATAGAAGCTCGGCTGATCAGTCATCTGAAACGGCTTTCTTCTTCTTTGGGCTTCTGCTCTCGCATCATTTGCTTCTTCGCCATTAAAAAAAAAAAAAAAGCCCAGTCTAGTTCAGTCTATAGGCTACGGCAGCCTGCTGAGTTCGGAGGCTTCAGCATTCATGGGAGGGGATCTGATCAATGCAGGCAAGCTTATATAGTAAGAGGGTATGTTTTTCATCCCAAGCCCCAAGAGTTGTTCTTGTTTGTGGAAAGATTTTTCTTTTCTTTTTTCAAAACTACTATATTCCTAAGCAGACTGTATGAAGGGCTGAGTGTAATGGTAGAGAACTAGTTGGGTGTTGACCAATTAAAAACTCCTGGGACTGTCTAATTAAGTACAACCTCCATAAAAAGATACGCTACTTAATGTTTCACCTAAACAAATCATTGCTATTTGTATACATATAAATATAAGCTTATTCTGAATTTGATCGCAGCAACATGTTTCAAACCAAAAACAATGCCTGATCTTAGAATATTGTATACTTTTTTTTCCAGCATTCTTGTGATTCCCAGTATGGAGTGACTCTATTTCTGAGCAACCATTCAGGCCAAGACTATATTTTGTATTATGAAAAAAAATATGCACATATATGCCATATTTACCAGGGTTTTTCTACAACAAAGATTTCAAAACAATCATCTACCTCATACTGTATATGTGACCATTCTTTACTAGTAACAACAAATGACTTGATATTTTAACTTTAACTTTTTATGTTTAACTTTTTAACTAAATCCACAGATTTCAAAGACACACTGGCTAAATCTTTCTTTCATCATGCATAATGCATGATGAGACCCATATTAACTTTATCCTGTTGCAGGATAAAAACTTTGGATATTTTTATGGAATTTCTACTCTACTAGACAGCACTCGGTGGAGAATAAAGAAAACCTAGGAGGGGAGCATGGCTTGCAGATAAAAACAACACTCTGGAGGATTTCAAGGCGTTATAGAAGCTCACCACGGGAAGGTATGGTGGCTTGGCACAGCTGCATTCAGTCAACCGGTTTCTGCACAGTGCTGGGCTAAATACTAGCACCTCTGTTTATCCATGTAATGTAGGCAATGCCACATCCACTAATGTGTCAGGACAAACTGATTCTTTATCTTTGGTTGTCTTAGGTTTAGTCGAGGTGTTACTAATCATTATGTATTTCATGAATTTATTTATGTTTCTTAAGCTGAATGTGTGATTTTCACTCTCTGAAACAAGACAGCAACCCTCCTCCTCCTCGGCAGCGTGTCCATCATAGCCACCCAGGAGAGGACGTCCACACTGACAGCACGGGCCACGCGGTGTTCTGAACAGGTCGTCATGCTGTATGCATGCATCGGTGTCCAAAACAGGGCTGTGACGGTATACTGAGGGTGGCAGAATCAACGTGGGGTTAGGCAAGATATGCATTTAAATATTGATCACATTATGTCTCTCATTCCTCCCCACAAGGTACATTATGAAGAGCCAGAGCTGGACAGGTATGACTATTGAAAAATGTCTCTAGAGTCAAAGAAATTAGATGCAGCTGTAATCGGTCAAGCTGCAAATTCTGTATTAACTGTCCCCTACTGCTTTCTGCTGGGGTTGGAACATTAAGACATTTCAACAAATGGACACAATTGGACAAAATGATTCATAAATGCTTCATAAATTATTATATTTTATCAAAAAATAGTAGGTTTCAGTTTTGAAGGGTTCTTATTTAAGCAAACATGATTATAATCCGTGACAAAGAGGAACCAAGGGGTCACCAGTCAAACTTACCTCTGGTGTATTAAGGTGCAGAACATTCTTATGAATGTAATATAATAATATTGTTACTGCGGCATTTTACATACTTTCAATTTCTGAATTGAGAGGAGATCAATGATTGAATAAATGTAATTATTTCAGTACAATAATGTGCAGTAGATGTCTCAAATTACTTACGGCACAATCCTTATAGATACAGCAAAACCCAGCTCAGGAGTGTGAAAGGTGCCACATACTTCAACGATATTGGAGATATATATATATATATATATATATATATAGTTTTTCAGAAAATCTTACAGTGGCACTGGACAATGCCACCAAACACAGTATTTTACTCACTGTGTAGCCATGGAAGTAATAAATAAGATGAAACTACTGCAGACTTGGCCAGTCTCCAATTTGCAGAAGCAGATGAGACCACGTAATAAAGCTGAAGAAGAGAAGCTACACACCAGGCTATAAAGCATAAGGTCAGTGAAGACTCTACTAGAAAATGGAGGAGTGAAAGTGCTACCAAAAACAAACATCTGAGTACCCATGAGCAGAGGATGGATTAGGTTTGGGCAATATGTTAACATTTTCCAATGGCCAACATCACAGATTTGTACTGGGCGCAGTCCCCAACGCCTACACTAGTGATGACTAGTGATGAAGACCGGTTCCTTAAAGTTATCTGGTTCATGTCGTGCAACCGCCACTAGTAAACCATGTCATGAACACACAGACACACCCATTACCCATACCTCCCATAGCTTCAGGTGGGAGATGTATGTGGGTGGAGAGTTTGTCTACATTCCTTTAGCTCTCTTAACTTAAAATATCAAGACAGAAACTATTCTTTCTGATTCAGAAAAAACAAAAATACACCTTCTGAGTTCAAGTCTTTCTCTTTCACTGATCTAAGACCATCTTCATTATCTCATTGTAAAACAGACTTAATTCAAAGTCGACAGGAACAAAAACAAAAAAAACTCACCAGAGCCATCCTGTTTAATCTTCCCACTGTTCCAACAACCACAGACCATGATTTGTTTGAGTTTAACCCTTAATTCACTGAATTACATATTCCTCATACATACACCTCTTGTGCTACTGGGTTAGCTCGCTGAATGAGAGTCTGTCAATAAATAACAGCTCCAACCCGTTCTTTACAGGCACATCATTACATTAGCAAAATAAGATGACAACCATCACTTATGAGTATATTCATCCAATCAACCAACCCTGGAATAGACATTCAATGGCAGTAAGATATAAGAGGCATTTCAAAAATTGAACAGCTTTTTTTCAAAGCTGCACAATGCAGAAAAAAGCTTTCGGCCAAAAATGGAGAAACTCAACAAACGGTTAATGCATAGAAGGTTTTTAGCAACTTAAGGGAGAAAATAATTGTGAGGCCCCTTTTGCCAAGAAATGGAGAACCCTAAAAAAGTTACTCAGACTAAATGTCTTAAAAACTGAAGAGCAAGCTGAAGCTCAAGGCCTGTGAGATGTGGACAGATGGTCTCTATCGAAAACTTTACTTTTGTTTTGGGCAAAAACTCCAACAAATGTTCTGGATGCTGTGGGATTCGTCATCATCCGGGCCCAAAACTGGGAGAAAGAAGAAGAAAAAGGAGAAGAAGATGGTGCTGATTCTGATGACTTCATTCTTATTAACACAATGAGCGCATCTTTTTCTTCAGATAAATGTCCCCTGTGGTAGCTCTTAAATAATGCATGCATATTTTTTTCCTTCTGTGAATTTTACATGACTATCATTCTACATATGGCATTTGGAACAGTCGGACAGAGTGGACACAAAAAATAATAGATGTGTTGTCAGGGACTGGAGCCTCTATCAATATGCACTGGGCAAGACACAGGACACACTGACAGTGTCACAGGGCTAATAAACTCAAGCCTGCAGGCAATTTAGACTTTTCCTTGCAAACACAAGGAGAACATGCAAACCAGAGCTATATCTGTCCTTTTTACAAGGCTGTACAGATCAAGTGTCATTTAAACCCCAAAATGGTTGCATTTTACTCATTTTGGATTTGGGTCTTAATTTCTGCCAAATCAGTTGTTGTTAGATGTTCAGCTTTAACACCTGATTAATTAACAAACAACTGAACAGCTAAGATTCAACAATTTGGCTGTTGGACAATCAGATTACTTTCTGGGATTTTCTAAATTTTGGTCATCTGTCTTGCAGTTTGAGCAGTTTCACAGTCTTATTTTCCTCATGGCTGCACTCAAAAGATTTTTTTAACACTATACTGGAGGAGTATTTTAAATGTTGTGGCTACTGCAGTCTTCTACTGAGAATGTGCCATGAAATCAAATCAAATAAAACTGAACTTTGCTAGAGAATAGACAATATCGTCTTTATCTTTATCTTTATCTTCCATCTGTGGGTCAATTTTCATTTCATTTTATTTTTTTACTTTCCATTCATAGTAGAATTTCACAAAGCAATGCTGCCTTTCTCTTTTTGTCAACATTGTCGAAGACGCACTCTTATTTAATCTCTTGAAAAGCTTTATTGGGATTGTCAGTGGACAAAAGCGATGTTCAGTGTGAAAAGCCACATTGTGACCACTCAATTTCATTCATTTAGTATGAGGTCATACATCTTGGCCATGGAGAAAGGTCTTTTGAAAAGCCTCACTTTAGTAAAAAGTTTTCCATCCTTCTCCATTTTACATTGTCAAAGAGAACAATAGCCTGTATGAGAAGGCAGCAGGGCATGCAACCGGCCAGCAGTAGACAGTGCATTACAAACACCTACCACTGGAATACAGTACCTGTTTCTAGAACTTTGCATTTGAAAAAGTCATTATAGAGTGAATGTGAAAATTTTCCTTGATTTTTCTAGTGTGTAGGATCTGCATCTAGCAGTGTGGTTGCAGTCCCAAATGCCTATTAATACATGAGAGGCACAAACTGGAGCTAGTGTCAGACAGTAACAGCATGAATCAGTGTGACAGCAGCTATCAGCTGAACACATTTGTTAAGTCCTTGGTCTTCATGTTGATTGAATAGCCAAAATGACAATGGCAGCTTAGTTTTCAAACTGTTATAATTGGGCAAATGATAAAAGAAAGCGCAACATCTGCCAAAGCTTGTGGAACAAACAGGAACATTAAATAGTAAGTCAATAACAAGCTCAGTGTGTCTCATAAATTGCATACATAGATTGATTTCAGTCCTGCAAGCCGACACCAATTATCAGATTTCAGAATTTGCAACAAATACACTTACGGATCACACTCATCGCATCATTATCAAATCATACTTGTGGCTGCAATTAGCAATTATTTTCCGTATCAATTAATCTGCGGATTATTTGCACGATTAATCAAATTAATCATTTAGTCCATATAATGTCAAAAACTCGGTGAACATTTTCAACAAATTTTCCAGAGCCCAAAGTCACATCTTGAAGTTCCATAATTTGTCCAACCAACAGTCCAAAACCCAAAGACTCTTCATTTATTTTCATAAATTACAAAGACGAGCAGCACATTCTTACATTTAGGAAGCTGCAACTAAATGTTTAACACTTTTACCTGATAAATGACAGAGATGTTTAATCTATTATCAAAATAGTTTTCTTTCTATTAATCGACAAAATGTAGCAGCTCTAATCATGGCAGACTGTATAATGTAGTTGATATGAATTTTTGTAAGTGTTAAGTGTGGGCAGGAAAGTTTTTTTTCATGCATGACTAAATTGACATGTGAGGACAACTGCCTGTATATCAGCCATTAAACCCTTTCCTCTTTCTTAATGGTTGTGGGCTGACGTGTCTACTTAAAACTCTAAAAAAAAATTCTCCCTGTCATTGTTTGGCCTGGCAGTAATGGCCCTATTGTAATGTGAATGGCTGCTAATATTCTCAGACAGGGAAGCTGTTTGCACCCATGATAACTGAACCGTAGCTGGTAAAAACCTAGCCTGCATCTACGCACACAGAGAGAGCCTACTTACATTACATTGATAGTTCCCAAAATTTTCACCCCCTGAGCCCCAAAATTGAGACTGGTTTGATTAGTTTGGGGCAAAATAAGCACATATGGTGAGCAGGTCAGACGGTACGCTAATATGTTTCAGTGACTGCTAGTTGTCTGAATTTTCCATTTTAAATTGTGTCCTTGATGCACACAGTGCAGAGTGTGTGTGTGTGTGTGTGTGTGTGTGTGTGTGTGTGTGTGTGTGTGTGTGTGTGTGTGTGTGTGTGTGTGTGTGTGTGTGTGTGTGTGTGTGTGTGTGTGAAACAGAGAGCCTTTCCAACATGTTTCAGAATTCTGGGTTGGTTGTTGAAGGCAAAATCTTTTTATATATAAATTAGATTGAATTGGATTCGTTAAAAGCAAAAAGAATTAAGTCAAGTCATGAACTTTATTAGAAAAATGTTTTAACTTAACAAATGGGCCTATGTGTATTTTAAGTAAACTGAAAATTTAAAAATAATAATATAAAGAGCACATTCCCCCTATAGCTGACTTTGTTGAGTGAGTGCTGCATTCGATACATTAGATGGCATCGTTGCTATCGCTGATGTTGTGTAATGGGTTGGTCGTGCTGACTGTGTTTTAATATATCACTGGGAGGAAATTTTATACCAGCTTCTGTAGCTTTTGTGTCAGAGAATTATACCATTTGTTTTGATTGAGCATAAAAAAAAATCTGCCTTTGTCTCGTGGTCTTCCACCATCTGCATGCTGCCATCAGATGATCAGCATAATGTCTATTCTCACAGCTGTATGACACACACAGTCATACCGATCTATAGAGCCAAATGCAAATACGTCAGACTGACTCATGGCCTGTCGTCACTTAAAAAATAAATGGATAATAACTTTCTGCTACACAGTAAGACAAGCAAGACTGAAATTGCTCACATGCCTAAAGAAATGCACTATCCAAGAATCTTGGATCTCTGCTTCCCCCATATCAAGCCATATGTCATACTCTGATTTTCACATTAGATCACTCCTCCAATCATCCGTCTTACATCTCAGAAGTATTCCCAGGGTGATGCAAGATGCCAAAAAGCTCACTGATGCTTCCATCTAAAACAGGCTAGACTACCACACATTATTGAAAAGTCGATTTATGGGATGCATATAATCAAACTTCTGCTGCTTGACTCCTGATAAAGAAAAAGAAAGAACACAGAGCATGGGTGTGTTTCAGGTGAACATGACATGACTCTATGTTTGAGAATTAATTTAAAGTCCATTTGCTGGTAAAACTCTACATGGCTCATGGGACCAGCTCCCATCTGCAGAGCCTCAGTTGTATTAAGAGCCCTCACATTCTCTCACATGCTCCAATGCATGCAGGCCATTAGATGGCCAGAATCATAAGAGGACTGGATGTCCTCAAACCGGGGAGATCTAGTTCCCTGGATATGAAGGAGGGCTCCAACAGATAAAAACACATATGTTAGCTTATTCATAATTCTATACTATATTGTGCTTAATTTTGGTAATTTGTCTTTACTGTGAAAGACCTCAAGTTTTGTGTTGTCTTATGAGATGAGATGCATTTTAAATGACTTGCACTTTTAGTCTTCATCAACAGCTCTCTGCAGACATGACATACAGTAAAGAGATAACCGTCTGTTTGACTCTGAGAACACAGTGTATCAGTCAGTGAGCTGTAACCTCTAGTACCATCAACTATCTCTCTATTTTTGAGCGAGGTAGATATGGCTCTGTAGCAATAGGATAGTTACAAAGGTTCATTGATGTCATTCATGTAGGAAATGTATGCTTAAACTCCCAACATTCAACAAAAAAACAGCAAAATTCGCCTTTGTGTGAGTGTGAGAGAATAAATTGGGGCTTAAGACGTCCTGTGCGCAGTCAAAACTGATAATCAATCAATCAAATGACCTTGCAAGCCAAAAGAGGTCCGTGCGTAAACCTGGTGGACATCAACTACTCACGCTGCTGTTCTGTCCGGACCAATGCACCATCGCCTGGTTATGAGCCGTGTCCCCGGTGAGCGCAAATGTCGAACTTGTGAGCTGAAACTCCTCCTGGTCTGAAAACGAAGCATCCTCTCCGCCCTCCGGTCTGAATCCGGACCAAGTCTCTGCGCTCCTCGCACCCCGTGCCCGTCTCCAGTTGGCCACATCCGTGTCCACTTTCACCGTCACATCAACATGCGTTGCAGTTTCGATGCTGCTATTTTCTCCGTCACCGGTGCTGTTTTGGTTTGCATCACCATCACCGGGAGAAAGGGCAGCCGCGCGTGAATCACTTCGAGACAACTCTTCCAGGTGTGAAAGTTTTTGCTGGCCGTTTAAGGCGTCCGTCTTGAGACAACTTTTATTATTTTCCTCTAACTGTGGCTGCGCTTTGGATGAACTTTCTTCTCTCGTGGCTAACTCCGCAATGCTGTGCTCTTCGTCCCCGCCGGCGGTGGAGCTGGCGCCCGGTGACCACTCGGTAAATCCAACAAATTCTTCGGATGGTGCCTCGCCAAAATCAGTCAGATCCAGCGCCGAGACTTCCCGGGGAAAAGGTGTAATTGGCGGCAGCTGGCACGACGGAATGCACTTTACCTCCGCTTTTACGCCGCCCATGGAAGTTAGGGTGAAGAGCCAAATCCACTCTGAGAAAATTATAAAAAGGCAATGACTGTGGCGCGTCTCCATTCTACGTTAATTCCAACCTCAGGCGCGTTAAAAACATACCATCTTTACCCCGGAGTGCTGTCTGTCATCACCTGGTAAAGTGGAGCCCGTGAATGTGCTGTGGGTGGTACAGCAGTGCGCGGACAAGTGGTCCCATGTACTGATGCGAACGATGCATCAGAGGAGGAGCTGGAGGCTGAATCTTCGACGAGAGGGGAGAGGGGCCCATCTACCCGCATCCTCATCTCAACCCGGATGAAAAAAACAGCAACTAGCCGTACTCTTAATTAAGTTATATTTCTATAGAGGCACGTGGTCCCCTGAGGGTTTGCATTCTTTTGTTGAGCGCCAGATGCAATGTAATTATAGAATACTTGACTGGGTCATCATCTTATAGGCTACATTGTATTTAAAATAGTCCGAGAGGTCTTCAGATGTTGCAGTCCCTGGGGAGAAGTCAAGGAACATTAATGGGCCTGCCTCTGGCCGTCTTTGTGGAAATGTTCCTGACAGGGGCTTTATGGAAGATACAATGAGGCTTTGCATTTTCCATTAGGGCAGGCCTGGGTAATCAATTAACAGGGCCTCGTATGTTCACTGTCAATTATACTGTGCAGGTAATGACTCCGTGACGTTTCACTGAAGACGCACTGCTGTATTCTCCATTCAATACAGCTGAATGGAGAGAACACGGTCTCCCAAAATGTTAGCTTTTTTTTTTCGTCCTCTTTACTTGAATTAAAAAAAACGTTTACAAGAGAAAAATAATGAGAAGGATTCAAATCAGAGGTGAGTGAGAGATTATTTTCTGCATCAGCCCCATCTTGTCTCTGCTGTTGTATGTATATATATATATATATATATATATATATATATATATATATATATATATATATATATATATATACATACAACAGCAGATATATATATATATATATATAAGCACAGAGGAGCATGAAGGGGACATGGCTGTAATTTAGAACTCATTATTGCCATGTAATGTAGACAATCTGGAATATGTTGTTATATTTCTCTTTACATGTATACACGGTCTTTGTTCCAGTCAGCTAATAGCAAACCATTAGGGGGACTAGAGCCTGTTCAAACCCCGTGATTAGATTCTGTTTCTGGGCAGCATTTAGTCAATATGGATGAGGATGCTGTTGACCGGTGACTGATGCCGAAGAGACTCCCTGTATTGAGCTGTGTTCTCCCCATCGCTCTGAGCTGTGATGGGATCTTGCTCCACATGCGGGTCAACTGCACAGAGATGTCTTTCATTTGCAGCCATTAGTGATGCAGTGAGCAGGAGCTGTCTCAATCTGTTTCAGTTAGTCCCCACCAGACAAGGGGAAACCAGTCTATAATGCAGATTGATGGCTGACCGAGAATTTCAATCAAGGAGAACGTTGGCTAAAAAGTTCAAGTTCTTGACTGTAATGCAAACCTAAAGCACATTCCAGATAAGCAGAAGGCCCTTAAATGAATGTACAGTATGTGTGGCACCTGTAGGACTTTTTACATGCATTTTTTACTTGCTGTGTCTGGGATACATCTGTTATGACTTTGTGGAGTGAGCATAATGGATTTTTGCCTGACCTGTCTGCTTAGTTTAGACATGGATGGCTGTGCACAATCTGTGTTTGTGTATGGCTCACTTATTGTTACTTATTGTTTTGCTCATAATATTTATGTGATTAAAAGTAACACCTTCAAGAACGATTGGGACGGAAAGTTATTTTCATCACCAATTAATCAACGAATAATTTTCCAGATTCACCAGTTGCTTGTTAAAATGTTTGAAAATATTGAAAAGCGCAAATACCAGTTTCCCAGTGACTAGGGTGACATTCTCATATTGTACTTGCTCTGCTGGAAAATGGCCACAACTCAAATATATTCAATTTACAATTATCTAAATCAGTGAATGGCAGAAAAGTATAATTTTTTAGCAGCTTGAACCAAAGAATATTTGGTATTTTTGCTTGAAATATGACAAACAATAAATCAACAATCAAAATAGTCACAGATTAATTTTCTGTTGAATGACTAAACGAGTCTTAGACGTAGCATTTAGATTTTGTATGGAAGTAGGCCTTGAATTTGTGATTATATTGTGTGTATTTATCTTTGAAGCCGTAATGCAAGGATGAGGCTGTGTCTGTGTAAATTCAATGATTGATTTTCAGACGAGCAAACTGAAACAATTACACCTTAACACTGACAAAAATACATGCAGATTCTTGGTGGTGTAAAGCATGTCTTAACGCTCACGTAGTATCTTTATGGCTTGTTAACAGCCTTTAAATTTCACTGGGAAAGGTGACAGACCTCAGGACTGGTGTCATATCCCACATTTGTGTGCACAACATGGCAGCTGAGTGACATCATTGTCTTTCGACAGACAAGATTGCTGCTTTGCCGCCTGTCGCACAGACTGAATACAAACTGCATTATGATCCCTGAGCTGATACTTCTATAATGGAAACTTGTGAGGAGCGGGAATGAGATCACAGTGATCCAAGTAGTGGGTTTATTCTTTTATTTATATATATATATATATATATATATATATATATATATATATATATATATATATATATATATATACATATATATATATATATATATATATATATATATATATATACATATATGAGAAAAGTGTTACAGCTCATCTTTAAATTAGACGTTTGCCACTCTGATGTCCAGTTCACTGTCACAACCATTCTAATTACTCTGCTGCTCATAACATTAAAAAAAAACAGCAAAGACACTCAGGACATTATTCATGCATATTACACTGTCTCATCCTTCTGCTCTGACTAAAAAGCTAACATCTGCCTCAAATGATGCTTACAGTTGCTATAGAAAAGTCTCTTTTCAGCGTTCAATCATTACCTAACCCTCTTCTTAAAAGCTTTACGCAGATGTGTTACAGAACCACACACTAAGGTAATATGTGGAAGTTTCAATAGACACCTGTGACATTTAATTAGTGCTGACAACACGTCTGGGGCTCCAGGAGAGAAAATTGCCTTTTCAAATAATGATTTCAATTACATTATGGAGAGATTCAAAGAACGGCAATACAGGCAGCAGGTTAAGTGCTGTGACCTCAGTGAAATCCTGCAGGGTTGTATCTGTTTGAAACCTCTAATCCTTTGGTTATCCTTTTGAATATATGATATAAGGTTTGCAGTCTGTTATGATGTCAGTTAAGTAAAAAGGTGAGACAATACTTGGCTATGTTTAAAGATAGAGATAATTAGTTTTCTAGCCTAGCAGAAGTGCATTCTCTATGTTCTAGATGCGGCTTTATTTCATCAACCGTCAGTTCTTAGATTGCATCTTGAGACCTTCTGCTCTGATTCAATACCATCTTTTATTTAACACAGATCCAGTAATTAGTGAGTTGATTTTCCCTATTAAAGCACCTCTTTGGTATAGTTAAATGTTCTTCCAACATTTTTGTTTAGCCTTCAATGTTAACAATTTCACAGAGTTACATTATTCTACATTTAAAAGAGTTAATTCCTCACACAAGTTAATAATAAAGAAATATATTCAGCAACAGGCCATGAAGTCCTCCCCATTTCACCCCTGCCAATAAGCCAAAATGCACAGATGTTACAAGATCGTCACTCAGCTAAATCAGTGTGATATTTGTGAGCTCATTACTGGCCTGATCGGCTTGTAATAGAGGAAATCAAACTCTAGCCGAGGGCAGCAGGAATTAACATTTTTTTTACCATGAGCAGAATAATGGTAAACTGTAGTCAATTATGCATTTGAACGAAATTATATTTTTATTTGATTTGAATTTGATTTGAATTTAACCTCAACTGGCATCAAAAAGTATTTGCAGTGCAACTACAAACAAGTCAAGAAGTGATCGACATGATGATAGTTTTAGAGATGATGCAATTCCCTATCTTTTTTTTATCATTGCACAAATTCTTCTCCCGATATACAGTATATTTATGTAATATCAAACATTTTCACCAGTAAATGTTAGAGCTAGTACAGGCCTCAATAAGCGCTTAGGAACAAGTGTATCAAATTATTCTATTAAGTATACATTATTCACAGCATCAGTGCTTGAACATTGAAAACATGCTTACATTCATGCCTGCTAGAATCACCAACCCACTGACTCAGATCTATTTACATGGAGTGGATATTTTTGACTATACTCTGCTACAGACACACACTCACTAAGTTTTATTGTAGTAGTTGTATTGGTAGGTGTCTGTGTTTTCAACTGCCAAGGTTCAGTGTGGAATAAAGCTGCAATCTTGCCTCGAAATGGTCTATCACTAAACACAAATTGTTCTATTATGCAGATTTAGATATAATGATTTTGTGCAACACCAAGTGAACAGAGAAAATATAACAGTGGGGTAAAAATAACATTTTATAACATCATATAACATTCACCCTACTGGTTGTTGCACTATAGCAACATCATCTCAGATCAACACAAAGGTGTGTTCACCTAGTAAAGCTGAAAAAAATGAAAGCACCGTGTGAACACACACTGCTCACAAAGCTTAGATGAAACTGTAAAATTAGGGAGTGCTGATCAAATACAAATCAAGATTGCGTTAGTGCGTAGTCTATTTCTCAAATGTGTTCAGAAACATGTTGTACTGTTTAGTTGAAATTTGAAGAAGAAGAAGAAGAAGCTTTATTTTGTCACACACAATTATACACAGTACAATGTAGCGAAATTGGTTCTCTGCATTTGACCAATCCCTGAGGAGCAGCGGGCGGCCCTCATGGCATCCGGGGAGCAAATTGGGGTTCAGTATCTTGCTCAAGGTTACTTTGACATATAGACTGGGGCTGTCACATTGATGCAGGGAGCAAGGGAATCACATGCACTAACATATAGACTCAAATACATTAATATGCATGTGAAGCTATCCCAAATTCAATACAAAGCTCAGATTACAACATTCAGTGTAACATCATTCTCTCTTCAGGATCCCATTACTCCACTCGATCTTTAGCAAGGAGTTACTGTTTGCATTGAGTAAAATGAACTAGAATTCATTCATATGTCCTCGTCCCCACTAAATGAACAAGAACCATCAGGAGATGGCATATCCCCTCGGCCTTATTTAATAGCAAACGTAACATCAACACATCCTGTCCAATATTCATGTAAAAATTAGTAAAGGAAGAATAGTAACAAGATATGCTTTGATTTGCTCTGGAAATTAACTTTACCCTCTTTTTTAAGTCCAAAACCAAATTGTTGCCATGGAAACATTATAATAATTATAATAATTTGTAATTAGGAAAATACACATTTTGCATCATTCTTGGTATACATGTGCAATTTGTCAAAGACATAATGCACAGTTTAATAGATGTGCTTCAAAAACGACCCTCTCTCTTTTTTGAAGAATAGGTTTAAGTTGTTACCATGAAAATGCAAAAAAAATACAAATGGTAAAACTTTCTAAATAACATAAGGCACCACCCCAGCATTTGGTTGATGGTTTTAAAGTTACTCTCCAGACAAACACTCCACACTCAAAATAGCCGAAGTTGAATATTTTTCTCCAAAACAAGACAAATAAAAATGTTCAAAATACCAAAATACCAAAAGGCACAACTCCTGCATATGTGTGTTTCCCAAGAGTGATGGCCATATCCCCCTGACAGGGAAATGACTTGACTTCTTTAATTAATTTTTCTGATATGAACATTTTTAACAACTACTCTAAATGTCATTACTTTCACTTTCTGGAAAACAATGTGTCAAAAATTGTTTGAAATTGTACCACCAGGTTGGAATATAAAAAATAGCCCATTCACACCTTCTATAAAAAATAAAGCATCTCTTTAATTAACATCCCACTGGTGTGCACTTAGATTAATCCCTCCTCGTATTATGAGCCAACCTAATATCCTGTTTCAATAGGAAATGTGTAATTTTCAGAGCCTCCATCAGAGCTTGATGATTTGCACTGATTACTTCCTGTGAGTGAGATAACATTGTTGTTTTACAAGAAGCAAAGTTACACTTAGTGAGAAGGGGCTTTGAATCTTGAGGTGAAATTCATTTTAGGGCAACAAGTTCACACAAGTTTTGCTGATAGTGGTCCTATGTCTTATTATTCTTTTAGTAACCTTATATATATATATATATATATATCATACCTTGTGAAATAATCGCTTGTTATTCATTGGAATAACAAATTTGATTCCTGACGGATGGTTAAAGAGGTCAGAAGAAGTCCTGAAAGTGAAGTGTGGAGAACCTGTGCTTGGAAGCACTGTCTGTAAACATTAATATTTAAGAAATATTGATATGCCGGCACAGCAGGTCTGAACTTCTTCTGAAGTAGCTTTTAATTTAAGCTTTTAGAAGTCCATCATGTCCACTTCAATGCCGTGTGGTAATATCAGTAGTCTAAGCCCCCTGCTGAAGATTTCCTCATTAAAGTGTTGTCTTTCTTTTTTTTTAACCTGTTATCTTCAGAGATGGTTACTGCAGTTTGCAGCTAGAGCAAAATAAATCCTTGAAATCTTGAGTAATAGCAACATATAGGGCAAATATTATAAAAAATGTTACTGGGGCATCTTTAAGAGATGTGTAGGACGTGCCACAGCCTCATCCTCATCCTACAGTCCCACTCTCAGAGTTGCAAATTATATCATCTAGTCATTAGCACCCAACGGCAGAGACACAACCTGAACACGAACTTGTAATTATCAATTCAAGGGGAGAGAGCGTTAATTGTAACAGGTGTTTTGTGTTGTACTGGTTGCTCTCTCTCCCTTATCTGCAGTAGCGTGGTGGACCTGAGACGCTCTGCCTGCTAGAACCGAGGACACGGGTCAAGCAGCAAAGCTTGATGAAGAAGCAGGAACTCTTGTGTGTTTTAAGTTTCAATTTATTTGTATAAAAATAAATATTAAAAAAAAATTGCTACATGTTGTTTATGCTTTACTTAAGACGGCAGTGTGGCTTTTTTTTCTTACAGAGAATTAAATGAGGGGATCATTACCACTCATGTCCAACCAGAACTCTTAGCTTCATGTACTCAATAACAAAACGATAACAAGGCTAGGTCTATCCAAATCTACCGTTTTTATTACACTTTTGTTGTTGTATGGATTAAAATAATGTCACACAGTAGAGAAAAGTCAGTGTTGCAGCAGATGATATGTGGTAATTTGTCAGTCAGGAAGTCTTTTGTGCATAGACTCTTCAGGGAGATTGTGATAGAAGGGTATCTGCCCTGAGCATCAGCAAGATAAGTATTCTCATGGAGTCCAGACACTGGCGGTGGTGGTGGCTGATGACTCTGCTGAGACTGATGAAGCGGAGGAGGTGGCTGAAATGATGAAGTTGGTGAATCTGTGGAGACATGGCAGTGATGGGGAGGTGCATAACAGCAGCATGAATGAACAAGAAGTAGCCTACAGAGAGATTCATGGTAAAAAAAAAAAATTTTAAAAAGACCACAACAAGATGATAGGCTGACAGTGAAAACTGCCTCTGTTCTTTTGGATAGATGTGATGAGCTGATGAGAACAGGTGATATCTCAACTGACAGCTCCAGACAATGACAGTAATAAATCAACACTGAACATGCCTAAGAGATGTGAATGACTGATAGTATGAGAAACAAATAATGCCCAAAATCTGCAATGTAATAGTTTTCCTGACTGAACTTTCACTAGCGCTTCATTAGATATAAAATGTTAAATAGTGAGCTTTAGAGGTAGGGTAGGGGAGGTAGGGTAGGGGAGGTAGGGTAGGGGAGGTAGGGTAGGGGAGGTAGGGTAGGGGCAACATTTTGGACAGGCCCAGGCTAGCTATTTAGCCGTTTCCCTTGTCTCCAGTCATTATGCTAAGCTAAGCTAACCAGCTGCTGTAACATTTACAAAACCAATCTTCTCTATAACTCTCAGCAAGAAAACAGCTAAGCATATAAACCAAAAGATTAAATTATTCCCTTAAACTTGTCTTGCACACCCTTGGCTTTGCTTTGGCAGTCTCATGTTGCAAAGCAGTTAGTGCCCCTTTTCCTGGACTTAATTTAGTCGTAAAGAGACACAAATGAGAAAAAGGATAAGGTCATTTTTGTTGTGAAGCATACAGACAAAAACTTCAGGACACAGATCACTAACTTTGACCAGTAACCACTAATGAGGACAGCACAGCCTCTTCTTGCTAGTTTAAAGGCCATGGTAAGCTCAAAAACACTGAACTTCGCTAAATAACAAGAGAGCAAGAACTGAGTGGAAACTCCCACACAGTGAATCAGTAATTCACAAAGTGAAATATTTCATCCTGCAGGAGGCGCCTCTTATTTTCAGGAATGTCATTTTTGAGTCATATGAAGGAGTTGGAGAGAGATATCCTACCAGACATCAATTATTAACCAAAGCTTAAATCACAACCTCACAGATCAAAACAGCAGGCTATTAAGATACTAGAGGGCATCTCTTATATTTAGCACTGCCAGAGAAACATAAACCTAACACAGAAAGGTTAGGCATTGAAATCTTGACGCGGGCTCGTGGGTCTTTGTAATTTCCCTGACAGGTACATGATACAGCACAGGAACACTGTAGGGTATGAGTCTTTCTTTGTACTTCTCCATCAGAGGCAAGGGATTTTCACGACCACAGAAAAGGGTTCCTGTGAAAATGAATATTTTATGATATTGCTACCAGGCTATGATTGGTAGCATAAGGGTGGATTTGCATTCCAAACTGCCTGTTGTGCAAAAAACCCATCATAACCATCCTTAGATAAGTCTAAATGTAGCCAGCAGTGCAACAACATGTGGTGCGGTCTTATGTTTTCTGCTGTCCCCCCTAAGGTTAAAAACCACAAGGCAGGTAAAAATATTTACACAGGGTTAAAAAATCTCAGATTTCCTAACTGATTAGAGCCAAACTTACTAGGAAGATTAGATAATTTCTTTTGGCCTGTTTCATTTTGCTGCTACCAGTGATGATAAAAAGACTTTTCCTTACCTTGTGGGTGCTTTTAATAATTATGAGACACAGGCTCCATAGTGTCTTTATTATATATTTCGAGCTGACAAAAAAAAACTATTTTTAGATTTTTTTTTTTATGCACTGCCTGAACTTTTCTATGATGTTTTTTGCAGCTTCTCCTTGAAACAAGCGAGTTTACCAGCACTGCTGTAAAACAAAGACATTAGAGGTGAAATGAATAATGTAAAGTCATTTCTCAGTAAGGAGACCGGACACTTGCCTCGAGGGGTGCTGCGTCACTCTCTCAGCCCCTGTAACCCATATTTGTTTGAATCGGTTTAAACAGCCCATCGGGGAGCAGAGCTTCACAATACAGTGAGCTTGCAATATTGAAACATATGGTTCATCTTTATTTTTGTTGTTTTATTTTTAGATGTTTTTGGTCGCCTCACAGATATACAAAGTGCTGTGTAACCACATCCAATGCAAGATGCAACAAAAGCTGAATTTGTGTTTGTCTAAAAGCCTAAAGCAAGAAATAGTCTTGCTGCTCCTGCATTCCTCGTCTTCTCCATCCTGATCCAAAGAGTCTGTCACTCTCCACCTTGTGACACAAACAAACTGGAAGCACCTCAGGTACTCTGTGCTGATTTGCATTTTCTTTGCATTGTTTTTTTGGTTCGATGCCAGCATTAAAAAAGCTCTGCTCCCCAGATATGGAGGCCCTGATTGAAATAATAGCAGGGTGGAGGCTCTCCCTATGTGCTCTCTATGGAGAGAGCTCATTAGTTGGAGAGACCTGTGTGCATTGTTCCAAGTCTGCAGAGTCAGCGAGGGAGCCACTCATCACTCCATACAATCCAGACTCCTGCACATCTGGTCTGGTAGCATCAGGGTGACCTGCATGCACACACATACAAATGCATGCAAATGCAATTTTGGCATACCGTAGATGGGAACTTAAACCTTCGCCAGTGCACAAAAAGTATCATGATACCCAAATGCATAATATTCTGTCCGATCATGCATGTATTGTGTAGACCGAGCCCTGAGGACGAACAGCATTGAAACACATACTGTAGACACACACATTTCCACACAAGCACCGTCCTGTATCACCTGTGATTTACTGACCATTTTACACCCAGCTGAAGGGGCCATTTCTTGTGCTGACCCTGCACAGCACCTCTGGGATGCAGGCACAGCATTTGACAGCACGCAGAGAAGGAAACTGTTCTGTCAATCTCCGTTTATGAAGATTCTGCTTTAGTGGTTTGAAGGTCTACAATTCCCAGCTCCTCTCATATAGGTCATTCCCCTCTCTGCTGTTCCCAGTTTTCAAGTACACAGTGAGCCAGACTGCACTGCACCATGCTTCACAGGAAACTCCTGCAGCAGTTGTGTGTGCTCATGTTTACCACGCTCCGGTATCAAGAATTTGTATTGTGAAGTCATCCACATGAAGGTGACTGTCATGACTGGCATAGAGAATAAAAAGAAAAAAAAAAAAATGAATCTATTCCACCGCAAGGGAGAGGTCGCGCCTCTATTGAGAATATGTCAGTCCGCATTCTATTGACAGACTCGTTTTATCTCGCTATGCCATTTCCAAGGCATGCTGAGCGCCGAGTGGAGGAAAAAAATAGAAAGCCGAGAACAGTAATGTAGAAGACCACATATTGAGTCTCTGCATTAGTGTAAAAGAAATACACTTACTGGACCCCCGGCTGCCATTTCAAAAGACAAAATTAATCAATGGAGTTTACTGGAGCAGCTTTAACATAATGGCACCAGTTTAAAACCACCATTTCAAATCAATACATTTGAGCCTTTTCGCTTCCACTGACAGAGGCAAGATTTTACAGAGGCCGCCTCACAGAGTGGCCCAGGATGGAAGATGGAGGATAAGAGATTAAAATACTTTGTTTAAAGAAAGTCTTTTGTGGAATACACTTCTTCACTTTGCTGTTTAGAGTTCAATGAGAATACGCCGGTGTCACGTCTGTGCATGAGCTAGCTGTGAAGTTACAAGTGGCAGCTGGTTAATTTAGCTTGGCAAAAAGACTGGTTTTTATTGACACTCTTTTGTTGAAATAAAAGCAGGTATGATGAACATATTTTTAGTGAAGACTCTTCATAAGACAAGTTTGTGTAATCTGTGAAGGTACTTTGTTTCATTTTTCATCCACACATTGCTCATTGTCGCCTGTCAGATTATAATAAATGGAGCCACCGTGTTTCTTGGAAACAGCAGCCATCTCACATTTTCTTGGTCTCGTCATTGTAAATTTTTCCAGCTTTCAGTTAAGCTGCTCAGGTCTCCTGCCAGCTTACAATATACAGGTATGATTTGTGACCAGTCTACTTTATCTGGCAGCAGACAGCTATTTTAGGAGGGGTGTTTAAGTGGTTTGGATAGACGTGCCAAAAGGATTGGATCACCTTTGCTCCAAACATTTCCATCATGACAATGCTTTACCTCATATGGTTTTCTGGATTATGAGCAAGCACAATATCTTTGTAAGTAACTGAGAGCAACATCAAATATGCTTTTAACGTCAGTAAATTATATTCCCTTCTTGTAATAGCACCTCTACAGAAAGCTGCTAATTAGGAAGATTCAGTGTTCTCAGTTGTCAAGAGAGAAAAAAAAAAGGTAGAGAAAAAAGAAAAGTGTGAGCCTTCGACGTCCCAGGCTCGACTGTCATAGCACAACGTACCTCTGCTCCACTGAGATTTGTCTGTGAAAAGCACACACAAAGGCTTGCAGACTCCTCAGTTGAGTTTTACTGGAGGTGTGAGAGAAGAAAGTTGTCAAGACCATCAGAAATGCAGGTTCAAATTAATTTGTGCGAGGAGTCGTAATGTGACGTCAATAGATCTCTATTTATGGAATCATTAGTATTCGGTGTTAGGGTGACAACACTGATATTCTATTTAGCTGCATAACCTCATCACTATCAATCCTCACCCAGTATACATTGTTGTGAATGGCTGGAGTAAGGAACATGTCACAAATGAGGCACAAGCATCTCATATGGGAGGCTGTCAAAGTTCAGTGGTTTCTCAGAACATTTTTGATGTGACAGCATTGGAAATATTCCCAGCATCAAAGCTTAAATTTGGGGGCAAACTCTTTCTAATGAATTCAGCAATATCATGCATCCACAAATCTCATAGTCCATTCATTTCTGGACACTAAAACCGTACAGAAGCC
This sequence comes from Chaunax sp. Z400, assembly GCA_037577475.1. Lineage (NCBI taxonomy): Eukaryota > Metazoa > Chordata > Actinopteri > Lophiiformes > Chaunacidae > Chaunax > Chaunax sp. Z400. Next base: position 14,859,762 of record CM075193.1, read on the forward strand.
CATTAGGGATAAAAGTAAGTCTTAACTGCCAGAGGCAGTAAAGGCTTAATTTCTAATCTCCTCTGATCCAGACAGGAATCTTCAAACAAATCCTAACTTACATCTGATGAAAACAAGAAGTGAGCCTAAGAGAAAAAAAACTAGTCAGACATGACTATTGGAGACATTTCATCCTTTCTTGCATCGTTTATGAATAAAGACTGAAGGTCCAGTAAAGGTTCCCCCATAAAGCACGAAGAAATATTCTCATTTTGAGATATGAAGTGAATCTTTTCCCACTTTTAATGTGAAATGAAATAATTAAAGCAAACATGTTCCAACATGTTCATTTTGAAAAGATCTGAAACTTTTATGAGCACCATCCATTTTTTGTTTTTTTATTTTTTATTTTTTGCAGCTTGACGTAGGATACCAAGGCTTCTCTGTGGCACACTTTTCAGACTTTATCAATAAAATATGATGTTCGCATGGGTGTGCTTAATGAACAAAGAGAAACGCTGTCTGGGTTGTTCTACAGTGATTTTAAATACAGTACATCCGTTGTGAAGAAAAAATGACACACAAACAACATCATTACCACTTCCAAACTATGTCTTTTGAAGCAACTCTTGCACATATTTCCCTGTAGTGAATGAGTCATATTAAGGGCCTGATCTCATTATTATTGTAAATGAATGCCCTAGCACTGGTTTAATTGCAGTGTGATGCAAAGATGATTTGTTTGGGTGGTTTTGATAAAGCCATGGATAACTCATTAATTGTGCTCATAAAGATATTGGTCACACTAGCTGTCACACATTGTAAGTCTTGATGGGCATGGCTAACATGATGGTAATTCATTTCTAATTAAAGATCAGTTCCACAGTCAAGGTGAGTTTGAGTTTGTGTGTGCATTCTGCATTATTAACATCGATAGGACTGAATAGCCTTTATGATTGTCTGTATTACATTCATATTCGGTGATTGGCCTCTTTAATTAACACATAAAAACAACATGTGATGTAGATGATGTCCTTAAATGCAAAATGGGTTAATATCTGGCTCATAATCCCAGCTAGAAACTACATATACTACTAATCTAAACAGCACAAATGTTTCTTAAATGATAGATTCACTCAACAAAAAATATACTTTTATTTTTGCTATGCACTTTTATTTTTGCTCCCATTTTTCATGAGTTGAAGTAAAAGAGCTAAGACTTTGTCCGCGCACACAAAAGGTTTATTATCCTCAAATTGTGTTCACAAATTTGCTTAAATCTGTGTTAGTGTGCGTTAGTCCTTGGTTGAGATAATCCTGCACCTGACCGGTGTGCTTTGCTCTTTGGGGTGGTCGCAATAAAATGTCTAATGTAAAAAAAAATGATCCTGGAGATGATACATTTTGAAGGTTTTTGTAAATATGGAGACAACTGGAAAAGGATGGGTAACACTGACCTGTGTGCCTACATAGGGCTGCTAAGCTTAGTAGATGTTCACAGATCCCGAGGCGAGGCTGAATCTGGTCTCTGGGATGGAGAGAGTCGAGGGAGGATTTTCCGTGCCACGATGTCAATGAAAGTCTTTCAGACTTTCTCAAGAATGCTACAATTTGATAACCATGAGTCAAAAATGTTTGGTATATTTTATTCTTATCTATTGTTGTTTACACACTTTGTGAGTGGGAGTAATGGTGGACTCTATATTTTCTAGTTTGATTCCTCATTGCAAGAAAATAATATAGCACAAAAAATACCTGACTGTTATAGGGAGCGCCTTCAATAAAATGCATTCAAATCTACTTTCTGCACATTTCTGCTACTTTGTTACAAGAATTATAAGAGAATAGTGTTTACACCCATTCAGTACCTTAAGCAATAATAATATCAATAATAAAACTCTACTTTAGTAAAGAAAACAATTATGACAGGTGTGTTGTAATGAAAACAAGTGGTGTCCACTGAATAAATGCAGTCTTTCTGAACTGTGAAGTGGGGAAACCCATAGATATTTACAAAGTTTGTGATGAATGACAGGTTAGATTTGGGATTTAAAATTCAATTAAGCTGCTTTATTTTAAGTGTTTAGTGAATTCAGGACATTTTTTACCCCAGACAAGGGCAGTAAACAGAATGTAAAGACCGCACAAGGGTTAATCAATAGCTAATACAAGCAGAGAAGGAGAAAGCCCTCTCACTTCTTTCTCTGTTGAGAGTTGGACACATGAAGTACAGATCAGGGCATTTACATTGAGGCTGGCGACAAATTTGCAATGGTTTCATTTGTACATGGTTTACTTCAGTCTCTTAAACTCAATGCAAACTGAACGGAGATGAAGACAAAGTCATTTTTGTGCCCAACACCCAGAACCTCAACATGAGTCACAGCATCGTGGCAGAAAAGGGGCAATACATTCGAGTGTTGCATGTTTCCATCACTGTCAATCGAGCTGGAGCCGATAAATACCCTTGATTACTGCAGAGTCTGACAACAGGCTGACAGCAAAAGTCAAATGTTAGTGGGTGTTAAAACTATTGTTACAACGTTATATTTAGGAACACAAAGCACTTGATTTTGGATTGGGAAAGATTGCGATCTTTGATTAACATTGTAAAACTTAACGGTGACATGAAGCAAGAGACAGACATGTCTTTTAAAAATTGAACTGAAGCTGTGGTCTTTGCATTAACCAAAGTGTTTTTGTTGTTGAAACCTGACCACATACAGGACTTAAGATGTGAAGCATGGTCATCATGGTCTGGCTCTTTCTTCCACTTGCACCATCCACCTGACCACTTTCCTAGGGCTTCCATGGGGTACAAAAGCTTACATTAAAATGTTTTGCTTAGGAACACAATCCATGTTGTGATCAGATTTAAAAAAATAAGAAGTATAATTTTCTAGGGAGCATTTTTTTTTAAATGGAAGAAACCTTTAGACTGTGCTGACTTCTAGTGCTTTCAGATTTCAAACAGGATGATCACAGAGCATTGTTTGTTTAGTTTTCTATTTCAAATTATTTTCTTCACTGTCAACCTATAGAGCCATGCGGTGTTTGCAGAACCTTGGGGATCCCACTGTGTGTGTGTGTGTGTGTGTGTGTGTGTCACTTTTTGATTGTCTCTGGAGAGCAAGTAGAAGACTTGGCTCATTAAAAATTGATGTATCTGAAAAAAAAAAAAAATCAATGGTTACAACAATGGAATATATTTGGTGTGGACCCTATAGTAACATCAGGGACATCTCAGTCAGCAGCAATATGATGAACTCATTAAAATGATTGAGGTTGGTCTTCAAAGAGCTGCAGCTCAAATCCTGGGACGGCAGGCGAACATGAATCAGAGCTAAGATACTGAAGCCATGACTTTAATTCTGTCATTTGACCGTGTTGTACTTTGATAATGACAATGACAACCAAGAGCACCAGGGATCCAACCCTAGGCTATATTTCATTAACCAAAAAGGCTTTCATTTCATTCTGGGAATAATGAAGATCTCAGGTTTCTATATAATCTTTTTTTTTTTTTTACACATTTCTGTTTCCAGGTTTGCTGGTGAGCTAAATATGAGGTTCAATTCATTCCTTCAGTGTCTTTCAAGAGTGAGCATTAGGAGTCATTGAAATCAATGGTAGACATACTAAACTGAGTGAATCAATAAAAGCCTAGTCTGCAAAAACTTCCAGGTGTCGATTAAAAACCGACTCAACAGGAACGCTTACCCCAAGTCTTCAATTTTCTGTTTTCATCTTTACTGTTATTTTCCTGAAGACAGCTTAGTTTGCACTCAGGCATTAAAAACAAATGACAAAAATGAGCCAATGACAACAAAATCTAGAGTGAGATACAAAAATCAGTGCACATATACAGTACGTAAATATGCATTTTAACCAATAGAAACTAGTCCCTGATTATCCTCACCCTATCATTTTCCGAGGCTGCCCTGTGTAGTATGGGGGGTCTAAGCATGGTAACACTTACTAAAGGCTTGCCCTGAATGGGATTCGATCCAGCGAGCTCAGTTCGGGGACCACTGAGCCATACCGCTGCTAATCTCCTTTGGCGGTCCAATAGCTGTTGAGTTCAATACAAAAACAAAAACAAAAAATGTGGACTTCATCAAGAGTTCGTCAAAGCCAGTAGGAGGACAGGAAGAAAACATGTCCCAGGCAACCTGGGAGGTCTGAGTGGTTCATGACACCACATTAGGTGGGATCTGGCATGTGTTTTGGTTCAAATCATCCAGTGTTTTAAAAAACAAGTTGAAGAATTTTGAATTCTTCGACAAACAGGAAACCAGAGAGATGCGCTGCAATGTCTTTTGACAACCTTAGCATCATGTTATAAATACGCTGCAGGTATTTGGTCGAGTTTGTAGAAAAACGTGACACCCGTGTACAAAGCCAATGTCCAATGTGCAGTTTGTGTTTATGTGAGTAAATGTCTGCTGCACATTGATGAATTAGAGGAAGAATGAACAGCCATGTTTGTGCAGATTGTCTGGACTGTCACGATAAAGATAACATATAGTCATGACAGTCTTGCACATAAGATCTGACATCAGCGGTGCAGATAGCTGTGACAGAATTTCCATACATGTTGAAATGCTGTTGTTGTCTTAAAATACAGTATCTAAAATACTGATGCACATGAATGCACCACTAATATACCAGGCAGACAGACAAGTTCAGAATTGTCTGATAATACATCTCACAAATTAATTTGCAGTGTGCTTCAACTCACCTTGTATGTTTGGTGAAAACTACTTCAGAATATGTTTTTGCCAGTGCAATAAAAAATAATGCAGGTCTTTATCATTTATGAAAACGCAGTGTTTGCTGCATTTTGCATTGATGGTGTTATTTTCTGTCCTGAATTCTTCATGACTCCCTCTCTGTCACCTTGAAGGTTGCATAGGCAACATCAGTATACAATTCAGGTTGAAATTTGATTACACCGACCTGCAAGCACCTCCTCTTCACTAGTGGATCTCTTGTTGGTCAGAACATAAACACTCGGTGGGAATGTAATTATAGTTTTTTAGCTACGCTAACAGCATATGTCCCGGGATGGAAATGTCAATCACTCCACCACTTTAGTTCAAACTGAGCCATCCCAGCAACCGTGGAATGGATTGCCATGAAATTCTGCAAAGAGATTAAAAGGCGCCCTGGCGCTCTTGTGTCCGAGGATAGCAGTCTGAACCGATAATCAACATCTGCAGCTGCAGGGTTCTTCTGGCTGTGCTGGTGCAGGGGTTGAGGGCAAGGCTGTGCTGTATGTGTTTGAATGGCGTGACGATGTCCTCTTTGATTGCATTGAAATTTGAATATTACTTCAGTTCTATGATTGCCTGCTTTGTACCTACTTTACCTAATGTCTTAGAATGGATGTGAATGATTCAAACAGGGATACAATGAGTGGGCCAGGAACGTAAAGTGGTGCAGCCAATGGCCTCTGGCCCTCGTACTTCCAATGCCCTTGTTAATTTCTTTACAAAGATGGAGATGTTGCGATGACCACAACAGGTGACGATGATTCCAGGGAGCCTCAAACTGCTCACCTGCTCTGCTTCAACACCACTGAAGTAGAAAAGGGGGTGTGTCTTTGCTCCTTTTTTGTACTAAAATCATCAATCAGCTCCTTGATTTAATTGATCTTGAGCAGTAGGTTGCCAAATTTGACGAATTGTTCATTTCCTCACAATATGAATTCTCATCATTAAACCGACTGATGATGCTGTCATCCAGTTCTCTCCATATCTAGGACTGCAGTCATGGCCGTATAGCGCTCTGGTGTTGAGCACTAGAGTTGAGGGAGTTCAATATCCAATGGCAATCAGTAACGTTCGTAATAAAATCAGTGCGCTAACTGGCATGTGGCATTAACACACAGACAATGATGTTTTCAGGCCCAACAGCTTTACTCGTATTCTCTCTCAGCAGGATTTTCCTCACATCTGTTGTGGACACCTACAGTGGCCGGTCCTCTGGAGGCAGAGTTGACTCTAGAGCTGAGTCTTTGTTGATGAGATCAAAGTTAGCGAGCATAGATTGTTGGGCTCCTCTGCCAGCATGGCTCCACACATAATTGGGCTGCTCCTGCTTTTGTAACCTGTGATGTTTTGTCTAGCCTGCCACATAAGTTTGGTGTCGCCGGTGCTGAGATCTCTCTCCAGTCTCTGCTTACAGTATGTCCTCACTTCACCTCCCTGATGTCAGCTTTCAGTGTTGCTTTGGCAGGGTTTTATGCTTCCTTGACACCTGACCAAAGTTTTTTTTTTTTTTTATATGGATAGAGTCCTCACCTCTCCATTTGTCCAGGTTTTCTGGTTGGGGATTTTTATTTATGCACTTAACAACAGCTATTGCATGAATTGCCCTGAAACTTGGCTCAAACATTCATGTTCCCCTCAAATAAATTGGAAGAATATTTGTGATCCCTTAATTATTCATTTGGAGCTAATTGGTGTTAATTAGCACTAGAAAGCTAACACATTACACTATGGTGAACTTAACAAACACCATACATCCTACATCAACATGCTAGCCTTGACCTTGAGCTAAAGCACAACTGTGCCCAAGTAGCCTCACATATCTGCTAAAATGACTGGAATCTTTTTAGCCTCGTTAAATAAGAGACAGAAAGAATGAAAATGTATCAAATTTAAAATCAGTTCCAACAGCATGAATATTTTTTTCAGTTAGCGGTCCTGGCTCTAAACCCAACAATGAAATGTTGTCATAACCTTGGTCTTTTGAAAAAGTAGCAGTCTGACAGAGCACAGCGTCAAATTAAGGTTATATGAGCCATTTGTGTCTCTGCCATCCTCACTAAATGCGACCCAGAGCTGAAGGGCTCTGCCACAGTAACATTATGCCTTCCTTCACGGTGAAAAGCCACAAGCATGCAATGGTAATCACATCGAGGGCCACCAGGGATCAAGTTCAGGTACAAGTTGGACATGTGCTGCTGACTCTCTGAAGGTAAACAAATCACGTTGTTGGTGAGGAAACCTGCTTTGCACATCCAAACATTAGATTCCATCTCAACACATTTTCTGCATTGAAAAGTTCTTGCATCACTCGTACAACTAACTTATATTCCGTATCAAAGTATTATAGTTCTCAGAGGCGTGATCATCCACATCATCGTCTCAGTCATTAAAAGTCAGTGAAAGTAACTTTTAATGACATGTTCCCTTGTCATTGTACTAGAAATAACTAGAAAATAATTATGTTTTAAAACCCATGGTAGAAACCATCCACTGACCTAGAAAATATAGAAAGTTTCTCAGAATTTATTAAATATTTATCCCAAATCAGCTCTGTTATTACCTACACTAATAAAGTTTTGTCTTTGCCTCTCAGTTATTATGCTCTATGAAATATCAAAATGTATGAACAGATTTACATGATTATAGACAGCTGGGCCTTGAGCCAAAGAACAATTGATTACATTTTGGTAGTGCTCCAGATCTGGGATTTCCATCATTAGACAGTTATTGTTTTTAATCCATAAGTATAGGTTTAGGCAGATAGAGGCTTGATTCCAAATGCTGAGGGTATGTTTGCAGGGTCAAGGATTCAATTTAAGTGAGAAATGACAAAATAGGAATGGTGCCTTTGGGTGCATTTATTGGTGGGCAAGTTTTGGCGGAGCTTTGAGTTCTGAAAGTCCCTCACAGTTTGATATGACTAGGTCTAATGCCTCTATGAGTCTGGGCTTTGGCCAGGTTTGGAGAACTGCAGGACAGGAAAATGATGATTATAGGAGGGCATACGCATTAATGCTTATCGTTTTAATGAATTTTGATTTCCTTACTTTACCCCTGCCTCCTGATTCTTTGTAGAGGTAGTATTTGTCTTACAGGGATTCTAAGTCCATTAGTACTCAGTGAAAGTTTAAGTATACATATGTGCCTCTGTACCTGGGGTAATTAAGCGTCACCTCGTGGCTGCTCAAACTGGATGCCTTTGGTAATCTGTGATGCAGTATTTTGTGTAAATCAACAACAGGAGTGCTTGAGTTATAAAAATTTTTTTTTTTTTAAAAGCCTCAAGTCCTCCTAAGCGAACCTGTCTGAATTCATTGGGATTGAGATGACGGAGGCATAACTGTTGGAAGAATGAGGCTATTTTCGTCTACATGGTGCTGCAGATGGAAATTACACCATATATGCGACAGCCATTAGGCTATCAGGTCATTTTCGTGGTGAGTCCTCTACCATTCAAATATTAATGCTATAGTGCTGTCTGTCAAACAAATTACCTGGAGCTCACAGGTAATGAATTCTATTATAGAAGTGAATGGGGGGTTTTTTTCCCCCATTTTTTTCCTTGATATTGTTTGGCTGAACATAATATACACCCTAACAAATGTGGGAAATAGCGGCTGTAAAGTGTGCTATCAATTATAACAATATCAACGAAGAGAAAATTCATAATTAAGTAAGTAGTGCACCCGAAGAACCGCACCAACAGTTAATGGCTTTGTGCCTGACACAACCTCTCCGAGTACTTGTGAATGTGGTCTGACAGCAGCCTGTACTTCTTCCAGCATAAAGTGAAACCCCAGCCGGCTTTGTCTTTCAGATCAGAGCCATTCTTCCTCTTTTGCTCTGTGGCGAGTTGGGCAGGCAGTGAGCCTAAGGAGGTGCAGGGAGCCAAGAGCGGTCCCTCCGGTCAATGAGGAGAGTCTGAATAACATTTCCATACTATTTACGTGCTTCCATCGAAGGGGCTGGTGGTGTAAATGACTGAGGCAATCGTCTTGGTGAGTGTGTGAATGACAACAGATGCACAAGAATGGCATGCTGCAAAGCCTCTTGAATACAAAGGCCATAGCTCTGAAGTCCCAAGGGAGAAGCTCTGATTTATTTACAAACTGTTGGGCTCTGAACAACAGCAGCAGAGCGTATAACGGGTGGTGCATGCTACTGTTGTTGCCGACATGAAAGCAGCTTGAGAAAAGATGAGAACTTTCATCTTCAGAATCTCCTCTTGACAAGAGGCAGGCTCATTTGCCCCACACTATCTCTACGACTGCCGTCAGAGGATCATCGCTCTGCTGCTAGATTAAGGAGATTTACCAAGAGCATCAGCCTTTCAGAGGTGTGCGTGATTGGTTACATGTTTTGAAGTGATGCATGAGTTTGATGCCAGTGCTTCTGACAAGTCACAGTCACTCGTACTAATGCTGTCCTCTGTAAAACGTTGGCTCACACATCTCTTGGCTTGAGCAGTTCTTTTGAATCCCTTTTAGTTTCGTACCCTCTGTCAACCTCTTACATAAATCATGTTGTCATTGATGAATTCCTCATTGAAACACTCATATTCTGGCCTTTTAGCCTATCCTAGCATAGCGTTTTTTAAATTTTTACTTATTGCTCTGTAGGATTTGGATCAAAAACATCAGAACCCTTTGATAAAATCTTGGTATCTCCTTGAAAACGTGGGCTCATCGCTACTCATTTGTTCATTTGTTCATTTCAATGTCATTCAAGGAGCTTATATAACTGTCTATGCCAGATGAAACCAAGTTATTTTTGTCACATCAGTTTCATCAACATTTCATCGTATGTTACCTGATGTCCTGTTGTAGCCAATTTGTGCGATCATGTCACCACTTTGCTCTGTGACCTGAAGACAATCCCTCCTATATATCGAGGCCATGTTTCTGCTTAAACACTCAAGAATCTGTCATTCAGTTAAAAGTTGCAAGGGCAACAAATTACAATGAAAACAATTTTTGAAAACTGTTTATGAGGCATTTTGGACTTTCTCTGCAAAATGCTGCTGAGAGATTGACATTTGTGACCTCTAATATGCATCATTAATTGTATACATTCAAATAACCTCATAAAATAATCCTATAGATTAATGCCATATTTTAGTATCATGGTTTGTGATTTCCTGACTCTTTTTCTCATTAAAATAGCAAGTGTCTAAATTACATTAAATTATTATTGAAATATCTTGAATATCTTTAAATTAACATTCAAGTGTAGGTCCACCATCTCCCCAGCTTGTCAACAAAAAAAGTATCTAACCCTCCTCTCTGAAACAACCTGTTCTGTTTGTTCTGCACGGCTCTGAAGCACGAAACCTCACAGCCCAAAGTTTCCAGCCACAGAGTGATGTTTCCTGTCTCCGCTGCCCCGAGCTTGTCATTTCCTTGATTTTCTAGATAGCTTTCTCAACCTGTCCAAAAAAATTAATCAGAAAGAGGGAGCACAAGTGTTTGTGAAGGAGACACAGAGGAGAGGCGACATCTTTTTGTGCTTGCCAAGTCCTCACTAGATGGCAGTGTAGTGTAGTAGTTTCACCAGACATGTCATCCTCAGGAACTTTGCAATTATTTTCAGTTCTCTTTCTCTGTGTGTGTGACAGAGAGAGAGAGAAAGAGAGAAAGAGAGAGATTACTAACTGCTTAAAGGATAGACTGTATGTATGGAGGAAGTGGCTGAGCATGACCATTCGGATGTTGGTTTCAATAAATTGTGTTAATCTGACCGTGACCTTTGACCTTGCTGTGTGTGTGTGTGTGTGTGTGTGTGTGTGTGTGTGTGTGTGTGTGTGTGTGTGTGTGTGTGTGTGTGTGTGTGTGTGTGTGTGTGTGTGTGTGTGTGTGTGTGTGTGACTGGTCCTTATGGGTGTGGTTCAGTGATTACAGAAAACCCAGGAAATGAATGTTTTATCAGCCTGCGCAAAGAAAACAACAACAGTGTAGTGGGGAGCAAAAAAGAAACGTCTAAATTTAACTCATCAGCTGCTGCCAACTCAAATAAAATCACCAGTGGAGAGTTTCCTGTTGGGTTCTCCTCCAAAAGACATGGATTTTCTTTAGATTGTTAATATCTATGTTCATTCAGAACGTTAATAGCATAGATATCGTGCTGTAGATGTCACAGCAAAACATTATTCACAAATTATGATCTGGAATATGTTGAAACGTTAAAATATTTCACACCCTGTACATTGATAGGTTTTCAGTAGTTTTATTATTCTGATAAGTCTCACCACACCCAGACTCATCTATCATGGGCACACAGTTTGCTCTCTCCAACATATACTCTTTGATCATTCATCATCATTACGAAATATGGTGTCGAAATGGAAACTCAATACCCACAGCTTGTAATTACTTTGTATTTCTAACGTCTACTCGGCCGTTGCATAGGCTCCTCAGATGCTCAGCGTGTTCATGTGGTGCAGCACAGATAGAGAGCAGCACATCCTACTCACTCACAGTGAGAGAGTGTGTGGGAGGAGGTGAGAGTGGGCAAGCTTTCACCGTGTGCAATGCCTCCTCAACAGCAAAATTTAGAACATAAAGCACGCTTAATATGCAGAGGAAAAATATGCTTGGCAGGAGGCTGTTGCAGCTTTCCTCCATTTATGGTTGGATACAGATTTGCAAGTAATTCCTGCTTAATGAAACATGTAGTATTGCCTCCCAAAATCTAGTTTTGAAGTGCTCTAAATAACAAGTGATTTGGGAGCATGTGTACCTCCCGTTTTTTTTTCTATACAGACCCATTTGAGCTTGGTCTCCAGAACCTCCTCTGACAAGTTTCCTTGCTTTCCTGTGAGAATAAGCAGCCACAAAGAGGAGCACAGAGGAGGGAGTTGAGGAGATCAGAGGCAAAGCAGCAGTTGCTTCTCTTCTGGGGAAAACCAGATGACCCTCTTCAAAGTGCTAATGTAAACAGCTAGAAACTGGTGGAACTGTGGGAGTTTGAACTAAAACTTGGACAATTCAACACTGCTGTTAGTTATATTCTTTTTTTTCTCCTTTTTTCTTTTTTACATCTTTTCACCATTTGTTGCAGGCATTCACTGAAGCCACAATCAGTGCAAATAAGTTATGTAGCATGAACAGTTTGTGATACATGAGACAAAAAAAATTCAGTTTGCAAATTTCCTGTGAAACTATTTTCTTGTGGTTATAAAATATCAACATATTTTGTTTGGTTTGTGAGCACATTAGCGTTTTTGCAGTAAGGCTTGATTGCATCCATTTTGCAGCATTATCTCAATCCAACATCATGGAGTCTCTTCATTGCTATAGCTTGTCTGCAGCTGCACCGTCAAACTCCAGCTGCAGAGGCTTCAAACAGCTGCTTTCAATTAATGTCACCCTTTGGAAACATAGCCCTGAACAGCATTTGTTGACTTTAGATGTGGGGCTGGGGAAGCACAGGATTTCATAATATGTGTGCCTGGTGATGTGAGTTATGGGCAGCCATAAAGCTAAAAAGGCAGGTCATGACCCAAACCCATTCACCCATGCAACAGATTGTTCCTGTTCCAGATTGCATTTTTAGACAGTTTTCGTTCAATGAATTTTATGTTAGATCAAGTTTTATGATGTCATTAGATTGACTGATTTCATAATTTCCATTCTTTAACTATACTACCATTATATATTCTTCTATAGCTTATGTCAGATATTGCATAATGGTTTGTGGTTTATGGGAATTTTACAGCACCACTTAATTGAATCTCACCACTTCATTTTCCCATGTTGGTGTATACCATGACAACATTCAAGGGATATGTTTACCAGACCGCTAACCCGGAGTTAAATGAACCACACACCAACCATCAGATCTTTATCATGGAGGCCCTCCAAAGACCACCACAGTAAGGACTACAGCCAACTCCTCCACTTAAGTAAACAAATCCTGTCTCTTTCGACACCGGTGCAGTGTGTGTGTGTGTGTGTGTGTGTGTGTGTTTGTGTGTGTCTGTGTGTGCCGACTCCCAAAAGCTGTGAAGGCACCAATCCAACTGTAACAATGTAAATTGTTTCAGGTTGAAAGTGTGCTCTGTTGTTGCCACCCACCCTGCTGTGGGAGTGTAGCAAGACCATTTTTAGCAAGTTGCGGAGTAATATATTCTGTGTGACGTTATCAAAAACAATGGCATTGTTTTGTGGCATAAATAAAAACTCTGTAGTACGAGTTCTCTATTCTTTCCAGCTTTCTATTCTGGACGCAAAAGCTTTGTGTGCAAGTTTGGCTTAAAACAAACATTTATTTTAATCTACAGTATTAGACAAAACTCCAGAAGGGAACTAATCTTTGATTGTGTTTTGGGAAGTTTGACAATATGGCCACTTGCATAATGGCATTATGAGTCAATTAACTTGTTCACATGTCCTTAAAGTTAGACAGTGTATCTTTGTGGTCATGTTTGTGGGTGTTTGATGGTGCACAATAAGCAGCGGTGCTGGGAAATGACAATATTCAAAAATATTTTAATATTGCATCTGCAAAAACTATGTTTTCCAGATTACTGTGTTGCAATATGTTCCTGTATAATCACTGTCATTTAGTATGCGCTTAAAGTCAATGTGCCCAACAGTGGCCAGAGATAGTTATCAGGGAGGGGGCTGGAGATTCTGTCTATTTTGTCTGCATATGGGGGGGGAAAGAGCTGTGACTTCAGTCTTTAAGGAAATCAGCACAGAATGTCTTTGGTTTTAATTGGGGGGTTTATTTTTGGTTTTACAAGCCTTCACCACATGCTCTAATGACAAAGAGCAGAATAACCAGTGTTATATTAGTTCATGATTCCACAAACTGGTACAATTCTTTTTAGTCACATTATTCCAGGCTGAATGGCATCCCAATATCTTCGCTGTAGATCCCTTTCTGGTGGATCAGCGATCTGCTGTTGTTTCCGATGCCCCTCTGAGTATTTCTTCATTTTTCTCATGTGCCTATTCAACTTAGCTGCTATGATGCCCGAGGGGAACTTCCATGTGATTCAGGGGCAGGTTATCAGCTGGTTGTTTGAAGGTGTTGTTCATTGTGTGGATCCTTCATGATCGGGATTGTCCTGTGTTAGTCAGTCTGAATGAGCCTGTTGTTAGCAGCTCAGTAATTTGTGCAGCATGGAGGGCTGTTAGCTTCTTCAGTGGGTGAGAATTGTGTCTGGTGCTCCAGCTCCAGCTCTTCGCATCTGAGACTCGTTGTGATGTAGACTGCTGGATGAGTCTTTGGCATTTATTGTCTTGACCTCTGCTTCTCTGGTGTATCTCCTCAGCCAAGCACCCAGCTGTGCTTTGGCAATCTCTATAGAGCCTCTTTTATGTTTATGCTTCTGACCCTCCTCTTCACTTGTGTCCAGCTGTGGTAGTTCCTGTGATATTTCCTTGATCAATGTGGACACTGGTCTTTCCTCACCCATGTAGCCTCTCTACCTTGAGCCCGCTGTAAGTTTTTGTCAAATTTGTGAAATCACAATGACATCATCAGGGTGTCATGAGGGTTATCTCAGCTTGAGATTGAAGGCAGCAGAGTCTCTGACAACAAACTGGGGGTGTAGATAAATGTGCAGGAAGGGAGGGTCTAATGCAAGACGCTATCACATTTCATCATGGGAAGTCTCAAAGTCAAGATAACTGGAGCTCTGCATCAAGTTTTTCTTTATCTGCTTCTCAGACATCCTCCAACTCTAGCGCAACACTAATTCCCTTGAGTTAAATGCATATTTCAAAATGCAATTAGTTATTTTTTAAATTGGTCATTGAAAAGGAAAAGGTAAATAAAGAATTCCCTTGAATGGTCCTGCACCACCATGTTTGTACTGAAGATAGGACAAACCTCATACTGGTTTTCAAAGAAGGCCTTTTGCATTTAACCTGTTTTTTTGCTGCCATCCTAGGGGAGGATAGGTTTAGGATATTCACTTGATTACAGTCTCCAACCTAACTAGATGCCACTAAATACTACATACTGGGCAAAGAATATACTGTGTGTAATTATATAAAATAGGATGTTTGTGTATTAATATTAGTTAATTTTACTGCTGATATTCAATTACCTGTCGGGTAGTACAGCAAAGCAATCGTATTCTATAAGATCATCATACCTGTGCAGCATCACTATCCAGTGACAGACTCATATCTCTGTTAAGTCTCTTAATGAAAAAACAGCTATACTTTCAGCTATGTGACAATGCATTTTCCAGCCAATCTGTGAAGACTTTGATTTTTATCTCAAAGTGCAGGAGAATTTTCTCAATTCATGAAGGAACACTTTATTTAAAAATTCAAATTCTCCCTCAAAATCAGTTTCCGCATCAATATTCAGATTTTTTTATGATGGAACCGCTTAAAATTCTGACATCAATAATGATATGGCGGCCATTTCCCATTCCTACAGTACATGCTTTTCATTGATGTATCCATGTAATATGGCTGCATTTGGATGTTATTTCCAGTGGAGTGGTTGCTTTTTGAAAAGACAAAGCTGTTCCTTTATCTTCTATATCCTCAGCAGAAGGCTAATCTGTATGACGGAGACGTCGAATAATAACACCTGACATTTTGTCAATCTTTCCAAGATAGACTGCTCTCGCTGAAAAGTTAAGATATTTAGCAGGAATGTGGGGGCTGGCGGGTGGGAGGATGTTGTGTATGTGTGTGTGTCTGTGTATGTGTGTGTGTGTCTCTGTGTGTATGCAGACGTCTAAGCTTGGATGTGGTTTCGGTGGGAACTCTGCCAGAAAAAGAGAGGCAGGGTTTCAGGGTTTGAGGGGGTCACACAGCTCCGGAGTGAGAAAGTTCTGTTTTTCATTACATCAACCCATATGTCCACATATCTGCTCCGCCTCCCAGACTCCACTCCGTTTCCTGGAATTGTTATGTCAGTCAGTGATCCAATCCTTCTCTCTCTTACTCCCAAAATCAAGGCATTTGTGTGAGTGCTGAGAAAAATGTGAGATTCCATGCAGAGTTGCATTCGTTTAAAATGGTGTGCGTTCGAATATTGATCGTGTACTCTGAGACTGACCAGCAAGGCAGAAAAGAGTTGAGAGGTGGGAATAGAGGAGGGATCCCTGCTCTTAGCAAGACAAATCTGTACAGCTTCACATTTGCTCTAATATTGATCTTACGTACAGTATAAGAGCCAATTTAATTCACATGAAGAAAAGCAGCATTCAAGTGCTTTTTTTACATGTAGTTTCCACTATATTAACACTAGATGAACATACATGTGCAAGCCTGTATTATTTTACTATTAAAAGTGAGCAAATGTGTATAAATGTATGTCTGATATAGTTCAAATCAGATTGGCATATGATCACAATACACAGTGTTCACTGGAATAAAAGAATCAGTACAGTCTGTCTTCCATGGGAAAACATCTGTGTTCCATTGCTTTCTGTGCCCAAACTTCAAATATTTGGAAAAAACTTTTTGTCACTTTTTGAAGGGAACACTTGTTCTAGCTTTGAAGTGCTCCATTTTGTTCTGGCTGGACCATTTCATGAAACGCTCTTCTGAGGGGATGTTGGAACACATGAGCCTCATTTATTTATGGAATGAAGCAGTAGGAGTTAATGAATCACACATACAGGCAGGGAGAGAATATTAATGAAACAAATCACAAGCTTCAAATCCTCACCAAGAACCAAGGGTCGTCGCCATGCCCATTTTACAAGGGCATGTGCCCTAGTATTGATCCGCTGTGCTCCGGTATGATTTCACATTCAATTTTTTACAAGCTCCTCTATTTGGCATTTGGATTATAATGGAATTCAGATCGAAAATAATAACTCCTTTATTCAGTCCACATTGTCAAAGCAATGCAGCTTTCCCCAAAACATAAGCTCCGAGACACATCTTGCACTTTGGGTCTAAATACTATAGCATGCACATCCATATACTACAATACGCACAAAACAAGAATCAGGATTAAGGAATGCTAAAACGACAGGACTAAAGGAAGTCTTTCAATGATATTGAATTATATGACATTATCTTATTTTGGTGATAAAACAAACTTGCCAGTATAGCTCATCTATTTTCAGATCTGGCAATTGTAAAGGCCTGACAAACATATGAATTTACTAAGGCTATATATTCTGGGTTAATGTTTGTTCTGTTTGAGGCTCAGCATGATCCAATATAAATGTTACCCTCCTGACATCTAACATTACCGAATGTTAGCTATCGAATAGATCTGCTAGCAAGTTGCAATAGCATTCATCATAATTCAATAATTTCACAAAGGGCATGTCTGTACTGAATAAAAAAGGTTAAAAGTAGATGCAAAGCTTTATTTATTTTAAAAAAATCTTTTTATTGAGCCTTTATTTAACCAGGTATGTCCAACTGAGATCAGAGATCGCTTTTACAAGGGAGAACTAGCCAAGAATAGCAGCAACAATAAGTTTCATATAAAATCATATAAACCAAAATGCAATAACAAAATCACTGAAAACATGATTGACAGCCTGGATTCAATGGATTTCACCAAAGACTTAACTCGTTTAGGGTCACCAAACTTTGAAGTCTAAGATCAGACTGCAAATTGTTCCAAGAATCTGGTGCAAAATACATAAAAGCCTTTTTTTTCCAAGTTCTGTTCGGGCTTTGGGAACACTGAGATGTAAAAAGTCCTGGGAACGGAGATTGTGATTTCCAAATTTCCGGGTTAAAAGAGAAGATAAATAAGAAGGTAATTTTCCGGTAATGGCCTTGTAAATAAAAACATACCAGTGACTGAGGAGCTGTGTACATAAAGCAGGCCAATTCACATATATGAGTATAAAACACAGTGGTGAGTAAGAGACCCACACTTTGTAATTATATGTATGTGTTTTCATATTATTACATATAACAGGGCATTACCTTTAAAACACGTTGACAATGTTCATAATTTTTGTTGAATTAAATACTTTGATAAAGATTAGTGTTTCAGTAGAACCACAGTGGTAAGGCAGTGGCAGCCATGCTGCGTTCATGACAAATCGAATATTGGATAAGCACAAGCTCCGACTCCAATAAAATTCTTTGAATGCACGGTCGGAAATTCTATATAATTACATCACTACTGTATGTGATATGTTTGCATTCTTAATATATTACTGAAGTTGACATTTATATTAGCTCACTAGTCTACTTGAGGTTTGTTGATAAGGACATGATTGGCTATTGATATGGCCAATCATTTTTTTATTTCACCTTTATTTTGCCAGGGAGTCCCATTGAGATTTAAAAAGAGACAAGACAAGACAGACCTGGCCGAGGTAGCAGCCATACAAAATCACAATACAGTATATTAAAATGCAACACATATGATATGCATAAATTCACAATAAAACAGAAAGGACTATGCATACCGCAGTGGCCTGTCAAGAAAAACCACTACACGCCTCCGCCATCAGCTTCTTAGGGGATGCATGTTTTTAAGAGGAAATATCCAAATTGGGATTATAGAGTTTACTGTTGTCTTGAATACAGCATAATAGTGGGCTAGGTCATATTTGTATATCACATTTCATAAAGGGTCCGCACATTCAAGAACAATTTTGATTTAGGTGATGGGGACCTGTGCCCCCCCCCCAGGAGCTGTATGTTCGGCTACACCCCTGCCCAGAACTGCAGCAGCCTCGTAACAAGTTCCTTCAGGGACTCGTAGAACAATAGCACAGAAATAAAGTCACTGAACTTGCAGACTCTCACCGGAAGGCAGCAGAACGCTTCTTAGACAGCGCTTAAAAAGATAAACTGATCCCTGGTGGCCATTCCTTTGTCCCGCTGCATACATTAAGTCCAGTGGGTGTATGGGTGAAGTCACATGGTCACTTTTCCTTTTTCCCACACAAACACACCCACATCTTTCCTGCACGCAGCCACTCTTCATTCTTCTTCAACTCTGTTCCGGCGTTTGCAGCGGGTTTTGTGTGGATACCGGACTGTAGCAGCATCAAAGTTGCGCACTGGAAGTTGTTGTTTTTTTTTGTTTGTTTTTTGCCACGATGTGTCCGAACCGAGCGTAACATCCGTCTTCTTCTACCTTTGCGCACACTTTTGGAGCGGAGAAATTCGACATCACATCGCCGGGAGATAGGCAATTCACCAACTACGCATTTCATTACAGGTACTTTTCAACTTACTCTTTCCTCTTATGTTCATGTGTTTCGCTTTGTTTCTATGGAGCCTGAACAACTCTCAAAGTGCAGCACAGGCCCTCCCCGCATTACTTAGTATAAATGGTTTCATGTTGTTATTTAATGCCATGCACCCACAACTCCATGCTGCCGCTAAGTCAGCTGTAAAAGTTTTTTTTTTTTTTTATCATAGTTTGGTGTGGTTAAATTTCCAGGCCGTTCATGTAAATGTAGTCCTGGCAGAATCTCCTGTATCCCTCCACCCCCACATCCAGGTAACATGGCTGCACCAAGGTGCTAACTGCGATTCGAGCTGCCTAATTTGCATGAGGCCTTCCTTTTGTTTTGTGCTGACAAAGCTTTACAACTTCTTTGAACCGACCTCAGTCTGCGTGAAGAGTAAACACTGGTGGGAATGAGCTAAGATGTTCTCTTTCAGTGCCGCTGCTGCCCTATTAAACTGTACTTCTCTTAAAAATGCTTGGATGATTTTCCCCGCAGCTGTGGCTAATTCATCCTATTTTGCACACCGACGCTTGAACGCAGCATCCATCATATGACAATGTTCTCCTCGCCTTTGTCTCCATCCCCGTAATTACATGAGTCACCATAGAATCCGTGCAGCATCTTTTGTGCTAAAAGCAACTTGTTGCCTTGACAGCCTCAACGTGATGTTTTCATTCCTCCCATGCAGCTTCCAGGGGGGACGAGTAGGCGGCTGTGCGAGCGACAGCATGAATCTGGTGGAGGTGAAGCCGAATGCAGGGTCTCTCACCCTGCCCCTGTCCAGCGACGCCACCAAGGAGCGCTACTTCAACTGCGGGGACGAGAGTGACCCCGAGTGTCTCCGCGGCAGGAACATGTCGCCGGATCTGAGGCAGGACTTCAGCATGATGGAGGAGAAGAAGCGGGTCACCCAGATCCTGCAGAGTCCAGTATGTAGCAAGCAGCTTCATAGACACGCACTCCTACACACAAGACTTTGCCGTGGATGAGTCACGAACGGCACTTTCAAAACCAGAGAGAGACACACTTCACCATCACACCAAGTGATGTCACCAAGACTGACCGTTCCTAGATATGGTCGTAGCAGTGACCTTTTACTCTGTAAAATATTGCCACTGTCCAAGCATATGAACATAATCAGTTTAACGTACAGATAAGTCCCACTCTAATATGTTTAGATACAGACACAGTTTTTAATTCCTTCGATGTCTTTGATTATTACAGATGAGGTGAAGTGAGCCATCGCAACTGATAATTGATCACATTTGAATATTTTTCATGCACAAATGCCCAACAAATGTTTGTTTATGTCCTTTCAGAGGTGAATATTTCCCGATTTTCTTAGTCTTACTGGTATCTTTAGGTTTTGGACTGACGGTATAGAAAAAACGAGCAATTTGAAAGCATCTTATGCTCAATATTTCCAGACACTTCATAGACTTAAATGGCTCTGTGATAATGAAAATAGTCTAATTGTTGCATTTTGCTTTACTTTTATAAACCTATAATATGAAGAGCTACTTTCTAGTTAGTTGAAGGTGCAATAAGCACATGCCATTGAGGTGCACCGAAATAAGACGAGCCCACACTCATCTGCAATTGCATAACAGGCCCAACAAGTGCAACTCATCTATCTCATCACCATGGGAACCATGGTCGGATCAAGCAGAATGCTGGGGCTTAGCTGCACACAGGAAAGTAGTGCTGTTTCAAGATTCACAGGCTACCCTGGAAGGCAAAAATTGATTGTCAGGTTTAATGCAATTCCCCCTGCTTCTTTCACAGATATACAAAGAGGCTTTTAATGGTGTGACTCCATCCTGATTTGTGTTTAGTTGTAATAAGGAGTCGCTGAAAGCATACTGTGTTCCCTCACAAAATGTCAGGGAACACAGGGAGTGAGGATCTGTATACAGACTGTGAAGTTGTAAGTTTTTTGTGTTTCTTTTAATTTTTTCAAATCGTTCCTCGCCTTATCGTAAAAGAAGCCCCCGTTCATTTTTCGTCTACAGGTGTTCAAAGATGAGTTGGAAGGGCTGATTCAAGACCAGATGACGAAGGGCAACAATCCCACAGGTCTCCTGGCTCTCAGACAGATTGCTGACTTGGTCATGGCCAGCACCTTGGGAGGGGTTGGTCCCCTGACTTCGCCGATCAGTGAGTGGCAGTGTGTCTGTGTGTGTGAATGTCTCCATCTATCTCCCTTTGGGTCTGATTCTTATTCAGTGTGTAGACTCTGTCTGTGAGCATTATGCAGGCTGAATATCTTCTTTGTCAGAGGCTGAGTTATCAGACTCTTGTGACACTGAACAACCCTGAAACAGCAGAAAAGGCAACAAAAAAAAAATTTGTTGACAGCATTCCTCATCGACAGAGTTTCTATTAAGGAGCCCTCGTGACAATTTAGTATTCAATTACAGCAGTTTGCAATGCTAATCGAGTTCATAGAATCTCTTTGCCCTCTATTTCTTGGTGGGGGGGGGGAGACACACAGAGCACCCTGCAGCTGTAAAGAGTACATTTAAAAACTGTAAATGTTTGGAAAACGTCCTTGTATGAAATGACTGTGAAGTAGCTGAGGCAGACTTGTTCTTTAAAAAGCTAGAGTGGCTTTAAAAGATAGGGTCCTGTATCATTAAGACCTTATATGGTATTACAGCCCCAAAATACCCTTCAGTTTCTTGTTGGTAATTCTGAGAAAGGCCTATTTTTGGCTTCAGCTGTAGGGGCTCAAGTTCCCTCTGATGTTCAGTCGTTTAATATACTTTGGAGGTAAACCATGTACAAGATATTGTAGATCTTTAAAAAAAAAAAAAAAGCTAAATTAATGTTCTCGAAGCTCAGGGTATATTTATTCCATGATGCTGGAGAGGAGGCTCCCACCGATTGTTGGAGGAGCAATGTGGATTCCGCCCTGATCGTGGAACAGTGGACCAACTCTTTACCCTTTAAGGCTTGCTATGGAGTCATGAGAGTTTCCTCATTCAGTCTGCACGTTTTGTCGACTTGGAGAAGGCCTAATACAAGAATATGGTGTACCGTAACCGTTGCTTTGTGCAACCCTATCCCATTATTATCAAAGTGAGAGTTGTGCCCCACTCCCGACACAAAGCCAAACACATTCTCAGTGGGTGTTGGACTCCGCCCAGGTTTCCCCTTGTCTCTGATCCTGTCTGTGCTATTCACGGACAGGATGTCGAGGTGCAGTCGTAGTGAGGAGAGTGTTTGGGAACCTCAGAATTTGCATCTCTGCTTTTTGCAGATGATGTGGCACTCTTTGCTTCGTCAGTTCGTGATCTTCAGCATACACTGGAGTGGTTTGCAGGAGAGTGTAAAGCGGCCGGCATGAAAATCAGCGCCTCCCAATCTGAGGCCACGGCTCTTAGACAGAAATTGGTGGATTGCTGTCTCGAAAGAAAGATTTTAAGTACCTTGGGGTCTCGTTGACGAGTGAGGAGAACATGGTAGTATGAGGTGGTTCAGGCGGTTTGTTGTGGCATCAGCAGTAATGTAGGAGTTGTCATACCATCGCAGTGAAGAGGGAGCTGAACTGGGAGGCAAAGCTCTTGATTTTCCAGTCGCTCTACCTTCCAGTCCACACCTATGATTTTGAGCTCTGGTCACTTACTGAAAGAATAAGATTGCATATTCATGCGGCCGCAATGAGCTTCCTCCATATGAGCTTCCTCCATAGGGTGGCTGGACTCAGTCATCCAGAGGGAGCTCAGAGTAGAGGCACCGCTCCATTGCATTTAAAAAGGGCCCAGTCAAGGTGGATCGGGCATCTGGTTAGGATGCCTCCTGGGCGCCTCCCTTCTTTAGTTTTCCACACACGTCCAACTCGGAGGAGACCCTGGGGTAGACCTAGAACTCATTGGAGGCATTATATATCTCATCTGGCCTTGGAACACCTCGGTATCCCCCAGGTGGAGCTGGAAAGGGTTGCTGGGAAGAGTGACGTCCGGAATACCCTCCTTAGCCTGCTGCAACTGTGACCTGACACCGGATAAGTGGAAGAAAATGGATGGATGTTGTTGATGCATGACAAGTCAAGGATGATATTATGTCTTGTGGCAGGTTTTGGGATGGTGACCCCGGTCAATGACTTGCATGGCATCGAGTCTCCTTCCTTTGCCAAAGGGGAGAAACAGAGTCGCTGCAGGCTGGCCAGCCTCTATAGGCTTGTTGACCTTTTCAACTGGGCTCGTCTTACAAGCTCCTACATTACTGTGAGTACAACTTCACCATCACGCTCCACTACACACCTGCTTATATGTGTCACACAAGCTCTTGTGTTCTCTGGCTTCGGGAAGGCTTACCGGGGAAAACCTCTTCATTTTCGTTAAACCTGAATATGCACAGCTCCCTAACAGCAGCAATTCACACTGCAATATGCAATGAACACCTGTGATGTGAAGATGTAAAGCTAAGGTTTCCCCCAAAGACAAATCCTAGAAAGTAAGTTTTATCAAAAACACACCGATTTTTGAGTTTTTCAGAGTGGAGAGAGCTTTGATTCTGTTTTTCCTTTACTTTTAATAAGGTGAAATGGGTCTGCTTGCTCTGAGTAGCTGCTAACCTAGCAAAAAAACAAACATTTCTAGCGTTAGAGACTTGGTCTCCTGTCAGTGCTTTTAAATAGACCTTTTGCACCCTGACAAGATTTACGGGGGGGATTACTCCTGCCGACACATCCTATGGATCAGAAATCAATATCTCAGTCTAGAACCTTCTGTATGAATTTAACAAATGTTTATATTATTAATTTTACATAATACACTGTAGTAACTACGAGTTGACCAAGAGTGGATTTTCAACAAAAACAAAACAAAACACTATAATAACGATTGCAGGAAAAGGCTGAGAGCTGATTATTCTGCTCCTATCACCTTCCCCCTATGCCTGTGAAAACGTGTGTCACTGTAGCAAATGAACAATGTTTGACTTTATAAGAAAGTGGATAATAGTTCAACTGGACATCGCAGTCAAAGCTATTTATAACCAAATAGGGCATTGTGTGAAACTAACCGTATTTTTTGAGCCATTATTTCCCCTCAATAATTCCAGTTGAGAATTTATCAGGTGGAGGCTTCAGCCATCAGAGCCGAGGTCAGCCAATACAGTAAAACGTCCTATTGGAGCTGATTAATTGGCCAAGACTATTAATCGGTCTATCTCTAGTTTTAACATCATAAATGCATCAGAATGTTGGACTTCACTTGTATTATTCAAGGTACAAAACCCAGACAAATACATTTTGGGTCTTACTGAATGTTCATTTTGCCTCAGGTGCGTGTTAATAAAGAGCAGGACCATGTTCTGATGAGTCCACAAGGTCTGTCTTTTGCTGAGGTGACGGGAGCAAATTTGGTAAGCAAAGTTTCTGCATGGCTGACCTGCATTATCAGGGAAATCTGCAATCCTGCCAGACAAATTTGCCAGTTTTTGTGCCTTTCATCATAATATATGTAAATGCCTACAGGTTTAGCGTGTAGAAGTGTGAGTCGTTTGTGTTGTGAAATAACAATGAGTCTGTGTTGTTTATCTGCCACGCGTAGGTGAAACTAAACATAATTGGTGAGGTGGTGGACCAGGGCTCTACTGATATGGGTATCGACCACTTTGGGTTTGTTCCTCATGCTGCCATTTACTCAATGCGCCCTGACGTGAGATGCATCATCCACATACATACCCCTGCTACAGCTGCAGTAAGTACGCTCCAGGCCAACATGAAATGAGCTTCATCTGCTTAAGCATCAGAGGAAAAAGTCAGAATTAAAAGCAGACCCCCCCCCCCCCCCCCCCCCCTGCATGCCTAGTTATTTAGATGCAAACACCCTCTGACGCGCTTTTATCATTTCCTTTGAGGCTGGGTTGTGAAATGCACAGCACACGATGAACACTGCGTCGTAAAGCTTTATTTCAAAATGTGCCCCGGTTTAGATGTTGCTGCATCAAGTCTATGTTGCTTTTATCCCGTGTTAACAGGTGTCCTCGATGAAATGTGGACTCCTGCCCATTTCCCAGGAGGCTTTGCTGGTGGGAGACGTGAGCTGCTTTGGTTACCATGGCAGCCTGGATAATAAAGAGGAGAAGGTGGAGTTTCAGAAAGCTCTGGGCCCTACTGCCAAGGTACCGTCAAACCAACTCCATTATTGACTCACTTTCTCTATGGGTTATTATGTTGTACTGTATGCGGAACTGGCTGTGTGAGTTTATTTGTACCTGTTAGTTAGTAAATGCAAATGAGAGTATAGTGTAAAATACAGAAGTGAACCATAAGCATTTTGTCCAGCATAAAAAATTTCTCAGTCAAGTACATAACCATTTACTTACATGGCTGGAAAAGAATAGAAATTATTTTTTTTTTTTAAATAGCTTTAATGTAATAGACATTTAACTTTAACTCTCCACGAGATATCAAAAAATTATTTCTAATTATGCATGAACATATATGATGGACAGAATTTTAAAAAAAATCCTCTTTAACTGGAAGTTTCACAGAGGATT
The DNA here is from genome assembly GCA_037577475.1 of Chaunax sp. Z400. Classification (NCBI taxonomy): domain Eukaryota; kingdom Metazoa; phylum Chordata; class Actinopteri; order Lophiiformes; family Chaunacidae; genus Chaunax; species Chaunax sp. Z400. Next base: position 14,885,166 of record CM075193.1, read on the forward strand.
TTTGCTTTAAGGTGTACATTATATCAGTACTACACATGTGTGATGTACGTTTGAATATCTGTTCATGTTTATATACCAGGGTATGTGGCTATGTGTTGGCTCAGCTGGTGATTACGTTTGGCATCAGGCAGCTCAAAGTGCTTCTGTTTTGTTCAGGTGATGCTGCTGAGGAATCATGGGCTGCTGGCTTTGGGAGAAACAGTGGAAGAGGCTTTTCACTACATGTACCACTCACAGCAAGCTTGTGAAATCCAGGTATCAAAAGTGTGATTTCTTTTCTTCTGCTCTCAGCAACCTGTAAAGGCGGTCTTAATACACTTTAAACACATTTATAAGCTAACTACTTATGTGTTAATTGCTTGTTTGATTTTTTTTTTCAATTATTTGACTAAGGAGTCAGATCCTGTTGTAAATTGCTGTATTAACCCACTACCAGAAATAGAAGAAATCTGATGTCGGATAACATATAGCGTGTTCGAATAAAGTTCATTAATGGTGTGTTCAGGTACCTCTAGTAGAACCCTGCATTGTTTGTGATAAGGCAGCTTTTTTTTCTCCATGCTATTCATTCTGGTTAAACCTGATATTTTTGCAGATAAAGATTAGGCTCCACTGATATTATCAGTATTATCTTCTTCTTCTTCTTCTTCTTTTTTTTTTAAGAGCAGTGCACTGGTATCTGCTGAATAGGGCAGGGTGTAACGTGTGTGTGTGGTTGTGTAAGAGTGAACGAGAGAAAAAACAAGTGATAGCGAATACGAGTGCAGCAGAGGAAAAGGTTAGCAGTAAATTAGCATCTTGGCCATACATGAGCAGTATATAAAGCTGCAGTCTGTCAGGTAATAAATGCTGCAGCTACTCGACACAAGAAAAGTCTTGTCTGTTGTTTTCACAACTGCTGGAAAAGGGAACGGCGTTATCCCTGGATGAAAATGAATCCCATTCCATCGTTCATTCATTTAACATGCATAAAGCTGTTGTTATATATCTAGAAGGCAGATGTTTTTTTGTTTTTTTTTCCATCACTGTGGTATCTGGTTTGAGTTTGTTTCTGCTTTTTGACACGTTGACAATTCAGTACACCTATAATCCCAGTTCTTTTGCAATGTAAATACCACTGAAATGTATGTCCTCTTTCTAAATTTTGAAATCAAAGATTTGTATTTATTGCAAAAGGTGAAATCGTCAGTTATTTTGCACGGAATAGTAAACATTTTTCCTATAACTTCAAATGAATGAATAATAATTTCGTGACCCTCTGCCTTTGTTTAGGTGAATGCTCTGAGTTGTTCAGGTGGCGTGGACAACCTCGTGCTCCTGGACAGGGAGAAGTTCAAACCTCTGACCCATGGAGTGGCCACTGCTGGGTTCATGATGGACAAAGAGCTCAAGTGGAAGTTGGGCGAGGCAGAGTTTGAGTCCCTCATGAGGATGCTGGATAACCTGGTGAGTGAACCCTGACCTTGTGCCTTTTACCCATCGTGCTTTGAGTTTCCTGTCTCAGGCTCTTCCTCTGTAAGTGTCTGATTAGAGAACACAATGAAACCAGATGCAATTTCGATCTAATCTAAAAGGATTTGTGTAATTGAATCGTATTGTTTTATGCCATTTTTTTCACTATAATCACAGAAACACATGGAACTAGAATTGAATTCAGTAAAGAACTATTCTACAGATGTTTATTTAGCTTGCTTGGACTATTCCCCACCCCTCTACAAACCTTCATGAATATGGGTTCAGTGGTTTTTGTGTGATGAGTGAAAATGTTTATAAAAAAAAATCCTCACAATGAAAGAGGGGGGAAAAAATCAAATTTAACAAATTCAACATAACATAACCTATAAATAACCTTTGACTGTCTGTTAACACCCTATCTGCTGGTTCTGTTATACCTGGATATCTGTGCTGTTCTGCACCATTAACAATTGAAACCCTGCCATTCTAAACTCACAGATAACTACAAGGGTGCAATAACTTATGCCAAGGCTGCAAAAATGATCTGGATCCTCACTTTGACCTGAATCTGCCTCAAAATCTAATCACCTCTCCCCCCATCCCAAGGGCCACCCTGTACAAAACTTCAACGAAATCCTTTGAGAACCTTTTGAGATATTCTGCTACCTAACAGACAGACACCAAAACAGCATTGAAGACATAACCCCCTTGTTGGAGGTAATGACCGGGCCCTGACATGCTCTGTGGACACAGAAGATGGGGACTGAGTCTGTTTGAGTCTGCTACTCGCTAACAACTGTGCCTGCAGCTGTGTTAGCTCTGTGTGATCATAGCCCGCCCACCAGCAATCATAGGTTCCAGACGGTGAGGCATTGTCCGGGCACTTACCACCACACAGAGCACACAATCACTCACTGTGAGGACTGTAGTGCGTTCAATTCTGAAATCGAATTTGGCATTTTCTTCGAGGTCTGTTGTCTGTGCTGAACATGATGACGATGTCAAAAACGATCCCAAAAGGTCACAGCTAATAACATATAGGGAAGGTTTAGAGCCCATCATGAACAGATTTTAACCAAGCAAGGAGATTTAAACAATCCCTCCATTTATATCCGTTAAAGTCATCAAGCGTATACCCAAAAAAAAATACAACTAATCACATGACACTCGTTGGAAACTTATTGGACTTTGTTCTATGGGTGGCACAGTGAACTGTACTGTAAGAAAAACGAAGGCTTGCTCACACTGGCTCTCAAAGACCACAGTAGGGATTTGTTTTTCTGTGTTAAACCTGTCAGATTTTGATTTTGTTTGATTGTAGTGTCGTATGCTGGCCTCAGACGACACGTACTTTGAGTCCCCAACAGTTTTCTTGTCGCCTCTCCCATTTTTGATGTATTCTTAACAAGTCGATCTTTGAAACCAGAGTTATATCTCGTCCCTCTGACACCAAGCACATCTGAAAAGAAGCTGTTTGTATGAACAGCGTCGTTAAAATATTTAAAGGCATTGTCTAAGTGGATCCTTTTGAATTTTACTGTGATGCATCTTTCATAGTTCCTATTTCTTATTTAATGGATTATGAGGAAGTACTGAAGAGCGGCGCAAAATACCGCAAACAGTCTCACCTCTGACAAAAGAAAACAGTGCAGCTAGAATAACGTTTCCTCGTTGTGTGACCTTGTAGGGATACAGAACAGGCTACTCTTACAGGAACCCCATCGTCCGAGAAAAACCGCGCTCTAAGAATGATGTGGAGATCCCCGCCACGGTGTCAGCTGTGACACCGGAGGACGGCGAGCTGGGTCTGAGAAGTCCTTTCAAGTTCATGGTGCAGAAACAGCAGAGAGAAAGGACCCGGTGGCTCAACTCGCCCAACAGCTACTTGAAGGTTAATGTTCCTGAACGGTCACCCAGCGGGGATGTCAGCCCCAGGACCAAAACCATGGTGTGTTAATTCATGTTTGTGAGATTAAATTTAATAATACAACCCCTGTTGTTTTGGCCTCCTGAATGAATATTGATGTTGGGAGCTGCCTTCCTTTGTATTAGACTGCTCCCTTGTGGCCAGTTTGATAGATGCATGTTTTTAAATCTGGGAGTTGTTTATTTCTACTTACTCTGCTTGTTTTTTTTCCCCATCAGTGGATGAAGTCTTCGAAGCCAGGCAACAAAATTGGGACACCAATAAAGATTGAGGACCCCAACCAGTTTGTCCCACTCAACACTGATCCTACAGAGGTTCAGGACAAGAGGAACCGGGTCAGTTGAATCATCACATTTTTTTCTAGGATAGCACTCAGTAGAGCGAATACCTGTACCAAGCCCAAGACCCAACAATGTTTTACATAAACCAGGTCAGCACCAAAAATCATGAACTGAATCCTATCTTTATGGATGTATATGTAAAATTGGAGACCACTCCTAACATTATCTCATTAACTCATCTGCTCATTAGTGGTAGTTTTGAGTCTCTAGCCCCATTTGTTACCTCACAGCAGCTAAATTAAGATCACCCCACCACTTTGATCCATCAGATCCTAATTATACTCTGGATCTGCACAACGCTATAAACACATACTGTGGATATCAGCACCATGAATATGGGATTTTTTGTTTTGGATCACATTTTATGGATTATTTTTATTGACTAATTCCTGCATAAAAAAAAAACCAAACAATCTTTTTAGTAGAGGTGACAAAACATTTAGTCCTGCGAGATAAAATTCTCCGCCTCACCAAGAGTTAATTGCATGTATTCTTATTCTTATGTATTCTTATATCAGAACTTAGAGCTGATGTTTGAAAAATCACATCCAGCTTTAAGGTCAGGTATGTTAGTTAAACATTCTCTATGATGTATGATGTATTAGTACTAGACCTGTATTTCAATAAATTGATGGCAATAATGTATGATTATTTTTATAATTGATTAATCTGACATTTATTTTTTTTATTACTCAATTTTGGTTAAAAGAAATCGACACAATAGCAGTGTAAATAGCCAATTATCATTTCCCATAGCCCAAGTTGACGTTGCCAAATTGCTTGTCACTAAAAAAAAAGGCGTAAAACACTGAATTCAGTTTACTGTCATATATGAAAGAGAGAGACTAGAAGTTAGAACCAAATGTTCAGGTTCATTTTGTGTTGAAAAATCCCTAAAACGATTAATTGATTATCAAAATGATTGCAGATAAATGCTTTACTGCTGAATTAAAGAATCTCCAGACTTTGCTGAGGGTTTTCAGAGCTGACACAGCTGAGGTTAGCAGGCACTGTATGGTAGTCAGCTATTGTGTTATATGTCGACAATTCCTGACCCAGTTTTAATCAGATTTTGTTGTTTACATCTGTTTAGATAAAAGAACAGCACAGAGGGGACCAGATGACCCCAGGACCAAAATCTCAGTTGCTAGCAGACATTGTTGTGGACACCATCCCAGGACCAGTGAGTATAAAGTCACAGGTTCAAACATGCTGCATGATGCAGAATGTTTCACTGCAATTGCTAAAAGCACGTTTTCTAAAACGCTGTCGCAGTTCTCAGAACACTAAGAACAATCACCACAACTTTGTTGCAACACTTTATTTTTTCCTACAAAACAGGCACTGCATCAACGACTTCATCACTTGACTTCCTATGTAAAGACAAGAAGAAGAAAAAACATCTTGCGTAACCAAAGCTGGGGTCCCTGTAACCAAAGTCAGACTCCAAAAATGTGCAAAAACAGTTTGCACACGCAAATCAGTGACGATGTTCCTTTATTAATTTTAATGTCACATTAAAACAGTGCACAGACATTTTGGCTTTACCTTCTTCTATAAGAAACAATCCTTCAGTTTCATGCTCGTGTCCTTTTATTTAGTCACCAACAATGGGTGGCAATCAACGTACAGTATTTTCAACAGGTGCATCATAAGACACCTTTGTAACATTAAATCCCATATGTCTGTGGTCACTAGCATGCTAATCGCCTAGCATTGTGGTGGACTTTGGTAATGGGCTTAAGGGCACAGGTTGAGTTTTTTGAGTGTTTGAATTTTGACGTATTATTTTACTGTTTCCTGTTGGGATGTTTGGGGATTTTCTACAATTTTAGGCCTAACAAAAAAAGATGTTTCTAAAATAGACATAATGTGAATCCAAACTTGCAGTAGATACAGTAACCCAATAATAAAGGCCAATATCCTGTTGCTGAAAACAGCCTCCTGAAATGAGCTTAATGGATTTTTCATCAGAGAGGCTAATGTGACACATAACTGGATAAAATGAAAATATCTTTACTTATTATATTATTTAATTTCTGTTTGAAAGCAACCAGAAATGTCTACCAAGAAAAGCACCTATAGATTTGAGAACTGCACGCACAGGAAATCAAGATTTTTATTCTGGAAAAATCTCAACTGAATGCCAGTTCTTATTGTTCCATGTGAGCAATTACTTCTATTTACTGCAAAATGCCTTCTATCAGGTGACTGTAATGTCCTCCTATTTTCTCTTTTCGATCAGGCCTTCATCGTTGAGGACGAGGCGTACACTCGCTCTCTTCCTCCCAACCCTTTCAATAATCTGACAGCGAAGGAGCTGGAGGAATACAAGAACACGGTCGAAAGAAAACGGCAAGGCCAAGAAGGTAATCTTACTATCGCTCTTTAGAGGCACCGAAAACATCTATTTAACCTCATCCCCATTGGATTTAGAAGAAAAAATCATATTGGGCATAATCCCATGTAGATTGAGAGGGTATGCAGTTATATTTATATATTCATCCTTTGGGATCACAGAGGTCACAAGAGCACAGAGCTCCGCCAAGGCCCAACAATCCTTGACATAATTGTTAGGGCCTCTGTCTACCAAAGCATTTTTTACTGAGGCCAGCGTATTTGTTTAATTATTTGCAATGGGAGCACAGCGTAGTTACACAACGCTACAAACACCAGTAACTTGACGAGGCGCTGAGCGTCTTTTCTGCGGGTTTTTTTTTTTGTGGTCGCCAAGAGAAGAAAAATGTTCAACTTTGGGTGAAATGTGGCTCTCATCACTGCCACTTTTTACCCAGCCGCCCAATCACAGTGGAGGAGGGGCGGGACCCGTCCTCTCTCCCTACTTCCTCCAGCCTTCCCTTCATCCAGAGCAAGTACTCTGCCTTGTGCTGGCATTTATAAACTCAGTATTTGTTAATAAAACAGACTATCTGCAAAATCAAGTACTTGTAGCACAAATAACTTCTGTAGATATTCTGTATCACCACAACCAAAGCGCCTCAGCGTAATCCTGCCAACAGACAAACAAACTGAACCGATCACATAGCCTCCTTGGTGGAGGTAATTAAAGAAACTGAGATGCAGAGACAAATCTAACCTGAAGGGCTACCAGTGATGTCTGACTTCACCAAGCAGCACCAACAAGAAACTGGGAGAAAAAAATCTGAGTTTTGGCCCCATTAAATGCCGATTTCTGGAGAAATATGAACACAAATTGAATTTGTCTGACTTTGAATTTAAAAAGTACACATTCAAATCGATCACCTGGATATGGGGCAAATAGTTTGCTCTATAATTTAGTTTTAGTGACTATTTCATCCACGTAAAAACATTAGCCAGTAGTTCGTGCAGTTAATTAGAGTACTTGTCTTCTGCCCGACGAAAACGCTGGAACTACTTTCACTTGAATGAGTATATTCCTGCAAAAATGCCAACAAGAGAAAAATGTCAGTCCATGGTTTCAGTCTTCCTCTGAGATGTGGAATCAGCTCACAGGGACAGGTGGAGGAGAGCTGCACAGACACTGTTCTTGTCAAACCACTCATATTTTTGTTATGACTGTGTGTAGGTGGGAAACGTGTCCACAGCTGTGTATCAGAGTAGCACCTGTATTTTTCACTGTCACAATAAATGTGTCAGCTAATAGAAATAAACAGACTGTAGAACAGTTATGAAACCAGTCCAATGTTCAATGTTTTTTTTGTTTGTTGTTTTTTTCCATTGAGAGCAGCATAACTCTTGTGGTGGCAGTGTTGGCTGGTTTGTCTGTCTGTTTATCTTCATTTATATAATGTTAATTCATTCTAAAATAGCTGGAATGTTAAGTGCTAGGTATCCTCCTCAGAGCCTCACGTACAGAGAGTTAAGCCAGGTATGCACATCGAAGTAAAGGGCTTGTTCTACCACTGACAGGCTCGTATATGTTAAAAATGTAAATAATGTGTCTGACAACATGGTAGGATCCAGATCCACAGAGTTACACCCACGTCTGTTTACCTCAGTAACTGTACAGAGAGACAGAGGCACTGAGTGCCTGTAGTCGATTATTACGAGGGGGCTATTTTCTGATGTTTCCAAAGGAAGTCATCATGTGCAGGTTTTATTTTGGAAATGTCAGCCTTTTGAATAAAGCAGCCAGACATTTCCTCACATGATGAGCTCTGTAGCCCCTGGACTAAATGTAGCCAAGTCGGCCAATCTCTAATTATTTATGGCGCTGGGAAGTTTGACGTTTGACATTCATGCCCCCTTATATAATAATAATAATTATATAATAGTAATTATAATGATTATTATTACTAATATCCCTTAATTAGCATCATCAACATGCCAAGGTGTTAATTTATCTGGTCATTTGTTTCATGACAAAATACCTGTAGAAAATAATGACATTAGCATCAGCCTCAGGGGTGCATTGTGTTTAGTGCTGATTAGCAGATGTGAGCATGCTAACACTCTAAACTAAGGCGGTGAATATTTTCAGCTGATTAATATCGATAGGCTATATTAGCCTTGTCAATGTGGGCATGTTTATTAAAATGTAGCTGAAAGCGATGCTGTGCCAAAGTACAGCCTCACATAGCTGTTTAACATGGCCGTGGCCGGCTATCAGTCTTGTTACAGTTGTATTTTACAGCGTCACTACATTGACTACAGTCCATTACAATCACTCAATAAGTGCATTGAAGGAATAAATAAGTGGATGTGCCAGAATTCTCTGTAAATGACCATGGAAAAAAACTGAAGTTATTGTCTTTGGCCCCAAAGAAGAAAGATTAAAAGTCAATGCTCACCTCGACCCCACGATGCGGAAATCGACAAATCAAGCCATAAATCCTGGTGTAATTATGGACACGGACCTACATTACTGAATCTGCCCTTTACTACATTGAAATATAGCAAGAATAAAGGATTTCTGTCTCAAAAACGTACAGAAAAACTTGTCTGTTCGTTTTTCTTTTATTAGGCTACATTACTGTAATGGCGTCTTTACAGGTCTGACTAAAAAAAATCAATCTGAACGCTGCTGCCTCTCCAGAACGCTGCTGCCAAAGTCCTCACCAACAGCAAGAAATTACAACACGTTACGCCGATCGTCAGATCACTACACTTGCTTCCTGTGCACCAAATGATAGATATTATAGAAAATATCTGATTTACTTGTATGTCACGAGGCGTCCAGACCCCTCAGGTCCTCTGGGACGGGTTCACTCAGTGTTCCCAGAACCAGAACCAATAAGCAGCTTTTAGTTTTGTGGAACAAACGTCAGCCCAAACCTTCAGCTCATTCAAATCAAGTCTTAAAAAAAACTACATTGAAAACACTTCCTATCTAATTTAATTTCTCTCTCTTAATTTAATCTATTTGCTCATCTTTGATTTTCTTTTTATTGTCTTTTATGTGCAATTTTACTGTATTCTAGTGTCTTGCTTTTAGCAGCCTCACACTCGTAGTGTATTATTTCTTTTTAATTGGTCTTAAAGTCTTATTTTAATTCATTCTATGCCTCTGTACATCACTTTGAATTGCCTTGTGTCTGAGCGGTGCTATATAAATACACTTGCCTTGCCGCTTCTGCGAGCAGTGGAGAGAAAATTCTGAACGACATTACTTTGTTCGTCCGATATGCGTCACTCACATGAACTCGGTTAGCTTTGGTAAATGACTGACTTTTGATCATGTAAATGTTTTTACAGACGAGGATGATGCCACTGATGCTGAGGAGTTGACATTTGATGGCTCCACGATCTCCCTCTCCCTCTCTCCCATAATGACACCAGCTAAACAAGGTAATTAGCTTGTTTCTGTGTTATAATCTGTATTTTTTTTACAGCCTTGTCTTGTTGCACTTCTAATCCTCATCCCCACTTCGCTGACTTGGTTTCATCTGTCGACAGACGCTATTCCTAATGGAAAAGACCACTTGGCAGAGCTGGAGGAGGATCTGAGCATCGAGGTATCCAAGCTGAGCGTGAGCACTGCGGAAACCGTGGAAATCTCCATCTCATCGATGGAGGCTCAGACCCCAGAGATTCAAACCAAGTCCCTTAAGAAAAAGAAAACTAAGTTCCGCACGCCTTCGTTCTTGAAAAAGAGTAAGAAAAAGAAGAATGAGACAGAAAACACAGAAGCCTGAGGGCGTTAACTGTAAAAACAATTAACGCTTTGCTAGGAAAACATCCAAATTGTGGCCTGGATTTTCAGCTTGTTGAGGGAAGTGATTTAAGACGAATGACTTAGTAAGTCTCTGAGGGCTGTGTTGTTTTTACACATCTTCCCTCATTCACAGCTTCTTTTTTTTTTTTTTTAGATTCCCTATGAGAATTTATGATGAACCACTCCTGAAGGGCTCAGCAAAATCCAATCAAATGAAAGGCAAATACAAAAACTGCATATTTGTAGTTGTTATTACCCATATTTTTAATGGGGTTTAAAATGGAATTCATAGGACTACATGGTCGCTAAGGTTATGAAAGCATCAGAATACAGTAATGTTTTTTTTTCTTATTGCACAAGTTCATTGTTGAATGTATACTGAAAGCTAAGACAGTTGTTTTTAACTATTTCAAAATGTAACAATCACACTAGTACTGGCTGAACATATTAGGATTATACAACGTTTAGCCTGGTAAGAAGTACGATATGTATCTGAACTTATTCGCAGTTTTATTATCTTGTAATAATATATGTTGTCTTATATTATAGGTATTACAATGTAGTGTTTGAT